>JASPKZ010007609.1:1315000-1915000 GCA_030220185.1 Diploptera punctata
ACCCAGGCTGAATTTGTTAATTAGAGCCAATGTTATGTTAAATTTTCTGAACATTTTTTGAAACTTATTATGGACTTCAGGATGGTAAGTAAATATCTTGAATTCACGATTCATTTAATTCTTATTAATAAAACCTCATAATGTTAAAAATTCCCAAATTTATTATATTAAATGGTAATTCTGTCTGTTGGATTTCTTAGATTGAACACTACCTATTCTCTGAAATGCATGAAAAGATTATTATGAATTGTTTTAAGTCCTGCAACATTTACATCCAAGAATGTTCAATTCATCTGCCTTAAATTGTAAGCTTGAGGTGTAACTCTATTCTGATTTTATTTAAAGTAATTTTTCATGATCATTTTATGGTATATTTCTTCTTTGCAGTATTCGTATGTTGGTGGTGATACTTCTATCTGCAGTTGGCTTCCTGCTGGTTTCTTTTTCTAAAGCATCTTGGATGGCAATACTAGGTGTAGCTGCCACATCTCTTAGTTCAGGTCTTGGAGAACTGACTCTGCTCTCCTATAGTTCCAAGTTCGACAAGTGAGTATAAACCGTTTCATGGTATTATGAAGATATAACTGTGTGAAAGATAACATGTATTTTACATTTAAATTAATATTTAAATTTCTTGCTCCTAGAATTTAATTGCATATTAAATTTTTTTCAGTATTACATACATTTTATTCCAATTAGTATTGAATGCACTTATTTAGGAACAAAATTAGACCATTGAGGCGATACCACAGTGGAAATTAAAAATAGGATCGCTCAAACAAAACAAGCAATAAATGCTTTAAACTCTGTTTGGTGGAGCAAAAATAATTCCAAAAATAGAAAGTTGCAAATATATCAAACCATAATTCACCATATGGTGCTGAGGTCTGGCAAATTCCTACCAGGAAAATGAAAAGAATTTTAAGTACAGATGTTTTAAGATGATCAGCTGGAAAATCTAGAATGTATAGAATACGAAATAAAGAAATAAGGGAAATTATGGGTGTACAAGAGGAGCCGGACATCATAGACCCTATAGAAAAGAAAATATTACAGTGGTATGGCCATGTGTAAAGAATGCCAGAGCAAAGATTGCCTAAAATAGTTATGGAAAGGAGGAAGAGAGGAAGACCGAAGAAAACTTGGATAGAAGGGTTACAAGCAGCTATGAATATCAGAGGATTGGAGGAAGATCAATGGATGGACAGAGAGGAATGGCATTTGGTTTCTGTAAGATGGCGGCAGCTACCATGATACCGGATGATGATGTACATTTTTGGGATTTTCAGAGAATACATCTAGCACAAAATGGTTCACTTAACAAAAACATTTCACTCGAGTAAGAATGTACACAGTTGAAATTTCCGAATGTTGAATATGTTTGTTTTTAAAAGTTATTCATGCCAATTAAGATATTTAGTTACTTATTTTAGGAATTCACACTATGAGGTATATTCATTTAGGTATTTTTTTTAATCACTCGTCTCATATTATTCTTCTTCTTTAACTAGTTAAAGAAGAATTATATGAGGTGAGTGATCAAAAAATTACCTAAAAGATATTTGGTCTCTGTATTCTTACCTCTTATGGTTGTTTTTGTTGAACATGTGTTTCAAGACTTGTGACCTCCATCTTCAGCAATTACAGACTGATTTTTCTCAAGTTGTCGGCCCTGATTCTTGACTCCTGCTCCTGTGGTCCAATGAACTTGCTAATGAGGTTCCTTTCTCCGCGAATTTCAAAATTCATAATTCTTTCCTTGTTCATCTGTATGTAGATTTTTTCCCCATATGGTGAGTTCATTTTTGTTTTCTAACTGTTCTAATAATGAACTCACCATAAGTTTTTCTTTCTTGTTTTTTAAATGTGGACTATTTTTACCCTCCACAATTGGAATTTGTTTATGTTTGGATCACTCTAAGAGCGAATAAGGTATAGATTATTAATTATTATGAGTTAGTTATTTTGACTCACCTCATTTTTTTTTAAATTCTGCAGACTATAGTTTCATTGCATCTATGCGACATTGTCGATGCATTCTAACATTCGACAATGTTGCATAGATGTGACGAAACTATAACCTGCAGAGTATAAAAAAAATGAGATGAGCCAAAATAACCAACTCATAATAATTAAAAGCAACCTCATAGTGTTATTTCCTACAAATATTAAATAGTTTACTAATGTCACTTCCAATGCAGTTGAGGATGTGTATTTACTGTGGCAATGTATTTTAAGCACATGGTGCAATTTGGAAACTGATCTGAATTTCTTTCTTGTGTATCCTCTCTTGAGTCTTGATGGAAGTGTTAGTTTCTTCCTGTTCATATCCATTTTTAGTGTCGCCAGGCTACTGTCTGAGTGATATTCCAGCAGTTGTTCTCATGCTTAGTGTGTCGCCAGGCTACTGTCTGAGTGATATTCCAGCACTTGTTCTCATGCTTAGTGTGTCGCCAGGCTACTGTCTGAGTGATATTCCAGCAGTTGTTCTCATGCTTAGTGTGTCGCCAGGCTACTGTCTGAGTGATATTCCAGCACTTGTTCTCATGCTTAGTGTGTCGCCAGGCTACTGTCTGAGTGATATTCCAGCAGTTGTTCTCATGCTTAGTGTGTCGCCAGGCTACTGTCTGAGTGATATTCCAGCAGTTGTTCTCATGCTTAGTGTGTCGCCAGGCTACTGTCTGAGTGATATTCCAGCACTTGTTCTCATGCTTAGTGTGTCGCCAGGCTACTGTCTGAGTGATATTCCAGCAGTTGTTCTCATGCTTAGTGTGTCGCCAGGCTACTGTCTGAGTGATATTCCAGCACTTGTTCTCATGCTTAGTGTGTCGCCAGGCTACTGTCTGAGTGATATTCCAGCAGTTGTTCTCATGCTTAGTGTGTCGCCAGGCTACTGTCTGAGTGATATTCCAGCAGTTGTTCTCATGCTTAGTGTGTCGCCAGGCTACTGTCTGAGTGATATTCCAGCAGTTGTTCTCATGCTTAGTGTGTCGCCAGGCTACTGTCTGAGTGATATTCCAGCAGTTGTTCTCATGCTTAGTGTGTCGCCAGGCTACTGTCTGAGTGATATTCCAGCAGTTGTTCTCATGCTTAGTGTGTCGCCAGGCTACTGTCTGAGTGATATTCCAGCAGTTGTTCTCATGCTTAGTGTGTCGCCAGGCTACTGTCTGAGTGATATTCCAGCACTTGTTCTCATGCTTAGTGTGTCGCCAGGCTACTGTCTGAGTGATATTCCAGCAGTTGTTCTCATGCTTAGTGTGTCGCCAGGCTACTGTCTGAGTGATATTCCAGCACTTGTTCTCATGCTTAGTGTGTCGCCAGGCTACTGTCTGAGTGATATTCCAGCAGTTGTTCTCATGCTTAGTGTGTCGCCAGGCTACTGTCTGAGTGATATTCCAGCACTTGTTCTCATGCTTAGTGTGTCGCCAGGCTACTGTCTGAGTGATATTCCAGCAGTTGTTCTCATGCTTAGTGTGTCGCCAGGCTACTGTCTGAGTGATATTCCAGCACTTGTTCTCATGCTTAGTGTGTCGCCAGGCTACTGTCTGAGTGATATTCCAGCAGTTGTTCTCATGCTTAGTGTGTCGCCAGGCTACTGTCTGAGTGATATTCCAGCAGTTGTTCTCATGCTTAGTGTGTCGCCAGGCTACTGTCTGAGTGATATTCCAGCACTTGTTCTCATGCTTAGTGTGTCGCCAGGCTACTGTCTGAGTGATATTCCAGCACTTGTTCTCATGCTTAGTGTGTCGCCAGGCTACTGTCTGAGTGATATTCCAGCAGTTGTTCTCATGCTTAGTGTGTCGCCAGGCTACTGTCTGAGTGATGTTCCAGCACTTGTTCTCATGCTTAGTGTGTCGCCAGGCTACTGTCTGAGTGATATTCCAGCAGTTGTTCTCATGCTTAGTGTGTCGCCAGGCTACTGTCTGAGTGATATTCCAGCAGTTGTTCTCATGCTTAGTGTGTCGCCAGGCTACTGTCTGAGTGATATTCCAGCACTTGTTCTCATGCTTAGTGTGTCGCCAGGCTACTGTCTGAGTGATATTCCAGCACTTGTTCTCATGCTTAGTGTGTCGCCAGGCTACTGTCTGAGTGATATTCCAGCACTTGTTCTCATGCTTAGTGTGTCGCCAGGCTACTGTCTGAGTGATATTCCAGCACTTGTTCTCATGCTTAGTGTGTCGCCAGGCTACTGTCTGAGTGATATTCCAGCAGTTGTTCTCATGCTTAGTGTGTCGCCAGGCTACTGTCTGAGTGATATTCCAGCACTTGTTCTCATGCTTAGTGTGTCGCCAGGCTACTGTCTGAGTGATATTCCAGCAGTTGTTCTCATGCTTAGTGTGTCGCCAGGCTACTGTCTGAGTGATATTCCAGCAGTTGTTCTCATGCTTAGTGTGTCGCCAGGCTACTGTCTGAGTGATATTCCAGCACTTGTTCTCATGCTTAGTGTGTCGCCAGGCTACTGTCTGAGTGATATTCCAGCACTTGTTCTCATGCTTAGTGTGTCGCCAGGCTACTGTCTGAGTGATATTCCAGCAGTTTTCTCATGCTTAGTGTGTCGCCAGGCTACTGTCTGAGTGATATTCCAGCAGTTGTTCTCATGCTTAGTGTGTCGCCAGGCTACTGTCTGAGTGATATTCCAGCACTTGTTCTCATGCTTAGTGTGTCGCCAGGCTACTGTCTGAGTGATATTCCAGCAGTTGTTCTCATGCTTAGTGTGTCGCCAGGCTACTGTCTGAGTGATATTCCAGCAGTTGTTCTCATGCTTAGTGTGTCGCCAGGCTACTGTCTGAGTGATATTCCAGCAGTTGTTCTCATGCTTAGTGTGTCGCCAGGCTACTGTCTGAGTGATATTCCAGCACTTGTTCTCATGCTTAGTGTGTCGCCAGGCTACTGTCTGAGTGATATTCCAGCAGTTGTTCTCATGCTTAGTGTGTCGCCAGGCTACTGTCTGAGTGATATTCCAGCAGTTGTTCTCATGCTTAGTGTGTCGCCAGGCTACTGTCTGAGTGATATTCCAGCAGTTGTTCTCATGCTTAGTGTGTCGCCAGGCTACTGTCTGAGTGATATTCCAGCAGTTGTTCTCATGCTTAGTGTGTCGCCAGGCTACTGTCTGAGTGATATTCCAGCAGTTGTTCTCATGCTTAGTGTGTCGCCAGGCTACTGTCTGAGTGATATTCCAGCACTTGTTCTCATGCTTAGTGTGTCGCCAGGCTACTGTCTGAGTGATATTCCAGCACTTGTTCTCATGCTTAGTGTGTCGCCAGGCTACTGTCTGAGTGATATTCCAGCAGTTGTTCTCATGCTTAGTGTGTCGCCAGGCTACTGTCTGAGTGATATTCCAGCAGTTGTTCTCATGCTTAGTGTGTCGCCAGGCTACTGTCTGAGTGATATTCCAGCACTTGTTCTCATGCTTAGTGTGTCGCCAGGCTACTGTCTGAGTGATATTCCAGCAGTTGTTCTCATGCTTAGTGTGTCGCCAGGCTACTGTCTGAGTGATATTCCAGCACTTGTTCTCATGCTTAGTGTGTCGCCAGGCTACTGTCTGAGTGATATTCCAGCAGTTGTTCTCATGCTTAGTGTGTCGCCAGGCTACTGTCTGAGTGATATTCCAGCACTTGTTCTCATGCTTAGTGTGTTCGCCAGGCTACTGTCTGAGTGATATTCCAGCACTTGTTCTCATGCTTAGTGTGTCGCCAGGCTACTGTCTGAGTGATATTCCAGCACTTGTTCTCATGCTTAGTGTGTCGCCAGGCTACTGTCTGAGTGATATTCCAGCAGTTGTTCTCATGCTTAGTGTGTCGCCAGGCTACTGTCTGAGTGATATTCCAGCACTTGTTCTCATGCTTAGTGTGTCGCCAGGCTACTGTCTGAGTGATATTCCAGCACTTGTTCTCATGCTTAGTGTGTCGCCAGGCTACTGTCTGAGTGATATTCCAGCACTTGTTCTCATGCTTAGTGTGTCGCCAGGCTACTGTCTGAGTGATATTCCAGCAGTTGTTCTCATGCTTAGTGTGTCGCCAGGCTACTGTCTGAGTGATATTCCAGCACTTGTTCTCATGCTTAGTGTGTCGCCAGGCTACTGTCTGAGTGATATTCCAGCACTTGTTCTCATGCTTAGTGTGTGCGCCAGGCTACTGTCTGAGTGATATTCCAGCACTTGTTCTCATGCTTAGTGTGTCGCCAGGCTACTGTCTGAGTGATATTCCAGCACTTGTTCTCATGCTTAGTGTGTCGCCAGGCTACTGTCTGAGTGATATTCCAGCACTTGTTCTCATGCTTAGTGTGTTGCCAGGCTACTGTCTGAGTGATTTCCAGCACTTGTTCTCATGCTTAGTGTGTCGCCAGGCTACTGTCTGAGTGATATTCCAGCAGTTGTTCTCATGCTTAGTGTGTCGCCAGGCTACTGTCTGAGTGATATTCCAGCACTTGTTCTCATGCTTAGTGTGTCGCCAGGCTACTGTCTGAGTGATATTCCAGCAGTTGTTCTCATGCTTAGTGTGTCGCCAGGCTACTGTCTGAGTGATATTCCAGCACTTGTTCTCATGCTTAGTGTGTCGCCAGGCTACTGTCTGAGTGATATTCCAGCAGATGTTCTCATGCTTAGTGTGTCGCCAGGCTACTGTCTGAGTGATATTCCAGCAGTTGTTCTCATGCTTAGTGTGTCGCCAGGCTACTGTCTGAGTGATATTCCAGCAGTTGTTCTCATGCTTAGTGTGTCGCCAGGCTACTGTCTGGGTGATATTCCAGCAGTTGTTCTCATGCTTAGTGTGTCGCCAGGCTACTGTCTGAGTGATATTCCAGCAGTTGTTCTCATGCTTAGTGTGTCGTCAGGCTACTGTCTGAGTGATATTCCAGCACTTGTTCTCATGCTTAGTGGTGTCGCCAGGCTACTGTCTGAGTGATATTCCAGCACTTGTTCTCATGCTTAGTGTGTCGCCAGGCTACTGTCTGAGTGATATTCCAGCACTTGTTCTCATGCTTAGTGTGTCGCCAGGCTACTGTCTGAGTGATATTCCAGCACTTGTTCTCATGCTTAGTGTGTCGCCAGGCTACTGTCTGAGTGATATTCCAGCACTTGTTCTCATGCTTAGTGTGTCGCCAGGCTACTGTCTGAGTGATATTCCAGCAGTTGTTCTCATGCTTAGTGTGTCGCCAGGCTACTGTCTGAGTGATATTCCAGCAGTTGTTCTCATGCTTAGTGTGTCGCCAGGCTACTGTCTGAGTGATATTCCAGCAGTTGTTCTCATGCTTAGTGTGTCGCCAGGCTACTGTCTGAGTGATATTCCAGCACTTGTTCTCATGCTTAGTGTGTCGCCAGGCTACTGTCTGAGTGATATTCCAGCAGTTGTTTCTCATGCTTAGTGTGTCGCCAGGCTACTGTCTGAGTGTGATATTCCAGCACTTGTTCTCATGCTTAGTGTGTCGCCAGGCTACTGTCTGAGTGATATTCCAGCAGTTGGTTCTCATGCTTAGTGTGTCGCCAAACTACTGTCTGAGTGATATTCCAGCACTTGTTCTCATGCTTAGTGTGTCGCCAGGCTACTGTCTGAGTGATATTCCAGCACTTGTTCTCATGCTTAGTGTGTCGCCAGGCTACTGTCTGAGTGATATTCCAGCACTTGTTCTCATGCTTAGTGTGTCGCCAGGCTACTGTCTGAGTGATATTCCAGCAGTTGTTCTCATGCTTAGTGTGTCGCCAGGCTACTGTACTGAGTGATATTCCAGCACTTGTTCTCATGCTTAGTGTGTCGCCAGGCTACTGTCTGAGTGATATTCCAGCACTTGTTCTCATGCTTAGTGTGTCGCCAGGCTACTGTCTGAGTGATATTCCAGCACTTGTTCTCATGCTTAGTGTGTCGCCAGGCTACTGTCTGAGTGATATTCCAGCACTTGTTCTCATGCTTAGTGTGTCGCCAGGCTACTGTCTGAGTGATATTCCAGCAGTTGTTCTCATGGCTTAGTGTGTCGCCAGGCTACTGTCTGAGTGATATTCCAGCACTTGTTCTCATGCTTAGTGTGTCGCCAGGCTACTGTCTGAGTGATATTCCAGCAGTTGTTCTCATGCTTAGTGTGTCGCCAGGCTACTGTCTGAGTGATATTCCAGCACTTGTTCTCATGCTTAGTGTGTCGCCAGGCTACTGTCTGAGTGATATTCCAGCACTTGTTCTCATGCTTAGTGTGTCGCCAGGCTACTGTCTGAGTGATATTCCAGCAGTTGTTCTCATGCTTAGTGTGTCGCCAGGCTACTGTCTGAGTGATATTCCAGCACTTGTTCTCATGCTTAGTGTGTCGCCAGGCTACTGTCTGAGTGATATTCCAGCACTTGTTCTCATGCTTAGTGTGTCGCCAGGCTACTGTCTGAGTGATATTCCAGCACTTGTTCTCATGCTTAGTGTGTCGCCAGGCTACTGTCTGAGTGATATTCCAGCACTTGTTCTCATGCTTAGTGTGTCGCCAGGCTACTGTCTGAGTGATATATTCCAGCACTTGTTCTCATGCTTAGTGTGTCGCCAGGCTACTGTCTGAGTGATATTCCAGCACTTGTTCTCATGCTTAGTGTGTCGCCAGGCTACTGTCTGAGTGATATTCCAGCACTTGTTCTCATGCTTAGTGTGTCGCCAGGCTACTGTCTGAGTGATATTCCAGCAGTTGTTCTCATGCTTAGTGTGTCGCCAGGCTACTGTCTGAGTGATATTCCAGCAGTTGTTCTCATGCTTAGTGTGTCGCCAGGCTACTGTCTGAGTGATATTCCAGCAGTTGTTTCTCATGCTTAGTGTGTCGCCAGGCTACTGTCTGAGTGATATTCCAGCACTTGTTCTCATGCTTAGTGTGTCGCCAGGCTACTGTCTGAGTGATATTCCAGCACTTGTTCTTCATGCTTAGTGTGTGTCGCCAGGCTACTGTCTGAGTGATATTCCAGCAGTTGTTCTCATGCTTAGTGTGTCGCCAGGCTACTGTCTGAGTGATATTCCAGCACTTGTTCTCATGCTTAGTGTGTCGCCAGGCTACTGTCTGAGTGATATTCCAGCACTTGTTCTCATGCTTAGTGTGTCGCCAGGCTACTGTCTGAGTGATATTTCCAGCACTTGTTCTCATGCTTAGTGTGTCGCCAGGCTACTGTCTGAGTGATATTCCAGCAGTTGTTCTCATGCTTAGTGTGTCGCCAGGCTACTGTCTGAGTGATATTCCAGCACTTGTTTCTCATGCTTAGTGTGTCGCCAGGCTACTGTCTGAGTGATATTCCAGCAGTTGTTCTCATGCTTAGTGTGTCGCCAGGCTACTGTCTGAGTGATATTCCAGCAGTTGTTCTCATGCTTAGTGTGTCGCCAGGCTACTGTCTGAGTGATATTCCAGCAGTTGTTCTCATGCTTAGTGTGTCGCCAGGCTACTGTCTGAGTGATATTCCAGCAGTTGTTCTCATGCTTAGTGTGTCGCCAGGCTACTGTCTGAGTGAATATTCCAGCAGTTGTTTCTCATGCTTAGTGTGTCGCCAGGCTACTGTCTGAGTGATATTCCAGCACTTGTTCTCATGCTTAGTGTGTCGCCAGGCTACTGTCTGAGTGATATTCCAGCACTTGTTCTCATGCTTAGTGTGTCGCCAGGCTACTGTCTGAGTGATATTCCAGCACTTGTTCTCATGCTTAGTGTGTCGCCAGGCTACTGTCTGAGTGATATTCCAGCAGTTGTTCTCATGCTTAGTGTGTCGCCAGGCTACTGTCTGAGTGATATTCCAGCAGTTGTTCTCATGCTTAGTGTGTCGCCAGGCTACTGTCTGAGTGATATTCCAGCAGTTGTTCTCATGCTTAGTGTGTCGCCAGGCTACTGTCTGAGTGATATTCCAGCAGTTGTTCTCATGCTTAGTGTGTCGCCAGGCTACTGTCTGAGTGATATTCCAGCACTTGTTCTCATGCTTAGTGTGTCGCCAGGCTACTGTCTGAGTGATATTCCAGCAGTTGTTCTCATGCTTAATGTGTCGCCAGGCTACTGTCTGAGTGATATTCTAGCACTTGTTCTCATGCTTAGTGTGTCGCCAGGCTACTGTCTGAGTGATATTCCAGCAGTTGTTCTCATGCTTAGTGTGTCACCAGGCTACTGTCTGAGTGATATTCCAGCACTTGTTCTCATGCTTAGTGTGTCGCCAGGCTACTGTCTGAGTGATATTCCAGCACTTGTTCTCATGCTTAGTGTGTCGCCAGGCTACTGTCTGAGTGATATTCCAGCACTTGTTCTCATGCTTAGTGTGTCGCCAGGCTACTGTCTGAGTGATATTCCAGCAGTTGTTCTCATGCTTAGTGTGTCGCCAGGCTACTGTCTGAGTGATATTCCAGCACTTGTTCTCATGCTTAGTGTGTCGCCAGGCTACTGTCTGAGTGATATTCCAGCACTTGTTCTCATGCTTAGTGTGTCGCCAGGCTACTGTCTGAGTGATATTCCAGCAGTTGTTCTCATGCTTAGTGTGTCGCCAGGCTACTGTCTGAGTGATATTCCAGCACTTGTTCTCATGCTTAGTGTGTCGCCAGGCTACTGTCTGAGTGATATTCCAGCAGTTGTTCTCATGCTTAGTGTGTCGCCAGGCTACTGTCTGAGTGATATTCCAGCACTTGTTCTCATGCTTAGTGTGTCGCCAGGCTACTGTCTGAGTGATATTCCAGCAGTTGTTCTCATGCTTAGTGTGTCGCCAGGCTACTGTCTGAGTGATATTCCAGCACTTGTTCTCATGCTTAGTGTGTCGCCAGGCTACTGTCTGAGTGATATTCCAGCACTTGTTCTCATGCTTAGTGTGTCGCCAGGCTACTGTCTGAGTGATATTCCAGCAGTTGTTCTCATGCTTAGTGTGTCGCCAGGCTACTGTCTGAGTGATATTCCAGCACTGTTCTCATGCTTAGTGTGTCGCCAGGCTACTGTCTGAGTGATATTCCAGCACTTGTTCTCATGCTTAGTGTGTCGCCAGGCTACTGTCTGAGTGATATTCCAGCACTTGTTCTCATGCTTAGTGTGTCGCCAGGCTACTGTCTGAGTGATATTCCAGCACTTGTTCTCATGCTTAGTGTGTCGCCAGGCTACTGTCTGAGTGATATTCCAGCACTCTTTCTCATGCTTAGTGTGTCGCCAGGCTACTGTCTGAGTGATATTCCAGCACTTGTTCTCATGCTTAGTGTGTCACCAGGCTACTGTCTGAGTGATATTCCAGCAGTTGTTCTCATGCTTAGTGTGTCGCCAGGCTACTGTCTGAGTGATATTCCAGCAGTTGTTCTCATGCTTAGTGTGTCGCCAGGCTACTGTCTGAGTGATATTCCAGCAGTTGTTCTCATGCTTAGTGTGTCGCCAGGCTACTGTCTGAGTGATATTCCAGCAGTTGTTCTCATGCTTAGTGTGTCGCCAGGCTACTGTCTGAGTGATATTCCAGCACTTGTTCTCATGCTTAGTGTGTCGCCAGGCTACTGTCTGAGTGATATTCCAGCAGTTGTTCTCATGCTTAGTGTGTCGCCAGGCTACTGTCTGAGTGATATTCCAGCAGTTGTTCTCATGCTTAGTGTGTCGCCAGGCTACTGTCTGAGTGATATTCCAGCACTTGTTCTCATGCTTAGTGTGTCGCCAGGCTACTGTCTGAGTGATATTCCAGCAGTTGTTCTCATGCTTAGTGTGTCGCCAGGCTACTGTCTGAGTGATATTCCAGCACTTGTTCTCATGCTTAGTGTGTCGCCAGGCTACTGTCTGAGTGATATTCCAGCAGTTGTTCTCATGCTTAGTGTGTCGCCAGGCTACTGTCTGAGTGATATTCCAGCAGTTGTTCTCATGCTTAGTGTGTCGCCAGGCTACTGTCTGAGTGATATTCCAGCAGTTGTTCTCATGCTTAGTGTGTCGCCAGGCTACTGTCTGAGTGATATTCCAGCACTTGTTCTCATGCTTAAATTAAGTGTATGCTTCACGAAATGCTATTTCGTCTAGCTGATTGGTTGTAGTATTGCAGTTTATTTTCGCTATATCATATGCTACGTCATTGCTATGTATCCACACATGTGAAGGAATCCACTGCAAGTGGACCCTGGTCTTATTTTACATTATTATAATATTTCTAATGGAAGAAGATTGTAGTGGGTTCCATCTTTTCTTATGTAATTTTGTTTACATCCACATTAGTTAACACATTGCATTGCATATGTGTCTGTTGAAGTATCTGCAATATTAATGTTTTATTTTAGGAAGTAATATTTTGAGGTTCTTTTAATTATACTATTTTGAGTCTGTTTATCTTACCTCAATAATAATGTTGATTTGTTCTTGAACATGTTTCGATTGGATCCCAATCATCCTTAACATCTTGCCCAGACTGGTTGGATTTATATTGTAAACCCTGGATGTCGATGTCGGCTCCCTCCTGTGGTTGGCCAAAGAACCTCCAAATGAGGTCACATTCCGTCGGTATTTTGAAATTCATAACTCTGTTTTTGTTCTTCTGAATATACATTTTTTCCCAAATAGCTCTTTAGTATTTTCTAACTGTTTTCATAATTTAGTGTCCACATTTATATCATGTTTTTTCAGACCAAACATGAGCAGCAACTGCAGATTTTTCTATTTCTCCATTTTTAATATTTCTTGTGTGTTCTTTGGTTCTAATTTGTAGGTTTCCTTTTATTTTTCCTATATATATCTTTTCACAACCCATACATTCAACTTGATATATTCCTGATTTTTTTATTTTTATGTTTTATGTTTGTTGTATCTGCAATGTGTTATGAGGCTTAATAAAAATTAATAAAATGAGTCATATCTCACCTTATGCTTTGTGGTCTTTAAGCATGGAAACTGCAGTTTTCAAAGCTGTCATCTGATCTTGATTACATGAACTTTGAAATCAAATCTTGCTCGCCAGGAATTAAAAAATTCACAGATCTAAATTTCTTCTTTTGAATATATATATATTTTCCCAAACTTTCAATTCCAAGGGTTTTGCCAAACATTTTAAAAGTTTAGCTTCTTTTTTCAATTTTACGACTTTCTAGCAAACTATGAACTGCAATTGCCGATTTTTCAAGTTAACCATTTTCAATATTTCTAAAGTGTTCTTTTGTGAATGTCTATGATCCTTTATATATATATATATATATATATATATATATATATATATATATATACTTTATTGCAGTTTTTACATCTAATTTGATAAATTTCAAATTTTTTACTATCTGATGTATTAACTATCTTATTAGTAGAGATCGGATGTTAGGGAAAATGCCTACAGTTATTTACTATAGATATTGTTAAAGTGACTTCATATTAATATGTGAGTTTGTATTTTTTAACATTCTTACCTCATATGTTTTTTTCGTTGGACGGTCATTTCAAAGCTATTGTTCCATCTTCAGCTTGCCATAAACTTGTTTTTTTCTTTTCTTCAAGTTGTCGACCTGGATCTGTGTTCCGAGGCTCCTTTCTCCAGGAATTTCAAAGTTCATAATTTTCTCCTTGTTCTTCTGTATATAGATTTTTTCCCATATTGTGAGTTCATTGGTATTTTCCAACTGTTTTAATAATTTTGTATTTATATCTATTTTGTGTTTCTCTGTCCAAACATGAGCTGCTACTGCAGATTTTTCCACTTCTCCGTTTTTTACATTTCTTATGTGTTCTTTAGTTCTAATGTTTAAATTTCGCTTTGTTTTCCTTATGTATACTTTATCACAATCTGCACATTTTATTTGATATATTCCTGATTTTTTATTATCTTCAATTTTTTTCATTTTTATTGGTTTTCATAACTTTTTTAAACTATAATCATTCTTTGGTGCTAATTTGATGTTGAATTTTCCAAAAAAAATTTGGAATTTATTGTGTGTCCAAGGGTGATATGTAAATTTCTTGTATCTCCTTTCCTTTGGCTTTTCTATGTGAAGAGTGCTTTCATTTCTCAATTTCTGTTTTTTGTATCAATTTTTTTGTGTATAATTTTTCCTCGAAACCATTTTCTTTTGCTACCTCTATTATGTGTTCTTTTTCTATTTCAAAATTTTCATCGTTCATAGGTATATTCACCAATCTATGTACTAGGCTGTTGAAGACTGCCATTTTGTGTGAATTATGGTTGAAATCTGTTGATTTGATGTAGTTATCTGTGTGCGTCTTTCTTTCCTGTAAATGCTGAATTCTATTTCCTTTTTTTCCTCATTTCTGTGTAATTTTAGATCTAAAAATGGTAATTGTTTGTTCACCTCTATTTCAAGTGTGAATTTTATTGTTTTCTTCTGCAAATTTAAGAGTTTTAAAGCATCTTCTATATGTTTTTGTTTAACTATAGCAATAATATCAACATATCTACCCTAAAATTTGAACATCAGCAGATGTGCATTAGTTATTTTACTTTCAAAATCGCTCATAAATAAATTAGCCAAAAAAGGAGATAATGGGTTACCCATTGATAGTCCAGACTTTTGTTGGTAGAAATTTCTTTATATGTAAAAAAACATTTCATTGATACACAGTTCCTCAATGCTCTCCTTGTCAATGTTGTTTCCAATTAGCCAATTTTTCAAAAATTTTAGTTTCTTCTTTTGGGACACTTGTGAACAATGCTACATCAAACGAATCCATTCTATCTGCCGGTTCAACGTTTATCTTTTTCAACCTTTCTACCAGTTGCAGAGAATTTTCAATTGATAGATTTTCGCTATTCTTCATTCTTTTGTATTCACTGCTTAGCCATTTTGAAATTTGTTATTTGGGGGAACCTATAGTAAGAATTAAGCGAATCATGATTTCTTCTTACCGTATACTTCCATGTTTTTTTTAACACAGCACTGCAGTATCCGCGACCCATTGTCACCATCGTGAAAACAGCTGACGATGGTGACAATGTGTCACAGATACTGCAGTGCTGTGTTTAAAAAAACATGGAAGTATAAGGTAAGAAGAAATCACAATTCATTTAATTCTTATTAATTGAACCTCATAATGTTAAAAATTCCCAAATTTAACAGACAAGGAACCTATATTATTTATGATTGGTCACATTTTATTCCCTGTTTTGTGTATTTTAGGTAGACCATGAATGTTGGGGTTTATGGGGTTAGCTACTTTTAATTTGATTTTATCTTTTTCCGGTAAAATTTTTTTGATGGACTTTAGACTATTTTCTACATTTTTTATTGTTTTTGGGAGAGGGTCACTTTTGATATTTTGATATTCTTCTCCATTTAAAAGTTCTTTATCTAAAATAACTATGTGGTTCCCCTTATCTGATTTTGTGTATACCACATGTTTACTGTTTATCTTTTCAAGTGTTTTCATGTCTTGGCATTTTCTGTTTTGGGTGTGCTTTTTTTATTTTTTCTAAAATCTTCTCACATTCTTTCCGTATAATTATTTGATTTTCAGTTTCTACGTCCAAAATTGCAGTTTAGATGTCAGCTATGTATTCTTCTATATTATTTGAATAACTGACTACGGTCTTCAGACCTCTTTCCAGAAGTTGGTTTTCGGCTTCATTGAAGGTTTCTTTTGAAAAATTTTTTACATGGCTCTCTGATTTTCAAATTTAGATTCTTTTTGTTTCTGCAGTAGCAGCTCATGTTTGGACAGAGAAACACAAAATAGATATAAATACAAAATTATTAAAACAGTTAGAAAATACCAATGAACTCACAATATGGGAAAAAATCTATATACAGAAGAACAAGGAGAAAATTATGAACTTTGAAATTCCTGGAGAAAGGAACCTCATTACCAAGTTCCCTGGAACACAGATCCAGGGCTGACAACTTGAAGAAAATAAAAAACCAGTTTGTGGCAAGCTGAAGATGGAGCAATAGCTTTGAAACGATCGTCCAACAAAATAAACATATGAGGTAAGAATGTTAAAAATACAAACTCAAATATTAAATTAAACCTCATAATGTAACTTCCTAATGATTTAAAAAAAGAAAAGAAAAAATACTTCATATTAGTTCATACCGACGACCCTAGAGTTGTTTTCCATGAAGTCAATTTTGCCAATAAAAATGCCTATTTCAGCTGACAATGCCTATAAATGCCTATTTGCCATTTTTTTCTCGAAAGTAACTTAGTATTTCACTGAAATTAATTTAAATGGACAAACTTCATGACACACATCATTGTATAGAAACCTTTAAGTGACTGGCAATATTATTTTTGATGTTGATAACACTGAATTCAGTCTGTAGTCCTCGTTCAGAGACAGGTGCTTCAAAGACAAAGTGGTGCGACAAATGTTTGTAGCTTTTTTTTTCCCTTTAGAACACATGTTTTACGATGCCTAATGAACGGACAACAGTAAAAGACCAACTGACTAATTTCGTGAAAGAATTTGGTGCAGAAATATTCTCAAATGACGGTTCAATATTGTTTTGCAAAGTGTGTAAAATTTTAGTGAATTGCGTGAAGAAGTGCCATGTTTTGCAGCACGTACACACTGCAAAAACATAAATATGTTCTTTGTAAAAAGGCAAAACAAGTTCCAAAACCATCTCTGATATCTTCATATGCTATTGTTAGCATATGTTTATATTCTTTACGTAAGGCTGTTAAAATTGATGTCTATTTTTTGTAAGAGCCTATTTTGATTCTTTTAGTGCTTATATTAATGATTTTCAGTGCCTTTTTGCCTGCCTATTTTAAACTTTTTAAGTGCCTAACATCTGCACTCTACTTATTAATTACTAGTAGATTACCCAGGCTAAATTTATTATTGGTGCTAATGTAATATTTAATTTCTTGAATTTTTTAAAAAATAATTGTGTATTTTAGGACGATAAGTAATTTTCTTGAATTGTTTTTTTTTTCTTGGAATCAGGTTCTAGAGTGGTGCATTCTTTTAATATTTTTTGTTACAATTTCTTTAATTAATTTAATTATTTCATGTGTTTATTATTATTTTCTTTCCAAAGCCATTTAAAATAACTATGTTTAAAATGTGATTGTAGTCGTCCTTATCTTCTTCATTTAGTGGAATGTTTATTAATCTGTATATCAAACTATTGAAAATTGCATGTTATGTACAATATGATTGAACTCTGAAGATTTTATTTAATTATCTGTATGAGTATCTTTCCTGTATACATTGAATTTGATTCTTTGTTGTTGTTCATTTCTGATTATGTACAGGTCCAAAAATGGGATTTGATTATTCTTTTACAATTCAATAGTAAATTTTACAGATTCATCCTGAAGATTGGGTATTTCATTACATCTTCAATATATTTAAAATTTATAACACAGAAAATACCATCTACACATCTGTGCTAATACTTAAAAATCCAAGGACAAGGAGTAAAGTATATATAGGAAAAAATAAATAAAATAAAAATAGGAATTTAGATATAATCGTCCAAAAGAACACTTTAGAAATATTAATAATGGTGAAATTGAAAAATCAGCAATTGCAGCTCATGGTTTGCTAGAGAGTCATACAATTGAAGAAGATGCTAAACTTTTAAAACATTTGGCAAAACCTCTAGAATTGACTGTTTGGAAAAATGTCCATCCATAGTAATTCTGCCCGAAGGCAGGTCTTTCTCTTTAATCATAGCATTTTCATGCTATGCTTGCAGCTTTACTAGGGAATTGTGGGTGTGGTAGCTTCCCGTTGCTTTCAACACTGGTGAAGGATGGTGATGGCCATATGATTTTGGTGACCGTTTGAGCCTTTAAGTTTTCCTGACATTTGTCTTACAGGTGAGGAAAAACCTCGATAAAAACCTCAGCCAGGAAAACTGCTCCGACCAGGGATCGGACCCGGGCCCGCTGTATGATAGGCAGCGTGCTACCTCGAGACCACAGCGGTGGACTTGGAAAAATATATATATATTCAAAGGAACAAATTTAGTTCCATGAATTTTCAACTCCCCGGTGAGCAAGATTTGATCTTGGAAGTTCATCAAATCAACACCAGATGGCAACTTTGAAGGTGAAGGTGTAGACCAAAACTCCAACAGTCGTAATGATGGCTGAAGATGGGAGGGATTCCTCTTGAAAACTGCAATTTCCGTGCTTGAAGAATACGAAATATGGGATGAGATATGACTCATTTTATTAATTGAGAACCTCATAATGTTATTTTCCATAATTAATTTACGATTGTTATGATGCATTTGTTCATGGTATGGAAATGATATAAATTTTTAAGATGGAGCAACATGACTAATCTTTTTGTCAGAATATTATTTCACCCATGTTTAAAATGTAGTATAATATAGCTGGGCAATGTGTTTTGTTTCCATGGGAATGCCCAATTTACTTATTGTATTCAACTAAATAATATCTGCTTAGTAGGTATATGTATTAGGACCCTTTACATTTTAGTGTGTTTGCTCATCAGTCATTTGAGCCATTTAATTAGTTGGATTTTATTATTGTCCAGGCCAAAGATTTCTTGGACATTTTCATGCTTTGTAGTACTTAAAGAGAGGAAATAAAAACACCATAATGTGGTTGGTTAAGGCAATATGCAACAAGCCGGAAGGTCAAGGGTTCGAGTCCTGTTAAGGTCAGATATTTTAAAATTAGGCCAAACCTCTGGCTGGACAATGACTCTGGTGTTGACTCAACATCTGATGGAAATGAGTACCAGGTGCTTGTTTTGGGGTTAAAAGTAACCTTCAAGCAGGACTTACAACCCGACTGACATCTAGTGCCAATTGTCTAGAAAAGGCTGAGGCCTTAACATCCTAGTACCCCAGGGCCTCCTAAGGTCTGTAGTGAGATCAATTTACAGTACTGCTTAAGAGATAGATAATTATTTTGATCTTTTGACTATTGGATGAATTTGCTTGGACCTCGTAGTTGTGTGGAAGATTTCATTTTGCCTTATTTCCAGACATAATTTTATATATTTAAATATAACTAAAATCTACTCAAGACTAGGGAGGAATTTTATGACGATCTTCTGAAATTCAAGATGGCATTGATCAATACAAATTTGTTAGAAATTACATCAGCAAATACATTTAACGAAACATTTTCAGAACAAAAACTAAATATTAAAAAATTTCTTAGACTCAAGTTGAAAAAGAAAAAAAATTTTGGCTGACATAAAATTTATAGATAGATGTATATGAAATAATGTAGCACCAAAATTCATCAGGAAAATAGTAAAATTGAACATTAATAGTAAACAGCAAAAGATTGCTGAAAAGAAAGTTTTGCAAGTAGAAAAAACAAATATTCAAATCTTCAAAATTTAGAACTGGAAATTTACTACCTGCATTTGAAATTGATTAAACACTTAGGATTTATTTGTTTCGAAAATTTAATTACATTTTTTTTCGAATTTCTAAATTTTGAAATAAAGAAAAAAGTTAAGACAGAAGAAGAAATTCATGAATTTGACTAAAAAATGCAAAACAGACACGAGGAACAGAATTATCTTTGAAGACAAAGAGGAAAGAAATGATACATCTAAAAGTTTCCAAAGTAGAATTACGCTCAATGAAGATAATGTAGTTAATCTTTCTGAAGTAGCTTTTAAAAAAGAAGAACTTAGCTTGCTCAATAATTTTATATATATATATATCATTTCAGAAATGTTATTTCTACATGGTCATCTGGAACTGGAGGAGCAGGGATTTTGGCCGCTGTTACATATGCAGGATTAACAGGAATGGGATTGAGTGCAGGCAATGCCCTACTTGTCATGCTGATAGTTCCTTTAATTATGGCTGTAACGTAAGTAAGACTTCATAACAAATATATAAAAACTTACGGAGAAGTGTCATTATGATCTTGAAGATCATTAATGTTACCTCAGAGGTACAAAATAAGCTAAAATTGGGTGCTGAGTTTTAACAATCAGGGTTTACAATATTATCCCTTTAACATTACATTTTTAGCTAGTAAACCACATATTTTCAATGTTTTTATTTAAATTTCTCGCTTATATTAATTTGTCCTTTAATATAAATGTCATTCAAATAAAAAACATTTTGAAGAAGTCAGGATTCAGTTAAGGTCCACCACTGTGGTCTCGGGGTAATGTTGTTGCCCAGTTTAATGCATGTGAAGATTGTGAAGATTGTGAAGATATAGCTGACTGCAAAAAAAGAAAATGTTCAAGGCTGTCATGTGGGCTTAATTTTGACGGAAAGGGTTCTTAATATATCAATGTTTATAAATATTTTAGGTTCTGGTTGTTACTGCAGTCCCCTGAGTCAAACACAACAACAACTTGGATAAAATTACTGGGATTTGGTTGTACCAGTACTGACAGAAGTGATACAGAACAAATTGAAATACCAAAATCTGACACATTAGTTATTCCTCCACGTGAGCTCACAATTAGAGAAAAACTAAATGCTGTACCTCCACTTCTGTCATTGATGATACCTTTGGGATTGGTTTACCTCTTTGAATACTTCATCAACCAAGGACTGGTGAATAACTTTACACACTTTTTAAAAATTAGTTATAAGATTGTAGTAAATACAAACAAAAATGCATTCTCAAATTTAGTAGGCTTACACATGTGTGTGTGTTTGTAGGTTCATTGATTAATACACAGTTTAATGGCATTTACTACAAGTAACAGAACCTATACCCTAAAAAAGGATGATCATTTTCTCAAAATGAAGTATGTTTATTCTTACAAAGATCACTCTCTGCTGGTATGTACCAATAAATGGGGAAAAAATCAATCAGCGGATCCTAATAATAAAATTATTATATTAATCAGAAGGAATGAGCAGACCTACAGATTCAATTATCTGCTAATAAACGCATACACAATGTGCCATGGAAAATGTTAGATGATAACAAAATATGTAAAAAGAAAGCAGTATTCATGTGGTTATAATTTTATATTCAGTATAATTGTAGTTTATGGTACCATTTAAACAAATGACTGAAAGTTCATAATAAAATGGCCTGAATATCAACTAGATATAATAAAAACATGGCAGAACCCATACAATCTCAAAATACATGTATGGAGGTCTTAATGCAAAATAAAAAAAAAAAAGATTCCAGAGGTAAGTGCCGATTTATAAACATTACTTTTCACTCAGTTATTTCCATATTCTGGTTAGCAGTTTTTTTGTGCGAGTTGCTCTTGGGACATTCAGAATTGAATTAGCAGAGTAGCTCGCCAGTGAAGCATGAATCTCAATTTCATTTGTTTTTTTTTTGTTTTTTTGTGATGTTGGCAATAAATTTCCTAGAGTTCTCAGTGATTTAATAACTTCCAACCACAGAGAACTTGTTTCCAATGTGCCTGCAAGTAATATTTGCTAGCAGAAGAACTTTGCCATACGAAAATTCTTTAATGGTGATCTAGTCATGTATGAAAATAAAATGTATGCAAGTCATTTTAATAATAAAAAATTATGTAAATACAAATAAAATAATATAATAAATTTGGGAATTTTTAACATTATGAGGTTTTATTAATAAAAATTAAATCAATCGTGAATTCTTCTTACCTCATACTTGTATGTTTTTTTAAACACAGCACTGCAGTATCAGCAACCATCGTCGCCGTCCTCAGCTGTTTTCACGACTTTCAATTTTTTTCTTTTTCTGGTAATTATCCAAACTGCCATCTGGTGTTGTTTTGAAGGAATTATTTTCTGAACTGCCATCTGATGTTCTTTTGAAGGAATCATTTTCTAAACTGCCATCTGTTGTAAAGTTCTTAAAAAATACAACAGATGGCAGTTTAGAAAATTATTCCTTCAAAAGAACACCAGATGGCAGTTTGGATAATTACTGGAAAAGGAAAAAAATTGACAGTCATGAAAACAGCTGAGGATGGCGACGATTGTTGCTGATACTGCAGTGCTGTGTTTAAAAAAAACATAAAAGTATGAGGTAAGAAGAACTCACTATTCATTTAATTTTTACAAATAAAATTGTTACAAAATAAAAATGACGTAAAAAGAAGTATATACCCAATTTAAAATGAGCAAATTTTATCGGAATATGGATGCTCTTATTAAATAAATAGGCGTCAGATATTTCCAGATTTTTTTATTATAAAATATAATATTGAATAATTTTACAGAAGATATTTATGAAGATAATACCATATCCTCTAACAAAAATTCCTAATGTAGTTTCAAAATTAATAGACAAAATTACAATTAATTATTTTAATATAATAAATTTGGGAATTTAACATTTTGAGGTTTTCTTAATAGGAATCAAATGAATCGTGAATTATTCTTTCCTCATTTATCTATGTCTTTTTAACACAAAACTGCAGTATCGCAAAATATATCATTCGCATCTTTGTGAAAACTGCTGAAGATGTGAATGATATATTTTGCGATACTGCAGTTCTGTGTTAAAAAAATATAGATATGAGGTAAGAAGAATTAACGATTCATTTGATTCTAATTAATTATTTGTTACTTCTATGTCTGATTTAATATAATTCTGTAAGTGAATGAGGTTTATGCCTAATCTAAATAAATAATAATAATTAAGTTAATATTGAGAAGCTAAAGCTATTATCATGATAGAAATAAGCAAATTAATGAACATAAATTATTGTAATAAATTGTAAAGAGAAAAAATTTTGCCTGACCTTGGAATTGAGACCCGAACCTTTAGCTTTCTGTGCTAACGCTCTGACCACTGAGCTAATTCAGGCTATATTCCCATCAGGCTATGGATTGAGGTTTATGCCTAAACTAAGAAAATCTAAATAAATAATAATTAAGTTAAATTAATGTTGGGAAGTAAACATTATGAGGTATAATCATTAAAATTCATCGGAGAACATTTTGTTTAAGCAACTCACCTTATAGGATTCATGCTTCCATGATACCGCAGTTTCAAACACAGTCGTGTTCATCCTCAGCCATTACTCCAACTGATGAAATTCTTCGGCCGTCAACTGTTCTATTGTCGCCATCTTCAGTGCTGCTATCTATGGTTGAATTTATGAACTTCGAAATCAATGTAATTTTGTTAGGGATATCAAAATTCATTGATCTTTGTTTTTCTGAATGTATATCTTCTCCCAAACTGTCAATTCCAAAGGCTTCTCTACTTGTTTTAAAAGTTTAGCTTCTCTTCCAATTTTATGATGTTCTAATAAACTATGTGCAGCAATTGCAGATTTTTCAATTTCACAATTTTTAATATTTCTAAAACTCGTACCAAAGCACATTTCAGCTATAGCTGTGTGGAGTCCCTTCATGTTATCTTAATGTAGAAGCCATTCATTGTGTATTTGTGAATCATGATTCATTGCATTTGAATGTGGGACCAGGAGAGTAAGGTAAGGGAAGGATTTATGCTTGGATGGGGATGAAGCCTGAATGAGCTCAGTGGTCAGAGCGTTAACACAGAAAGCTAAATGTTCGAGGTTCGATTCCCAGTTCAGGCAAAATATTTTCTCTCTACCATTGAATAAAATATTAAGTTTGGTACATTTAACTCTAACCTCACATGCTTTCTGTCAGACATGTTTCAAGGCATGTTTACCTCATGTTACTTCCTATTGTATTTTCAAATTTCATCTAAATAAATAATTTGTTCATATTGTGCTATTGAAGTATTGTCATATCATTTTTGCCATAATTTTTGTACTCTTACGATAGGTTTCCACAGGATATTTGGTTAATAAACAATCAATTAAATTCATAACATCAAATGTTATGCTATGTAAATGCTCTGACAAATTTTTGATAGTATTTTTAATGTTGTAAAAAGAATGTACTGTATATTTGAAGACAGAAAATTTTTTTGCAAACATGGAAATAAAGTTGTAATTAATATTTAATTTTAGGAAGTTATATTTTGAGGTTATTATAATATAATGGAAACAAAGGTTTCAAAGCATTTGGTGGGAGGGAATTACAACATAAAGTAAAGTGATCCCACAACAGGCCCGGAGACCCTTGGGGTAGTAGGAGGTTAAGGCTCCCACTTTTTCTAGACAATCGGCACTTTATGTCAGCCCTGCGTGGCGGCCGCCTTTACCCCAGAACAAGCATCTGGTACTCATTTCAGTTAGAGGCTGAGTCGACTCCAGGGCCATAGTGCCGCCAGAGGGTTTGGGTCAGTTTAAAAATCCTGACCCCAACGGGACTTGAACCCTCGACCCTCCGGCTTGTAGCTCAGTGCCTTAACCTCTACGCTACGGTGTGCCCCGGAATTACAACATATATAAGAGAAAAATTTGCATGTAGATTGCAACTCGCCTCGGTAGCTCAGTTGGTAGAGCATTTGGACTGGAAAGTGAAAGGTCCCGGGTTCGAGTCTCGGTCTAGGCGAAAAATTTTTCTCTTCAAATATAATTTATCCTTCAGTGAGAAGTGTTAAATTAATAATAAAAATATCAAGAATGTACTGTATTCATAACATCCATTAGAGCATCGTAGATGCTTTAGGGCGTGTCCAGATTATAAACAGCAATATAAAATATAACACATACATACATAAATATATAATAAAACAATTTACATTGCAACTAAAATACACCATAATATGAAGGGGCAGAACTTTCACGAGAAAGGATAGCAATACAATTCCATTCAAATATTACAATTTTAAATTTAGGTACCGTATGTAAGACAATAAAATAATCTTTACGGCAAGATTAAAATTGTCTGCCTGTAAAAAGTTTAATATTGGAAGGGAGATGATAATATAGATTGATACTTCTATATGATAGGCTGTTAATACTTCTGGTAAGCCTGTGACAATTTAGGTGTATATTATTAGATATTCTAGTGCTATGTTCATGTAAATCTGAATTTATTTTGAAGAGTTTTAAATTTTTATGAATAAAGCAAACTGATTCTAAAATGTAAATACAAGGAACAGATAATATTTTGAGTTCTTTGAAGAGTTTCTTACTTTCTGTTCAGATTGGTGCTTTCTTAATGATTTTAATAATTATTTTTTTGTAATTTGAGTAGGTTTTGGTGTATTATACCATATGTTAACTGTGAATGCAATGCTATTGCCTGATAAATTACTGGCACTATCGAACCCATAGGTTTATGGCTGCACAGATATAAGCTCTCCATACATCCCTATCCTGAGCTAATGTTTTCCAATTATTCTCTTTATATTGACCTCCCTCAAATCATATAGAGTTATATTTAGTATAAATTTCCATGCCACCTTTTGATTCCCCCTTTGTCCCACATGTTCAGCACATCATAATCTACGAAACTTTAACTATTCTCATTACTAAGTTATGTAGATAGGAAATAACACTGAGGTTTTTTAATATTGTTTATTTTTTATTATTGTTTATTTTTTATTATTTCACTCACCTCATACTTCATAATTCCTAGCAGACCCAGGGTTTCTTCACATCATTTGTGACATTCTCAATGCTGTGTTACGTTCCCAACTGACGTCCAACGGCCTTCTATCCTGCAGACGTTGGACGTCAGTTGGGAACGTGACACAGCATTGAGAATGTCACAAATGATGTGAAGAAACCCTGGGTCTGCTTAGAAATTATGAAATATGAGGTGAGTGAAATAATAAAAAAATAAACAATATTCTCATTACATGTTTTTCCCTTAAAAATCATATGTAATTTCTTTTAATTATTGAGTTTTTTATTTCTTACATATATTAGATATTAAATAGGTTGAGGAACCAGCTATAACGGCTGGGGGACTCGACATGCTAACCACATGTCACCCCTACACTGGCTGTTGATCATCTACCTCTGTGATTGACACATGTGGATGTGAAGGGCCAGCAGCCGGCTGGTAAAAGGGCAACCGCTGAAAAGTGGAAAGACCCTCAATCAATCGGAACATATATTAATAAAGATCATATGTAACTTTCTGCTATGTAGTCTTATCCATTCACATGCATGTTCAACTCTCTTGGATCTAAAAATTTTCCTAAGAACTTTATTATCTGATCTCATAACCTTTTCTCCTCTCTAAAGTAAGAGATCATGTTTCACATCCATATAATATAAATCAAGATTAACCATTTTATATCTTTTTTGGATTAACGTTTTTGAGAGAAATTAGGATGACAAGAATCCTTGCAATGCATAGTAGCATGCGTTTAAATTTAAAATTCTTTATACCTTACCTCATATCCACTCTTCTAATCACACCGTTTTCAAAACCTAGATGGATTCATCTTCAGTGATATCTTAACCAATGTTTTGTTGTTCAGGAGCACTGCTTCTTACTCCCTCTGTTGGTGGACCTATGAACCTGCAAATTAAATCAAATTCCCCGGGAATTTCAAAATTCATAGGTTTTTCTTTCTTGTTTTTTTTAATGTGTATTTTTTCCCAAACTGTGAGCTCTTTTTGTTTTTCTATTTCTTTAATTTAACTAGCTTTTATATCAATAAGATGTTTTTCAGACCAAACATGAGCAGTTACTGTTGATATTGTTATTTTTTCTTTCACTCACCTCATACTTCATAACTCCTCGCAGACCCATCACATCATTTGTGACATTCTCAATGCTGTGTCACGTTCACAACTTGTTCTGAAGTTGTGAATGTGACACAGCATTGAGAATGTCACAAATGATGTGACGAAACCCTGGGTCTGCGAGGAGTTATGAAGTATGAGGTGAGTGAAAGAAAAAATAAACAATATTAAAAAACCTCGTAGTGTTATTTCCTATATACATAACTTAATAAAGTTACTGTTGACTTTTCCAATTCACCATTTTTGACATTGCTAAAATGTTCTTTCACCCCTTTTTTTTTCCCCCCTGTACATTTTGTCACAATCTCTGCATTTGAGCTGATAAATTCCTAATTTGTTTTCTTCTTCAATCTTGTCATTTTTTGTTGGTTTTAATTATCCTATTGAGTCTATTCATGCTTCAGTGCCAATCTTATGTTAAATATTTGACATACAACTGCATTAACACAAACATTTTCTACCTCCTATTGATATCTTTTGAGTACGTCATGCACCAATGGCATGCTTAATATTCGCGTGAGGTAAGGTTTGACCTACTGTCTTGGTGTGTCCATATGCTTAGGTTGGTAAATTGTCATAGGATTGTTTTCTGCAACCACCTTATTTTTAACAAAAAGCTTTATCATTCTATCCTAATAATGGTATATACTGCATTTATATGCTTTTGCAGTTAATGGCATTGATACGCACACACAAAAAAACATAAAGTATAGCTCCTTTTGATCTATCGTATAAGATTAATAAAAGTAAATAAAGAATAAAAAATCAAAAAAAATGAGTGCTCTCACAAGAAAAATAAAAATTCCTTTAGTATTTAGTATATGAGCCCTGATCATGGATTACTGACGATATTCATCCTTTGTCCTCCATTGATTTGGAGGCCATCTTAACTCAAATTCTTTTTCCAAACATTTTCAATGGGGTTCAAATCAGATGAACTGGGTGACCAATCTATCATAGAGATATCCTACCTCTGTGCAGACCAATTTGAAACATCATTGCATGCATGGATTATATGAATTTTTCTGTACAAAATCAATGGCTCCCTCCAGATAAAACATCCTCACAGATGGAATCAAGATATGCTCAAGGATGATCTTGTATTGTTTCCTTTCTAGTCTTTTGTCAAGCATCCATAAATCACTCAAACCTTCCCGAGATATCAAGCCCCAACATCATATAGATATGCAAACTTGGCAAAATCTCAGCCATACATGTTTCATCATATTGGGCTCCTCTTGGGCAGTAGATGATGGCTTTTCTCTTGCGTGTAGAAAACAGTTACATCATCTGAGAATATGACTGTTGCAGTGACAACCAATAATCATAAGATAAAATTAAAATGTACCTGTTGGCAGGTGCCATCATCCTCAACTTTGTTAAAATGATGTATATAAAATATTAACTGTAGGCCTTTCGGAAGTTAACTTCATCATCAGCAGGATGAGTATGTGCTACTAGTAGTTACGATGGTAGTAGTTAACTTCCAAAAGGTCTACAGTTAATATTTTATACACATCATTTTAACGAAGTTGAGGACGATAACACCTCCCAACAGGTACATTTTTAAATTTTGTCTCACAACTATTTACCTCAACGGAATTTGACATGAATTTTATTTGTACTGACAACCAATAAACTGATCAATTCCATTTCTAAACTCATCTTTATGCAAACTAAATAATAAATAAAATTTTGTATCCAAAAATTCAATATTCTAGTCAATTTTCTATGCAAAGTGAGATGAAATAATCTATGCAGAAGCAGACTGGTAAGGATTCCTGACTACTTCTGCAACCAGAGCTGCTTTCTGGTGATTGGCACACATCTTTCCAGAACCTGGAAGGCACTGTTCAATCTTTTTCCTGGACAATTTCACTCACATATGTGTTAAAGGTACAGGAACTGCAATACTCCTTGCAACCTGAGAAATGGAATAACCTACAAAAGTAACATGAGCAAGGAGTGATTTCATCCTCGTGGTTACATCCTTGTGTGTGTGGTCAGTCATATATAACAATAACAAAAAAAAACAAAACACAGTCTCTTTATATTATGCTCCGTGCATCCATCTCCATGACTGCCACACATACTATCATAGTTTCCTTGTTTATGACAGTATGAAATAATATTTGCAGTTAACTAAATCTATTGGAACCACAATATTATAATTACATATTTTATTTAGAAGGAAAGAAATATGTTGAAATCAAAATGTTGACTGAAAATTATTTTTAATTAATGTTATAATAAAACTTCAAAAGAAAGGTCACATGAAGAGGGATAAGAGGTGACATTGGCATGCACTTAATAAGTTGGGTCTGCATTCATCTTACATCATATTTCATTGTTTCTTGTGAGACATGTTGGTGCAGTCTGTACCAACTGAAGAAGGAGCAAAGATGTCCTTCAAGAAACAACAAAATATGAGGTAAGATGCATATACAGAACCAACTTATTTATTAAGTAGAACCTCATAATGTTTCTTCCTATTGAATTTTCATATGGCATGCTCTTACTTGCTAGCGATAGCACACCCTACTTTCCAACTGAGCTAATGCAACTCATACTGTATATTGCAGTTCACGATATCTACATGCCAAAGAGTAGATTTAAGACTAATGTGATCTGGTTGCTAGGCTAAAAAGAATTAGAGAAATCATGCTTCAACAATCTTCTCCCCTCCCCCTTAAGATGAAGTGAAGATGAACTGTAGAAGATAATTACTAGAAAAATGAGTGTGTCATACTATTGAATATTGAGTATTGCATTTTAAATAGTAATTTGTTATTGATTATCAAGTATGTGAATTAATTAATTATATTTTTAAGATTTATTTTATCCTAAATGAGAGTAATTAAATGTGAACACACTGGCTTTAAAATGACATAGAATGGCTTATCAGAGCTGTTTAGTAGAGGGTTGTTGTTATAAATTTATATGGTTGCTTATTCTCTCGAGTAGAGTATTATAAGCAATAACCTATGGGAAATGTATGAAGTACAAAAAAAGTCAATTTATTGTGACTAAATGAAGATGTTTATTTTAACAAGATTCACTGTAATGCATATGTGCAAAATTTAATATTTTTATAGGAAGTATTTAGATTGTTCTAACAAGTCAATGCAAAACATTAAGTTATGTAGGTAGGAAATAACACTATGAAGTTTATTTTAATTTTATTTAGTTGTTTCTTGACTCACCTCATACTTCTTAACTCCCTCACATATCTAGATTTTGTCACTGTATTTGTGACATTCTCAATGCTGTTCACGACCATTGGACATCAGTTGTGAATGTGAACAGCATTGAGAATGTCACAAATACAGTGACGAAATCTAGATATTCGAGGGAGTTAAGAAGTATGAGGTGAGTCAAGAAACAACAAAACAAAAAAAAATGCAAAACATATATAATATTTAAGTTCAAACTTATTCCTTTAACATAAACTGATACTAATAAATTAATGAGTCATTTTTACATCTTACCTCATATTTCATGTTTTATTAAACTTTCACCATTTTTGGCAAATTTATTTATGGGTTATTTAGAATGTCATATCACCAATGCTTATCCCTGGATGTTCAAATGTTGGTATAGATATGTGGATGATATTTTCTCTGTGATAAATTCTAAATATATTGAAGATACATTAAAATTACTCAACCTCCAGGATGAATCTGTAAAATTTACTATGGAATTAGAAAATAATAACCAAATCCCATTTTTGGACCTCTGCATAAGAAGGAATGAAAAACAACAAAGAATTGAATTCAATATATACAGAAAAGATACTCATATTGACAATTACATAAAGTCTTCAGGTTTCAATCATATTCTGCATAAGCATGCAATTTTCAACAGTTTGATATATAGATTATTGAATGTTCCACTAAATGAAGAAGATTTTAAGAAAGAATACAATCACATTTTGGACATAGCTAATTTAAATGGTTTTGGGAAGGAAATAATTATAACTAAATTAAAGAAATTCAGACAACAAAAAAGATTAAAAGAATACATTACGCTGCAATCTGATTCAAAGAAAGGAAAACAATTTAAGAAAATCACTTATCATCCTGGAATACATAACAAATTTCAAAAAATTTTCAAGAAATTCAATATTACATTGGCACCGATAAATAAATTTAGCCTTGCTAACTTATTAATAACCAATAAGAAAATGAACACCCCAGATAGTAAAAAATCTGGAATTTATCAAATTGATTCTGGAGATTGCAATAAAGTATACATAGGAAAAACAAAAGGAAATTTGGACACTCGCACAAAGGAACACTTTAGAAATATTAAAAATGGTGAAATTGAAAAATCAGCTATTGCAGCACATAGTTTGTTGGAAGGTCATAAAATTGAAAAAGAAGCTAAACTTCTAAAACATTTGGAAAAACCTTTGGATTTGACAGTTTGGGAGAAAATATTTATTCAGAAGAACAAATTTAAATCCATGAATTTCGACATTCCGGATGAACGTGACCTCATCTTGAAGTTCATCAAATCAATACCAGATGGCAACGATATCTCGAAGTTCATCAAATCAACACCAGATGGCAACGTTATAGAGGGAGATTCCAACGAATATCTGGTAGTCATAATGGCGGTTGAAAATGAATGACAAGATCATTTGAAAACTATAGTTACCGTGTTTAATAAAACATGAAATAGTAGGTAAGATGTAAAAATGACTCATTAATTAAGAACCTCATAATGTGTTCCCATTTTTAACTTTGAATAAACTGATACACTGATTTATGTATTTTTCTAAATTTGACTTTACATATTTTGATGTAACATTTTAGATGGATTAGTGTGATTGTTACAGAAGATAGTACCCATCAGGAAGAGTTGAAAGAGAACTTAATATCTGAGGATAAATTTGCACCTAAAAATAGAATCTGTAGGTGAGCAGGTGTGGTAGATAATGACATTTATCACTTTCTATCTCACCTGATTCTTTGGCAGTTTATTAGAAATATATTAGTTTGCTGTTAAGATATTTAATATAAAATTTTTAAAGAAAGTGTGTTCATAATAATGGATTTTTTAATATAACTATTTCATTTAACTATTTCACACAAAAAACATTTTTAGAGCCAGAGGTAAAATTGTTTGTATGTTGCAATTTAAAATGGATACTGTTTACTAGGATAAAGATTGATAGATTTGATTGTTTTGAAGTTTGACAACATATTAGCTACACTTAAAATAATTGAACAAGTTTACTTTGGCTGGGAGGAAGGAACTATAATAATGTTTTATATTCTTCCATGAAATATTAATATGTAGTGAGTGTATAATAGTTTTTTTACGTTTTAATGTGCTATTTTTTTCCTAATCAATCCTCTCGGGTCTAGTAATGTTTCTAATATCAAATTAGACAGCTTTTTGTTAGAATGTTGGTTTAATTTACAAATATGTTATTTTATTGATGGGTAAGATAACGAGAAAAAATTCCTGCAACTCATGTTGAATGACAGTGGCAGATATTCTCTTTTCACTTGTCTATTTTAGGAAGCATAGGCAGTCCGAGTTCGAAGACATGGTCTATTTGCCTTGGTAATGTTGAATTGGTGTTTCAAAACTTGGGTTGAAAGTTTTGAATTCCAAATTCCATTGTGTGACAGGCCTAGAAGGCCCTTGTCCTACCAGCTGGCTGCTGACCTTACATCCACATGTTAATCATAGATGTGGACGATCATCCAACAAGCATGTTGTGTCCCACAGCCTTAAGAGCTGATTTTCTCAATTGGGAAGTACTACTTATTGTAGCTACCCAAATTCCTCACATATCTGTGTTGGCACTAGACTGAAATTTTGAATGATGCCTCTATTGTTATGGTTGTTTTAATTTTTATTATAGATATATAATTTAGTTTTATTGAGCTAGTACTGCTGTGGACGTCTTTCTGGAGACTGTTCAAGCACTTGCTCTTTTTACCTGGGGAAACCACAGAAAATCCTGGTTAGAATAATTGGTCTCAGGACAACCATAAACTGAGAAGTGAATGTTCAAAGTTAGATGTTAAAGATGTTAAAATGACTCATTAATTTATTAATGAGAAGTGAATGGTTCACATTTATTAAAGTTGAAGATTCAAATAATCAGAAAACACATAACCAAATAAAATATATATACTGTAAATAAACAATAAATATACATGCTAAGTTAATGTTTGTATATCAGGTCTATCCCCTGTCATTGCATTGTCGTTGATTTTTAGAAAATCTGTGTTTCTTAACTTTTACGGTTACATGTTTCAAATCTGTTATTCCAGTCTTTGTCCACAGTAAATCATCGCCTCCAAGCAGAACACAAGGAAGGAGAATTCATTATTTACACAACAACTGCAAATCCATTAATATTTTTATATAGATAGTGACCTATAGAAGAGTATAGTATAGGTCTGTTTTTATTACAGTCACAGACCTGGTTTCGGCTGTCCTAACTGCCTAGCCCTGATTCTGGTGGCCTAACTGCTTAGCCCTGATTCTGACTTCATAACATAGTAGTTTACTTTGAAAGTATTTTATTTGATTCATCATGCACACCTTAACAATGATAGAACTCAAAATAAGAAGTTAACACTACAGATGACAAGAATGCTACAGAAGGGCAGGCCTACTGGTGAAGCATTTGGCTTCAGAAGTTTTAAAAACAGTTTTTGGTAACACAAATTAAGTGTCAAGTGGTTTCTAATTGGAATATTGTGTGAGGAATGTGCATGCCCATTGACTTAGTTCAGACCGTACACAAAGGGGGTGGCCTGAAGCCTGAGGGAGTGAATGGTGTGAGTGAACTCAAACTGTATTTTTCTCCCTGCATTGCTTTCATCACCAGAGGAATACTATGCATGTGCCCCAGATACTACATATATTTGAAATATTCTCTCTCGTGAACATTCCCAATAGCAAAACACCACAAGAGCACTGTCCTTATGGGAGATTCTAGACACACAGCTTTATATCCAAGGTAACATGATTTTTATCTTTGTTCTTAACACATTATAAAAGTAAATTACCTTCATCCAAAGTGATAAATATAGATTATATAAAGTAGATAGTCTGCAAGAGCATTTTAAATTAAATTAGTAAATAAAATTATAAATAAGAGATGACATGGAGAGGCACATGCCCCTGTGCCCTTAAGAACTGGCTACCCGTGGTCCTTTAGCAGATTTGTCATAGTATGTATGGGAGACTGTCAAGTGAATGACCTACTCATTTATTGATTTAATGTAATTACATTTTGTTTTGAAGCACACAACACTTTCACAATTGAGGGGCTAAGTGCCAGAGGGAGCTATCCCACACATATTTGAATTTGAGAAAAAGTGAGTTATATTAGATTTGTTTATTTTTTAATGTTATATTGAGTTATACATTTTTTCAGTTCAATACTTCATTCACATTTTGTAGTATCTCAGAAAATACAACAAAGTGTAATATTTAACATTTTTTATTGTTCATTCATTACAATAAATTGTATTATGTAATATTTACATATTATTCAAAATCATGAAACATAAACACCAAAACTATGCTATTTCTTCAGCCAGTTTTCCAGATTCAGCACTGCCTGATGTTCTCAAATCTTCATAAAAAGTATGGTACACAGCTGGAATGTACATTCTGATGGACTGTAGATCTCGTAGTTTCAGCGGAGCAATGTTCCTACCCTCTGGATACAGTAATGGTAGCTCAGCCATCACTCTAGCTGTAAAGGAAGATTCTGCAACTTCTTGCCTATGATTTTTTTATTTTCTTCCAGGCACCCTCTTAAAGAACTCGACTGTCTTTCAGATCTGAGAAAGAACCTTTGAAGAATAATGCTGTAGATCCTTTTGTTACTTTCAAAGTGGAAACTTTCCTAATATGAAAGTGTTTGAAATCATTATTGGATTTACCTTTACTGATTTTTTAAATTTAGAAACTGGTAGTTTTTAAAATCTTCCTTCTTCATTTCAATGACTGAATACGGATTTTTAATCCGAGATTTCTTGACCAGTTCATACCACTGATCTGACGTATAAATATGGCTTGTGTGTCTTATCTTCTTCTCCACAACCCAAAAATCTCTGTCACTGGGTAGAAAGGTATGTCCTGGTACCTAAAAATAATGAAGAATCTTATCATACATACCCATGGACATAAGGGTGTAATACAAGTTAAAGATAGTATTATTCTTGTTTTGCCCTGAGTAGGAATCAGAGAACAAAATCAGCCTCCGTTTATGAAGTGTATTAACTGGATTTTTCAGTACATTGTATAAGCAAGATGCCACTTCAGATGATCCTCTAGAAGCTGTATTTTCTGGCCACATACACACAAAAGCATTGTCTGTGTTACATATATGTATCCCAAGATTGTACACCCACAGTTGCCTAAGATAAAACATTGATTCTATGTAACAGTTGGTGTAGGCAGAGCTTGCTGTAAGTCGTAGGTTATAATATTCCTGCTTTAAATTGCTTAAGTAATGAATAAGTGTGATCAGCTCTAGACTGGTGCACTCTGACTTTCTTCAATTTGTGAAGCCATCCAACTACCACATGTTGTGCATGTGTCAGAAGGAGGTAGTTTAAATGCTATGTTGAACTCTGTATTAAATTATAATTGAAGAGAAAAATTTTCGCCTAGACCGGGACTCGAACCCGAGACCCTTGGCTTTCCGGGCCAAGTGCTCTACCAACTGAGCTACCGAGGCGAGTGCGTCTAGATCGTAACTCGCCTCGGTAGCTCAGTTGGTAGAGCACTTGGCCCGGAAAGCCAAGGGTCTCGGGTTCGAGTCCCGGTCTAGGCGAAAATTTTTCTCTTCAATTATAATTTATCCTTCAATGAGAAGTGTTAAATTAATAATAAAATCGTCTGTATTAAATACTTCTTTCTCTTCACATTCCTTTTCATAAAGGCGATACATTTCAGCAACAGAATGAACAGTGTTTATATAGACTTTATTTGGATTATCACGGCAAGAATAATGAATTGTGTATTTAGGAAATTTATTTATATGATCCCTGACAGATTTCAACATATCACTTGTATTATTATGAACATACCACGTTTACCTCTCTGGTAAAGGTGAGGTGTTCCCAAGTTAACATGTGCATCACTTTCTGAGTTCTCTTCATCATCACTTCTCCCATTTTGATTTAACTTCCTGTCACCTCTGGCAGTAGATAGTCTTTTGAAATCCCAAAAATGTCACAAAAAGCTTTCATACACACTCTTTTCGATTCGCCATTAACTAATTTAAGAGAATACTGAAAAGAGTATTTTCGTTTCTTTCCATTAGTAGTTATACTGTTAACCTCCATTTTCGATGTATGACCAACTTAATGTATTACAATGCCTAAAATTCCAACTTTCTTTAACATAATATTGTTAATATTTTTTACATGTTTGTTGAATATGCTGAGGTTTAAATATTTGTATTTGAACATAGAAGTAGCAAAAGATGTAACCTTTTATAGTTTAAACATAAAATTTCATTATTAAAGGTTCTATACTGTTGGTTACATTTATTTATATAGCAGACAACTTTCTAGTGTGGGATAGCTCCCTCTGGCACAAAAATGTTCACTGGGGAAAAAGGTAATGAATGTAGATCGCACAATTGTGCAGTCATATTATTAAGATTTCTATAGTAACAGGGAGATGGCAGCAGCTGTCCAAAAATCACAAAATGTCATTTTTTCAACATATGTGGGATAGCTCCCTCAATTGTTTATTGAAACATTGTCCCAACTTGCATATTGTTGAAATTCATTGACTGCATGGATGAGCACTACTCTGCTTTAATAACCCTTAGACCACATCAAAGTGTGCATTATGGCTGCATTAATCCGAGTGCATTAAGGTGAAACCAAATTTAGAAACAGTAATATTTTGGAAAATGGAGATTTTTTTTGCAAAATTGTGTGTTTAACTACTGCAAGGATTGTTTTTTATCACAGCCAAGTGGAATTTTTTGATTACCTACTAGATAACTTCATCCTTTCTTTCTTGATTTAATTCTTCATTTTGTGGCTCACTCTTTATGTATTTGTGATTGGTATGTTAAATGTGCACATGCTATTCATGACATCTATAGGGAAATAAGCATAACTAAATTAAATTTGAAGAGAAAAATTTTCGCTTAGACCGGGACTCGAACCCGGGACCCTTGGCTTTCCGGGCCAAGTGCTCTACCAACTGAGCTACCGAGGCGAGTTACGATCTAGACGCAAATTTTTCTCTTATATACGTTGTAATTCCCTATCGCCAAATGCTTTTGAAACCATTGCTTCTATCTTTGCAAATGGCGGCTTCTTAGTTAAGAAGACATTTATTGGGAATTTAACATTACTTTATAAAGCTAGTAAGGCTTCTAATGATGTCTTTATTATTAATTTAACATTTCTCAATTAAAGATAAATTAAATTTGAAGAGAAAAATTTTCGCTTAGACCGGGACTCGAACCCGGGACCCTTGGCTTTCCGGGCCAAGTGCTCTACCAACTGAGCTACCGAGGCGAGTTACGATCTAGACGCAAATTTTTCTCTTATATACGTTGTAATTCCCTATCGCCAAATGCTTTTGAAACCATTGCTTCTATCTTTGCAAATGGCGGCTTCTTAGTTAAGAAGACATTTATTGGGAATTTAACATTACTTTATAAAGCTAGTAAGGCTTCTAATGATGTCTTTATTATTAATTTAACATTTCTCAATTAAAGATAAATTAAATTTGAAGAGAAAAATTTTCGCTTAGACCGGGACTCGAACCCGGGACCCTTGGCTTTCCGGGCCAAGTGCTCTACCAACTGAGCTACCGAGGCGAGTTACGATCTAGACGCAAATTTTTCTCTTATATACGTTGTAATTCCCTATCGCCAAATGCTTTTGAAACCATTGCTTCTATCTTTGCAAATGGCGGCTTCTTAGTTAAGAAGACATTTATTGGGAATTTAACATTACTTTATAAAGCTAGTAAGGCTTCTAATGATGTCTTTATTATTAATTTAACATTTCTCAATTAAAGATAAATTAAATTTGAAGAGAAAAATTTTCGCTTAGACCGGGACTCGAACCCGGGACCCTTGGCTTTCCGGGCCAAGTGCTCTACCAACTGAGCTACCGAGGCGAGTTACGATCTAGACGCAAATTTTTCTCTTATATACGTTGTAAATTTTTCTCTTCAAATTTAATTTATCTTTAATTGAGAAATGTTAAATTAATAATAAAGACATCATTAGAAGCCTTACTAGCTTTATAAAGTAATGTTAAATTCCCAATAAATGTCTTCTTAACTAAGAAGCCGCCATTTGCAAAGATAGAAGCAATGGTTTCAAAAGCATTTGGCGATAGGGAATTACAACGTATATAAGAGAAAAATTTGCGTCTAGATCGTAACTCGCCTCGGTAGCTCAGTTGGTAGAGCACTTGGCCCGGAAAGCCAAGGGTCCCGGGTTCGAGTCCCGGTCTAAGCGAAAATTTTTCTCTTCAAATTTAATTTATCTTTAATTGAGAAATGTTAAATTAATAATAAAGACATCATTAGAAGCCTTACTAGCTTTATAAAGTAATGTTAAATTCCCAATAAATGTCTTCTTAACTAAGAAGCCGCCATTTGCAAAGATAGAAGCAATGGTTTCAAAAGCATTTGGCGATAGGGAATTACAACGTATATAAGAGAAAAATTTGCGTCTAGATCGTAACTCGCCTCGGTAGCTCAGTTGGTAGAGCACTTGGCCCGGAAAGCCAAGGGTCCCGGGTTCGAGTCCCGGTCTAAGCGAAAATTTTTCTCTTCAAATTTAATTTATCTTTAATTGAGAAATGTTAAATTAATAATAAAGACATAACTAAATTAGTCTGGTTAAGAAACTTCCCACTAGGAAAGCAGGCATGTCCCTGCAGTGGGACGAACAGGAATTAATCATCAATCATGTTAATCATATAATTTCCTGATTAGCTTCTGTTTGAATTTGTGAATCATTTCCATATCTGTGGCTCTATGGAGAATATAGACAGGAATGATTTGCTGGAGTTTTCTTAATATATGTATGACTTAGAAGTACCTATCTTTCTGAGGCAGACTATATCCTTTACCAGCTCACTAGGCCTGACATAACCTCATAGGGCCACTATTAGACATCTTTTTAGAATGATTTGATATTAATGATGATCTTGAAGATTTTCAGGCTGTAGGCCGTGGTCGTGAGGCTTGTAGTTCCCCGACGTTTCGAAACAACCCTTGAGGATGCCAGACGCAGTCTCTGGCGAAACTTCGGGGAACTACAAGCCTCACGACCACGGCCTACAGCCCGAAAATATTCAAGATCATCATAGGAACTCCAGCCGTGAAAGTCTACGTGAATACATTTGATATTAATATTTATATATTTGGGAAAGCATATGACTCAGTGTTCAGAGGTAAAATTTGGACAGCATTTAAAAAAATTTGAAGCTGCATCCAGAATAACGGAGAATAATAGACATGCCAAACTATAAAAAACTGTGTGGAAACATCCTAAGGTTTAATGGAATGGTTGGAATCAATGAGAGGAATGTGTCAGGGAAATTTCTTGTCCCCCATCCTTTTTAATGTGGGATTAATTAAATTAGAAATAATGTTATAAGAGAAAATTCACCAAAAGTTATGAAAACACTAATACAATGGACACGGGTTAATTCGACATTCGATAATTCAAATAGTTGGTTAACACTTCGAGTCCTGCAGTGGTACTAGTACCATGGCATTTAAATGACACTGAAGCTGGAGAAAATTAAATCCCTTGGCATGCCTGTGCCAGCAGATTTACAGGGGGGTTTACTGAACCAGTAAAACACCCCTATACATCCACTGGCACAGGCATGCCGAGGGATTTAATTTTCTCCGGCTACAGTGTCATTTAAATGCCGTGGTACTAGTACCACCGCCAGACTCAATGTGCTAATTCGAATATAAGTACAATCCCCTTGAAACTCCAATTTAAAATAATGCTGAAAATCCATGTTTAATTCAATGTTTTGAAGCCAACATTTGGATAATTCGAAGCCACAATTCAATGTACTGATAATGAAAAAGTAAACTGAATTCCATAAAAGTTTAAATATGGTTGAAAAATTCCAAGAATTCATCTATACCTGCATTCCTAGTTGCTTATTGTTGAAGTCCTGTTAAATGGCAAGCGAACTGGACTGTATTATCTAGCGCTTTGTGTCATCGGGTACAGTACATAGATACACACCCCTCACTCATAGCCCAAAAACTGAGAATAATGCATGTACCCTCCCTTACATTTGTAGTAAAAGTACATGTACACATACAGTAGAATTAATAACTTCAGTCAGTAAGAATCTATTAAGTGACTCGATTCACAATATTGAAACGCGGAGTGTACACCAGTTTAACATTAGCTAAAAAAGTAGTAGTGTGACATTGCCAAGGAATATGATATTTCTATGCACTTTCTGAGTTGCAAAAAAACTTGGTTAAAACATTATTAGCGTGTTATCGGTAAATATATCGAATATATGGTTATTATATTGGTCTATGTGGTGGGTTGTTATTTATAAACACATTGAATCGTGTAGGTCCTAATATGCTTCCTTGTGAACACCATTTTAATGCTGTTAATTTCACAGAGTTATCACCAACAGTTGTAAAGAACTTCTTGTCCCTTAGGTAACTGGATACCAGATGTATTATCAGGTTATCAATCTCGTATCCACTACTTTACTAGTAACCCAGTGTGCCAAACTTTATTGTAACCCTGCTTGATATCCAGATAAAGTGTCCCTGTTGTTTGTTGTATCCCTTTGTTACAAGTTCAACGTATTGTATAATCTGTATGATGGTGCTATGTACTCTATTTGTCTCTTGGTTATTTTTAAAATTTGAGGTTGGAAATTAGTATTTTCGAGAAAATTTTTCCCTTACTTAGTGTATTGAGAAGGTGCATTGGACCATTAGCTAGCAATCTCTTTTTTGTTCTTACCTTGCAAACAGCAGTGATCAGGGTATTTTCCACCATTCAGGAAATGAGAGATGGTGTTTATTATTTTGGCTAAGAATTTGATTCAAATTTTTTTAGAGATTTTATAATATTCATATCTTAAAAGTATTCTTTAAGACAAGCAACGTAGTTTATCATAAACAAAATTACTGTTGTTGCTATTATAGCAGAGATGGTTTCAACAGGGCCAGCTCTAGGATTTTTGCTTTGCTCCATTGGTAGAATTACCCTAATTTTTATTATTGTATAATTATATAATTATTGTATAAAACTGCACGTATTCCACTTTGCTATATATATTTGGTTGATAAACAAGGTAAATGTATTGGGTACCACTGGATACCTTTATAAAGAAATATTTTATATAGAAACAGATTCCATTAATGCTGGAGACATTGAGCTATGGTTCCTTAATTCAGTAATCATAAATTTCACAGATGATAGATCAAGGTCAAGCTGTGAATTTGTAGAACTGATGCTATACTTAGGACAAAATAGTACATAGTGCAAAAAATTGAATTTCCAGAATAATAATATCATCATGAACAAATCCATTTTAGGTTATGTGACATGTGATGGTACACCTAATGAATATGGTCTTGTATAATAATAATAATAGTGGAAATAAAGCAAATTTATAACATGGGGTGAAATGGCAATGCAAATATTTCATATAGTTTTCTATCAAGAAAAGATGATGGAAAAATTGAGTTGTAAAATAGAAATAAAATTTGAAGAGTACTGGCATAGCAACAAACAATATGTAAACTCTGATGCATAATGATTAATATTAAAAATTTGGTTTTCAAAGTAATGAAGGCCAATGGGGGCATGGAAACAATTATCCATGATTCTTAGCCAGTGGCACAATAAGGAGGCAGTATAGCTAGTACTGTTCTTCAGACAACCCCCAAAGTTCCAGGTACTTGTTTCATATGAGGCTGGGTAGCCCCAGGAGCAGTCTGCACATGAATGAGTGAAGAATAATCACCTCACCATTGCCCGGGGTCAAACCCGGGCCGTCCAGCATGTAGTCAGACGCCTTACCGCCTGATCTACCTGTTCATACTAAAGGTATGTATGGATATAAATAAGTATTCATGATATATTATTATGTTAAGTATAATCTTCTTTTTGTATCCTCTGTAAATAAGACTAATTTTTAGCATTCTCTTTAACATTAGATCAACTGTTCCCAGAGTACTCTATTGAAATGGCTGCAGAAAAATAATCTCAATTATTTGCTTTGTTTATGCATGTCACTTAGAACATTCCAATTCAAAATTTGCTGAAATCTCTAATAACTCTAACAATTGTCTTCCATTGATATTTCCTTTTATTAATATCATGTACTTCTTTGTTGTGAACAGTTTGAATTTATTTACTTCCCAAATATATGGCTTGATCTCCATGGACAGTATCGATGGCTGCAGGTGAACTATCAAATAGGGGTTTTTGTATCCCGATCAACAGTCAACTTGTTTGTAATTCGCAAGACTTGGATCTTAGCTGTCCTGCAGGTAAGAATTACTTACAGATCGTGGTGTCTTTTTCATTCTGCTAAACAATTTATTGTTAAATACCACATTTATTGTAATCAATGATAAAGAGAAAAATTTGTGCCTGAACTGTGAATCGAACCCCGAAACTTCAGCTATACGTTTTAATGCTCTAGACCACTGAGCTAATTCAGGCTGCTTTCCCATCCAAGTACAAATTCTCCTTCTACCTTACTCTCTAGATCCCACATCCAATGCAATGAACCATCATTCACGAATACACATTGAATGGCTTCTACATTAAGAAGACATGATGGGATTCCACACAGATATAGCATTATTTATTAAATTAATATTAAGAAGCTGAAGCTGTTGCTATGATCAAAATAAGCATCATGAGGAATTTGGGTAGCTACAATGAGTAGTGGCTCCAAGTTGAGAGAACCAGCTATAATGGCTGGGGGACTCAATATGCTGACCCCTACACTGGCTGGATCATAGAGATTCGAATAGAGGGAAAACTCAGTCAGTGACATCTAAAAAATTTTGGTCGTTTACGATGAACTACATTGGTAGCGCTGTTTTGTAGCAACAGAATATGTAACTAAATAAAACAAATGCAAGGCACATGGAGTGTTCACTCGGGATTATGGGAAATTAGTCATTTTGTAAATTTAAATTTTTAACTGCTATCCTTTCGTTCTATGTAGATGGTACTGTAAAAATTATATACTATCGAAAGTTAAAATCATTTCTTAGATTTTATTTTACTCTAATTTGTAAGTAAATTCAAGCTTGTTTACTTTTTTAATGTGAATCTATTTTCAAAGAAAAACCTACTAGAAGTGATAAAATTCTAAGATTTGTTAGGATAGGAAGAGTGATGTTAGTGTACAGCCATTTTTAATAAACATTTTAAAAATGTGACTTTATAATGGATTTCAGATGTATGACATGGCTAAGGTTCTTTAATAAATATTATATAAAATATGTATGTGAGAATAAGGGGGTAGGTCAATTGTAAATATTTATTAAAAGAGCTCATAATGCACGTTTATAAATTTTAATAAATGAAAATAAATTAACATGTTTTATTTATTTCCATTCTTGCCTTCTGTTACAATTAAAGAAAAAATTTAGGTCTGTGAGGCTGGGTTCAAATAATTCCATAATTTAAAATTAATTAATATGTTGTTTATTCCTATAAAAGTTCAATTCCGTGATTATTCACCAGATAACGTTATATAATTATAATTCATAAGTTTACCATCAGATGCTGCTGAATTTCATATTAGTACCAGAAAAAATTTAGATGTTGTTAGTTGTTCTACGCTAGCGCCACTTGTGGCATGTATGTGAAACTTGTCCACTTTCTTCTCTGGTACTCTGTGGGCTGGACGATCATCTACCTCTATAATTAACACATGTGGATGTGAGGCTGACTGGTAGGCCAAGGGCCTTCTGGGCTTGTTGCATCATGGAGGTTTTTAATTTTTTTGTATATTTTTAATGTACAGTATTTTGTCTGCTTATTAAAGTTACTATTATTCCTTGTACAAAATATGTAAGTACATTAATGCTTTTGTTGGTATGCAGTTTCGAGAAAACAATTCCATGTTGCTTTAATAAATTAATCAAATGATATCTTGATGTGAGTATAGTATTATTTTTAATAAATATACTTTTATATAAATGTAGTTTCTTCTTGTTAGAATAATCTTTTTGTCCATCGTTGAGACATGGGTATTCCCATATCGGGAAGTATCTTAACCATGCTAATTTACTTAAACTTATTTTTCTACAGATGTTAGTGAGTGGTCAACATTCTGGAACATCTAATCGGGAACTAAGGTATTACTAGGTTGGATTAAATTTTGGTTAAATTTTGCAGAGGATCTATTTTATTCAGGCTTGTTCTTTCACAAGCCTGAAAATCTTCTGACTTGGGACCCAAGGTTTAAGTCCCTCCCGGATGACTGGTCCCTTGTTTCCATTCTAAAAAATCCAACAAACTCAGCCTGATTTGACTCTTGGGACTAGAGGCAAGAAACTTAACTAGAAACTAGACCACTGTAGATATATGTAGTTTGAGATAGATATGTAGACAGAACTGGAGATGGACAGGATGGGAGACAGAGATTAAGCATAACAACAGTGCAGACATTTTCTATTGGTATCAGCTCATTGGCCATCGAATGTGCTGTGGCTATAGTTAGACTTTAGGTTAAATTATAAATGGTAATTGTTTCTCAAGACTGAAATTAAGTTATCCAATTTAAAAGATATGATGTGTTATAAAAAAAATATTTTTTTTCTTTTTCTAGTTTGTGAATGTGGTATTTTTCTTGTTTGAAGCAATTTATCTATTTGTTCCAAACATTTGGATTGTGTTTGCTGCTGTTTTATGGGAAGGACTCTTAGGAGGAGCTGCATATGTAAATACATTTTATAAGGTTTCCACTGAGGTAAGTTATGAATAATTGTGATTTTGGAATTTGTAATATATTTTACAAGAATTACAATGGTGTTTTGTATAGTTATGGAAAATTAATTATTAAAAAGTGAAAAGGTATTCAGACCTATTACTGATGATTATAGACCTGATAAATTTATATATCATTAGTACTGTTATACAGTTTGTCATTTGCAGTATAAAGTTAAATGGAAGCCTCATAAATAGAGAATAGTAGTTATAGATTTTGACAAAATTCACCCCAGTAAAGAGTAGATCATATTATCTTTATCACACGCCATTCAGATTCCATAAATGGAAATAGTGTCATTTGCGTATAAAGTCATGAAAAATCTCTTCATTACGAGTGAAAGTATAAATTCTATCTAAATTCATCTACTAGACAGAGGTAGTTTATTTTAATAAAATAAATTTGGGAATTTTTAACATTATGAGGTTTTATTAACACAGCACCGCAGTATCGGTGAACATCTTAACCATCATCATGACTGAAAACAGCTGATGGTGAAGATGTTCGCCGATACTGCAGTGCTGCGTTTAAAAACATAGAAGTATGAGGTAAGGAGAAGTTACAATTTGATTGTTAGAGGTAGTTTAATTTATCCAATTGCAATAATTTTTTAATGGAATATATTAATTTTGATACATATGTTAGATAGGAAACCAACTATGTGACATTATTATTCTCTTCTGTGAAAGATTCTGTTAAAGACAAAAAAAAATACTTTTTGTCAATACAAAGCATAGTTTTGGGATTTTTGAAATGGTCATACAAATTCGTTAACTTAAATGACTGTTACAATATCTAGGAGCAACCCTCTCAATAGACGAAATAATAAAGAAAAATGATACAAACCCATCAATAGCCAAACAAATGACCTTAGAAACCATTAGTACAAAGTTCCCAGAACCAGAGTGGCTAAGAGTCTTCACTGATGACTCCAAAACCAAGAGTGAAAATGCTGGTGCAGGAATCTACTCTCATCTGTTTAGTCAATATGTTGCAGTAGGCACAAACAATACAGCCTTCGATGGTGAAGTAAAAGCCATAGAAGTAGCACTCCACAACCTCCTATTCCGAACAAAAATGTTTACAAAAGCTGTTATTCTGGCAGACTCTAAGGCTGCTATACAAGCAATAACCTCCAACCAAACACCAGAAAATGAAACCATCTTGGAATGCCGTAAACTTCTGAAATACCTCAACAACCAAAATAAATTAATAGCCTTCCAGTGGATACCCTCACACATCGGAATAGTTGGCAATGAAATAGCTGTTGGACTTGCCAAAAAGGGTACCAAAATACAGATAACAACCCACCCCAATTCGAACCTCCACAGAAAGATCAAAGAAATTAAGAAAGCATTCCAAATGGAAAACATGAAAGAAAACATTGCAACAGCCAGAGGGGAAACCATGGGAAAAAATTGATGAGCTATACACAGAAATAAAATATAAAGGCCGCAAGGAAGCAGTAGCAAAATTCAGACTGATGTCAGGACACGACTGCCTGGCTCACCACCTCCACAGAATAAACGTTTTCCAATCCAACAGATGTGTCATATGCAAAGACCCGGACCTCATCATGGACAAACACCACCTTCTAGTCTGTCCAGCTTTAAATCCAACTGCACAACACTCTAAGGACCTTGTTCGCTTGTACTGGGAAGCCAGAGAGAAAATGACTTACGCGTCAAATCTCGCCATTAGAAAACAACAACAACATATGTAGGAGCTAGTCTCATTTTTCTCTATATCTGTACATAGATACTATAGCTCCCAATATGAACTGAGGTGGTTTGGCACATCATGGAATTACAAATTCTGCCTTGTTTAACTTGCACTATTTGCAGGTGATTGGCTCCTTGAAAGCATTATGAGACGTAGATGAGCAGGTCTCACATAAATGTGACTGCCTTAGTTTGTGCATTTTATTACAGGATTTATTCTGTAAATTAGGAAACCATTTCCTCAAAATGTTAGTAAATATGTATGCCATGGAAGAGATTCCATTAGGATTAACATTGTCAATTAGAGGACATACATTGTATGCCACCAAGTTAATGAGACTTTGTGAGATGAAAGTTCAAAATATGTTGTTTAAAGGCATCATCTTCTAAAGGCAATGCTTTATCATTGAAACCATTCTTCATATCTTTCAATTACCATTTTCATTTATCGAGAGTTTTGGTTTTCTGTTACACCTTCCAAACACTGTTTCTTGGCATTACCCTTATTTCCCCCTCCACAAAATTTTACCTTCAAAAAAGTTTGTTAATTTTTTTAATTGTTTTATGGAAATATAGTGATGGAGTATCTGGCCAAAAAGATGGATACTTTTTATCACTGATTTTAAAAATTGACATATCATATTTTATTTCATACTCTTATATGAAAATACGTATATTCAAAATATAAGTGATTTGTAATAAACTATGATTAATTAGCTATTGAAGAGGATTTATTGTAGATGCTTTGACTTCTGTGGTTGGTTGCTCCTGGTGACCTGGGATTCATGTTATGGCCCCATCTCATTGTATTAAAATAATAATAATAAGAATCAAATGCATTGTGAATTCTTCTTACCTCATACTTCTATGTTTTTTAATCACAGCACTGCAGTATTGTGACCATCATCAGCTGTTTTCACAACTGTCAATTTTTTCTTTTGCCGATAATTATCCAAGCTGTCATCTGGTGTTCTTTTGAAGGAATCATATTCTAAACTGCCATCTGTTGTATTTTTTAAGAACTTTGTAATCAAGCTTGGTTCGTCCGGAATCTTAAAGTTCATGGTTCTAGTATGGTTTTTTTTAATATATATCTTTTCCCAAACTGTTAAATCCAAAGGTTTGGATAGATTTTTCAAAAGTTTTGCTTCTTTTTCAATTCTATGATTGTCTAATAAACTATGTGCTGCTATAGCTGATTTTTCAATTTCTCCATTCTTTATGTTTCTAAAGTGTTATTTTTTCATGAGTTTCCAAGTTCCTTTTTGTTTTTCCTATATATATATATATATATTTGCAATCAATTTGATAAATTCCAGATTTTTTTGTTTTCTGGGGTGTTAACTTTATTATTAGTTAACAGAAGATTACCCAGGCTGAATTTGTTAATTGGAGCCAATGAAAGATGAAAAATGTACTTACCATCCTGAAGTTCATAATAAATTTAAAAAAATTTAATATAACATTGGCTCCAATTAAAAAATTCAGCCTGGGTAATCTTCTGTTAACTAATAATAAAGTTAACACCCCAGGCAACAAAAAATCTGGAATTTATCAAATTGATTGCAATAGGATATATATAGGAAAAACAAAAAGGAACTTGGAAACTCGTGAAAAAAAACACTTTAGAAACATAAAGAATGGAGAAATTGAAAAATCTGCTATAGCAGCTCATAGTTCATTACAGAATCATAGAATTGAAAAAAAAAAAGCAAAACTTTTGAAACATCTACCCAAACCTTTGGATTTAACAGCTTGGGAAAAGATATATATTCAAAAAACAATACTAGAACCATGAACTTCGAGATTCCGGACGAACCAAGCTTGATTACAAAGTTCTTAAAAAATATAACAGATGGCAGTTTAGAAAACGATTCCTTCAAAAGAACACAAGATGGTAGTTTGGATAATTACTGGCAGAATAAAAAATTGACAGTCGTAAAAACAGCTGATGATGGTGACGATGGTCGCCGATACTGCGGTGCTGTGTTTAAGAAAAATAGAAGTATGAGGTAAGAAGAATTCACTATGCATTTGATTCTTATCAATAAAACCTCATAATGTTAAAAACTTCCCAAATTTATTATATTAAAATAATAATAATGCATGAGATCACAATTTCATAACACCTCTTATGTCCACTATAAAATTTCTATTTCTGTACGAACCAAAAACACTCATGTGATGCTCTTCTTTAATTGGAGTTATGAGAGTTATTCTTTGGTTTCACTTTTCCTCCCTATTCATTTTTCATACAACAATGGAGTCTGCACTAAAACTATATTTAAATGTTAATTATGCAATATATTTAGATGTTGTTCTTGTTAACCAGCTGTGAATTGAATTTCCCTCAGTTAAATCATTTTAATTTTATAGAACTTTTTTAAATTTCATAACGAACAATCAATTGTTATTTAATATTAATAAAAATAACATTTTACCTCATATTTTGTCTTCTTTTTAGAATGGTTTTGGAGAAATTAATACTATATTGTTAGTTTTTATTCAACCATTATTCGATGGTGGAGTAAAAACTTGCGATGGAGTATTAACTTCTCCAAAACCAGACTAAAAAGAAAACAAAATATGAGGTGAGATATTATTTTTATTAATATTCAATTAATACCTCAGAGTGTTATTTTCTACAAATTTTGAAAATCAACTATAATCTTATATTTTCTAAACTACCTCTTCAAATAACAGCCATTAATGCCATAGTGTAATAAACGTTTCTGTTGGTTTTTTAACGTGTATTAGGGAAGTAAATTTTGCTCAGCGAGAAGTTTGTTTATAAGTACATTAGTAGTTAATGCAATGTTGCAATCTCAAATGAATTAACTAATAAATAAATTTTACATAAAAGGACATGTTTACTATAAAGAATTGCTCCGTAAGAGAAAGCTATTTTCTAAATGTGAAAACCCTATAAACATTACCGCACATTTTATTGTAGAATTTAAAATGGATTTATATTCAATTAGATTTCAATGTCTGATAAAAGAAATAATAAAACATCAGTTGCAAAATATTGAAAATGGAAACTGGAAGGGGGGGGAAAAAATGTGATACTTGAAAACAGTAGGAATTTATGTAAATATGAGTAACTGAATCAGCCTATATATGGCAGGAGGAAGTAAGTAAATGTACCAAAACAAATTTTGCTTAACTCATGGCAATTAGGGCCTATTTCTAACTTAGATCCCAATGACATAGGCATTGAAAGAATCTCAAAAATTTAACTGATAGGACGTTTTCCAAATGTAGAGATTTAAATGGTGAACTGGATTGATACCCTGATCCAGCTAGATGGAATCCTTTTTAACGAATGCTGAAAGGCTAAAAATCGTGAAAAAGAGAGAGGAAAAAGGGCCTGCTAGATAAACCAAACAGTGATTCCCTTTTTCTGTGCAGCTCAAATGTATAACAATTTTATAAATTAAATTAATATTGCAAGTAAACTGTTGCATAGTATATAGATAGAATAGTGAAGTACTTTAACAAATTGGTTAAGGATTTCAATATTCATAAAAAATCTCAGAAATAATCAATTTTGAAATTTACTTGTTGCTTCTATGACATTAGGTGAGAAATTCAGAGCAGTTGCTGGTTTGATTTCAGCAGATTTAATTAAAATCTGAGACGATAAAGTGAGTTCCTAGACAAATGTGAATATCTAAGTTGCCATTTTAATGCATGAGGAAAATAGAGACATGAGCTATGTAATGAACTAAATGTAATGTTCATGGTTAAATATGGGAAAGAAAATGTTTAAGAAAGCTATGAGGTACGATAAGTGACTCATTCATTCATTAAATGTATTGTCAAAAGTAGTAAGAGAAAATATGCTACCAATTGAAGTTTGTTCTGAATGTCATTGACACATGGGAATATTAATTATTTTTTCTGTAACAGTTCAATGTGAAGAGCATAGTTTTTTAAAATTGAAGTTTATTAAATTATCTTATGCTCTGCAGCAGCTGAAATTATACTTGAAGGACTTGCATGATTTCAGTTGTACAAGAAATTGTCAGAAATTATTGCAATGATATCTTCAAATATTAAAAGCAATTTGTATTTATTGGTATAAGCAAAATATGCACTGAGATCTGGAGGTCAAGCTTATGATTGGAATAAATAAATTAATAAAAGTTCTTATGCATAATTTTATTAAAACAGCAGAGCCACATGCTTTGTTTCTAATTACGGATGGAAAGACTACCGTCATCAAATCAGCCAAGTGTTGCAACAGTATTGGCTTGCTGGAAGGGACTGTTTCATGCATATTGATTTTCGGTCTTACTAATAAAAATCTCTAATACAGGCTTTCATCAGTTGTTTAATTATACAATATATAAGTCTTATGTAGATCACGTATAATTTCCTTACTAATAAACGCTGTGCCGGAGCTATATAACAAAACAGCAGTTATACACAATACGTCACATATTCGTCATCATAATGACGTCAGAACAATATTACTCGCAGTTTGTAACAGAAATAAAACATCAACTAGTGATTAATTGTGTAAGAAATGAATATGGATAATAATTAATAGAGATTCCCTAATTGAGGAGGTACAGAAAAAATAAGTGTGTTTTAATTTATATACATTTCCCCTTACACTATGTCAAAAATATCGTAGAATTGGTTTCACAGATAATGTGCTGCCATCTAATGTCAAGAATTTTGACCAATTCTTGGAAACTAATAAAAGCTTTCCCCATTACTTATGAATTATATGCAGTGTTTTAAGATGCGTTAGAAAACGTTCAAAATAGTAGGAAATGTTACCGACAACAAAATATCATTTCAAGCGAAAAAAACACTATAGCTTGACCGGGAATCGAACCTACGACCTCACACATCGTAGTCAGAAGCTCTAACCAGAAGACTACCAAGTTAACATGTAGCTTCTTGCAATAATAGTACCTCTATACTTAAATACATTTTTATATCGGTGTGTGTGTTATGTATTAAAGATGCAAGAAAGTTTTCTTAAAATAATATTATGAAGCATTTAAACTACATTCAGGTTAAATCTTGTCTACAGCAATTATTGTAGAACATATTCTTTTGTGATTCAATGTTCAGTTTTAAAATATTTTTAGGCCTAATCGAGAATGAGTGTAACGAAAGGCATTTTATGATGTCTTTATTTTCCTACCCAGAGCTTTATTAATATTATTTATGCCCTGTGCATCCATCAAACAGTCGTTAAAGTGTTGCATTTTGGGTTAAATTTAAGGAAACTTTCATCAATATCATAAGAAAACAATCAGTTGATCTTGATATCCGACATTTTGTCTAGTTATAGAATCCTTAAACAAGGCTGGAGGCATGTATAACGATTCCCATGTAAAGTTGTACACCTCTTCTACACTGAACAGCTAATACAGTTTTTTTTTTATTTAACTTTCACAGGGAAAGAACACTATGAGGTTTAATTTAATAATTAAATTAATGTTTTTATTACCTCACCTCATATCTTTTTTCTTCTATACTGCAGTTTCGGAGCTTATCTCCATCGTCAGTAGCCTCTGGTCGACCGGTGTTATGTCGTTTCTTGGCGGTTTCCTTCTTACTTCTGTCGGTGGACCGATGAACCTCTGGATTAGGTCAAAATTTGCGGGAGTTTCAAAATTCATGAGTTTTTCTTTTTTGTTTTTTTGGATGTGGATTTTTTCCCAGACTGTGAGTTCCTTTAGTTTATCTGTTTGTTTGATTAGGCTAGCTTCTGTCTGAAAAACATTTAATAGATACAGAAGCTAGCCTAATCAAACAAACAGATAAACTAAAGGAACTCACAGTCTGGGAAAAAATCCACATCCAAAAAAACAAAAAAGAAAAACTCATGAATTTTGAAACTCCCGCAAATTTTGACCTAATCCAGAGGTTCATCGGTCCACCGACAGAAGTAAGAAGGAAACCGCCAAGAAACGACATAACACCGGTCGACCAGAGGCTACTGACGATGGAGATAAGCTCCGAAACTGCAGTATAGAAGAAAAAAGATATGAGGTGAGGTAATAAAAACATTAATTTAATTATTAGCTAATACAGTGTTTATTAGTAAGAATTTTCAACTAAGATGTGTATAAACCTTGTATAAAAGTTATATATGGATTATTAGTAAGAGGGTTTATGTAGAATGATCATAAAAGCAAAGTTCCCCCACATGTATTGGTAACTTCGGCTTGCATAGCAAATTGTTAAAATTTTGTAATTTCTGATCATGTTCAGATTATTGTATATATATGTGTATGTGTAGTAGGCCTAAAACAAATGTTAGGTTATTTTTTTTAATCATCATAAGTTGTTTAGCCATGACAATTATCCAAATTAATCTCTCCATCTGCAGTTGGCAGTGGTCTCTCAACTTGGATTTAATATATAAACAAAAAAACTTTTTAAATTTAAAAATATTAAATGAAAGAAGTACATTAATGTTTCATATACTTCTCCTTCATCCAATGGCCTTCTTTTTGAGTGCTTCTAGTTCATTAAAAATCTTGCTTCATAATACAATTTGGCTATATCACTTTTTTTATATATGTTATCTACTTTCCTATATATGAGGAAAAGTCAGCATTTATGGATGTTCCTGGAGTTCTGCATAATGTGCATCCGTCTGAGTTATAAATTTTAATTTTGTGTAGAGGAGTCACGGTCCATTTGCCTCCTTCCTTGACAATTTATTGTTTATTGCTCAATCTAGATGAATATTGGAAAATCGTTTATCTGTAATGACATTTATTTTTTATTTTACTTTTTATTAATATTTTAAATTCTTGTGCTTCCACTATGAGATTTATTAAACCTCACAGTGAAAGCATTGGATATTACTATACATTAATTACATCCATTCATTGTAAGTAGTTTTGCTATGTGTTTCCTCCTGAAATGGAGTGTTTTATTTATTTATTTTTTTTTTCAGGTTCCTTATGAAAATAGAGAATTTTCGATGGGAATGACAAGTCTCGCTGATGCTGCTGGTATCGGACTTGCAGGAGCCATTGCAATACCCATGCATAAACTATTATGCACATTACCAAAACCATAAGTATTCTTCATGTTTTCAAGAAAAGCATGCAAGCTGGAACCAAACCAAAGCTGTTGGTATTGGATTCCAGGAGCCATTGCACTACATGTCCTGCGCCATTGTCGAATGGTTAAGGCGAGAAGTCTTGGAGCATGACTACGGGACTACGCTGGTTCGAGTTTCCATGGGGGGATTCAAATTACATTATAAATATTAATTGTATTATAATTACATGTAATCATTATGTATATTGTTTATTTTTTATTTCACTCACCTCATACTTCATAACTCCTCGCAAACCCAGGGTTTCGTCACATCATTTGTGACATTCTCAATGCTGTGTCACGTTCACAGCATTGAGAATGTCACAAATGATGTGACGAAACCCTGGGTTTGCGAGGAGTTATGAAGTATGAGGTGAGTGAAATAAAAAATAAACAATATTAAAAAACCTCATAGTGTTATTTCCTATCTACATAACTTAATATATTTTGTAATTTAGATGTAAAACAATTTTTTTGTATTTTTTAAAAACCTGGTTGAGTGGCAGACAAGGCCTTAAGAGTCAATACTAAAAAAATTCATTGTTGAAACCGTTGAGGTGAAGAGTCATAAAATTAAATAAGTTAAAATACCTTCTTAGGTAAAATCCGTCGTCCTCAACTTTTAAAATATGTAATCTTTATGCCTGTAGGCCTTTCAGGACATCCGTCCCATCTTCAGCAGTTCATTCTTTGCTACAGCATCCAGTATGATGTTTGATGCTGCTGGTCCTAATGTGGCTTTGTCGTGACTACAGATTCTTCCTGACGATATCGTATAGTGGGTTGTTTAGTCTGGGAGTGCCTTCATTTATTAAAAGCTTGTTGTCTATTTCCTTGATAATTTTCAAGTCTTCCCAATATGTTGATTCTAGTTGGATTTCCCTCTTTGAGTACTATTGTAAGTTGAGGACAATGGATTTTACCTAAGAAGGTATTTTAACTTATTTTATTTTAACGCCTTAACTCTGCCAGGTAAAATAAAGCTGCTATTTTTTTTTTATTGCGGATGAGCCCATGTAGGACTATGCTAAGTACTTAGAGGCGTTTCCTTTGAGCCCAAATTTCTTTCATTCTACTGCTATGAGCTTGTTTTCTATCATCTGTCCAAGTTGTTCCAGTTTTTTTCTTCGGTTTTTCCTCTTGGTCAACTTGCCACTTATTCACCTTAATTCTAAATATATCTCTGTTTGGGATATCTTCTTTGGTAATTACTGCCAATTTTAAGTCCTTTTTGACTTCATCAATCCACTTCATAATATCCACTGTAGCTTTACTTCTGTTTTTGTAGAATTCCATTATCTGTTTTGTAAACCTATTTGAATTCATTCGTTTAATATGGCCATAAAATTTTAACCTTCGTTTTCTAATATCACTATGAATGTCTGTATATATTTTTATTTCCTTCTTACTTCTGAGTCTAAATGCTTCACCTATGACTTGTGGACCTAAAACTTTTCTTATAATTTTGCATTCTTTTTTTCACCATATTTTCGATATCTTTTTTTCTGTTTAAAATTAATGTTTCTGCTCCATAGAGGCACACTGGTTTAATTATAGTGTTATAGTGTCATAATTTTGTATGTAAAGATATGCATTTTTTATTATAAGTGTTGTGAGTAAGCCGAAATGTTGTTTCCATTTTTTGGCATCTACTTTTATTGGCTTTAGTTTCAATTCCATTTTTCCTGAATTATTTCACCAAGATATTTAAATTGTGAAACTCGTTTAATTTTTCCATATTTGGTTTCCAGGTATTTTGGTGCTGCTTTATTGCATGAAATATATTTCGTTTCTTCAATAGAAATCTGCAGACCAACTTTCTCTGCAATTTATATATTAAATTTGGGAATTTTTAACATTATGAGGTTCAATTAATAATAATTAAATGAATCGTGATTTTTTTTCTTACCTCATACATCTATGTTTCTTTAAACACAGCACTGCAGTATCGGCGACCCTTTGTCGTCATCGTCAGCTGTTTTCACGACTGTCAATTTTTTCTCCTTTTTGCCGTAATTATCTAGACTGCCATCTGGTGTTCTTTTGAAGGAATTCCTCTTCAAACTGCCATCTGGTGTTGTTTTGAATGAATCATTTCCTAAACTGCTATCTGTTGTATTTTTGAAGAACTTTGTAATCAAGCTTGGTTCTTCCGGAATCTCGAAGTTCATAGTTCTAGTATGGTTTTTTTGAATATATATTTTTTCCCAAACTGTTAAATCCAAAGGTTTTGATAGATGTTTTAAAAGTTTTGCTTCTTTTTCAATCCTATGATGCTCTAATAAACTATGTGCTGCTATAGCTGATTTTTCAATTTCTCCATTCTTCATGTTTCTGAAGTGCTCTTTTTTAGGAGTTTCCAAGTTCCTTTTTGTTTTTCCTATATATATCTTGTTGCAATCCTTGCAATCAATTTGATAAATCCCAGATTAGCTCCAATTAACAAATTCAGCCTGGGTAATCTGCTGTTAACTAATAATAAATGTAATACCCCAGACGACAAAAAATCTGGGATTTATCAAATTGATTGCAAGGATTGCAACAAGATATATATAGGAAAAACAAAAAGGAACTTGGAAACTCCTAAAAAAGAGCACTTCAGAAACATGAAGAATGGAGAAATTGAAAAATCGCTATAGCAGCACATAGTTTATTAGAGCATCATAGGATTGAAAAAGAAGCAAAACTTTTAAAACATCTATCAAAACCTTTGGATTTAACAGTTTGGGAAAAAATATATATTCAAAAAAACCATACTAGAACTATGAACTTCGAGATTCCGGAAGAACCAAGTTTGATTACAAAGTTCTTCAAAAATACAACAGATAGCAGTTTAGGAAATGATTCATTCAAAACAACACCAGATGGCAGTTTGAAGAGGAATTCCTTCAAAAGAACACCAGATGGCAGTCTAGATAATTACCGGCAAAAAGGAGAAAAAATTGACAGTCGTGAAAACAGCTGACGATGACGACAAAGGGTCGCCGATACTGCAGTGTTTAAAGAAACATAGATGTATGAGGTAAGAAAAAATCACGATTCATTTAATTATTATTTCTCTGCAATGTCATTTAATAATTCAATCTGTTTTTGTGCTGTTACAACGTCACGGGTTAAGATTGCTAGATCATCAGCATATGCTAGGCAATCAATCTTCAATTTTCCTCTTCCTAATTTGATTGGTTGATTGCATTTAAAAATTGTTTTCTGTTTATGCCGTTCTTGTATTACTTTATCAAGAACACAATTGAAGAGTAGTGGAGAAAGTCCATCTCCTTCCCTTACTCCTGTCTTAATTTCAAAGGATTTAGAAATTTCCCCCATGAATTTAACTTTAGCCCTTGTATCTGTTAGTGCCTGTCTAATAAGTGCAAGTGTTTTACTGTCTAAACCTTGTTCTTTTAATATTTCAAATAGTGATTCTCGGTCAACCGAATTGTAAGCTTTTTGAAAGTCAACAAATATACACACTAAATCATTGCTAAAATTCTCTGGTGTCTAAGGATTAGCTTAAGGTTCAGGATTTGTTCTGTACATGATCTGCCTGGTCTGAATCCTGCTTGATATTCTCCTATATTCGGTTCGAGATGCCATCGCGCTCTGTCGAGCATACATTGAGATAAAATGTTGTATGGGACTGATAATAATGAAATCCCTCTATAATTGTTCACATCTGTTCTGTCTCTCTTTTTATGTAATGGGTGGATTAATGCAGTCTTCCAATCCTCTGGAATGTGTTCTGTTTGCCACATTTCTTGCACAAGTGTCTCAACACTTGTCTTTCGTCCTGTCACTTTGAGGAGTTCTCCCACAATTCCATCTTCACCTGCTGCCTTATTGTGTCTTTTAATCTGCATAATAATTTCTTCTTTATCCGGTGGTGATGAGTCTGGATTTGATTGCTCAGGTTCTTGTGGTGGGAATCTGTTTATTGGTATTGGGCAGTTAAGAAGTTTCTCAAAATATTTAGCAAGTTCTCTGCAATTTTCCTGGTTGTTTAGTGCCAATAGACCATCTTCTCTTTTAAAGCATAGACTCTGGTTGGTACCCAATGAGTTTGGTCTTAAAAGTTTTGTAGAAATTCCACGCATTGTTTGTTTGAAAGTCTTTCTCAATTTCAATTAATAGATCGTTTTCATATTTCCTTTTTGTTTTCCTGATTAATTTGGCTGCTTCTTTCCTGTGCACTAAAAATGCATTATGGTCATTTTCTGTTTTTTGACTATTCCAATTAACGTATGCTCGGTGCCTCGCTGCAAATAGCTTTGTCACATTCTTTATTCCACCAAGGATGCTTTCTCTTTCTTTGTAGAGGGATTAACATTTGTGCCGTTTCAGTTATTTTACTTTTGAGTTCTTGCCAATTATGTGATTGCTTCATTTCTAATTCATCTGTGAATGTTGACGGAATGTTATTGGTGGCAAACTTCAATATTGATGGCTGCTTTTTGGTAAGTCTCCTGGGTTTTAGTTTCAATTTAATTCTTGTCAGCTAATGATCCGAATCGATGTTTGCACCTCTTCTAACTTGGACATTCATAATTTCTCTGTGGTGAAAAAAAGAAATTGCCACGTGATCAATTTGATATTCACCTAGAAGTGAGTTTGGTGTACACCATGTCATTTGTTTTGATGGTTTCTTTTTAAAATGTGTAGACATAATTTTGAGGTTAAATAGTCTGCAAAATTCAACTAGTTCATTTCGGTAGGTCCACTTATGTGCTGGATACTTGCCAATTGTCTTCTTATATTTCCTTTCTTTGCCCAGTTATTTCCTTTCTTTGCCCAGTTGTGCATTAAAATCACCTAACATGATTAATACATGATTCTGTGGAATTTTTAGTACCCTCTCTTCCAATGTTTCCCAAAAATCATCTACTTTTTTGCAATCTGTTATATTGTCTTTGTTAATTGGCGCATGTGCATTGATCAATATGTATGTTTGGTTCACACATTTTAGTGTAATTGTCATCAATCTATTATTTATGGGATTCACATTTATTACCGAGTTTAGTATATTCTTATGGATAGCAAAAGCAACTCCCAAATGTGGTGCATTTTTAAGTATTCGTTTATCGGTTTTACTTTTGAGAAGTCTATAGTTCCCAAAATCCATTGTATTTTCATCTGCTAATCTTGTTTCTTGGAGTGCCAATATTTGAATATTTTGTTCTTTTAAAATTTTCTCCAATTCATGCAGTTTTCCTGCTTGCAAGAGGGAATTTATGTTTAACGTTCCGAAAAAGGTTTTGGTTTTTGGATGAAGTTGACCAGAGGTCTCCAATACCCTCTGTTTGTGTGTTTGGCCAGACTCCCCAGAATCCGACAGCCTGGTTGTACTGTTGTTAACAGCAGTGGATTGGTTACCACCTGGGGTAAAAATTTGTTTCCTTTCACGCTTCATAGTACTTAGTTATCATAACATTTGGACCGAAATCCAGTTTCATAGGACTGGAGTGGTTAGTTCCAGAACCGGTTCATCCGCCCTCTCTGCCATTGGGAAAAAAATCCTCTTCCGCCGTCGAAGCCGTTGACCTCCTCAGTTGATCTGTGGGTGCTTATTTGACACTTACTTGATTCGGAACCAAACCCCCATGTAAGCTAACCAGGCATGGTATTATTATTATTATTATTACATGTATGTACAATATTATGCAAAATACCAAAGCAATACGTATTCATGTTTTCAAAAAAGCATGCAAGTTGAATCCAAAGTTTATTAGTGTTGTAGTTCAATATAAGATGCTGAACTAGGCCAGATATTAAAAAATAAATAGCTCATAGAAAACGGTCACAAAATCCGTTATGGATATTGCAACCACAACACTGACACTTTAAAAAAGTATTATAAAAGACAATTCAGTATTATTAATTATAAGACTGTAATTTAGTAATTATATTTGAATGACATGTTATTTTTAGCTTGTTAGACAGGTTATTTGTATTGTAAAATTGATTCACAAATATATATGGCATTTTTATAGAATATTATCTTATTTTCATTGGAATATCTTGTACTAGTTTATATAAATATATCTTCTTCACCTTTCCTTGTCTATTTACAAAGCATGTGCACACACACACACACACAAGTCCCGTGTGTGTGTGTGTGTGTGTGTGTGTGTGTGCACATGTTTTGTAAATTGATTTAATACTTAAAAGGAAGTGACTCCATGAGGTCTATTTTAATTAAAATAAGTTAGAATTTTCATGACTCGCCTCATATTTGTACATTTCTTGCAGACCATGGTTCCGACACCTTATGTGTCATCATTTCTTTTTAACAGTTAAATAGGCCAGGTGGTCTTGTAGGTTGATTTCTGCTCCCTCTGCTGGCTGACCGATGAACTTCCAAACCAATTTTTTTTTTTCTCCTGAATTTTCAAAATTTGTTATTTTCTCTTTATTCTTGTGGATGTAAATTTTTCCTATGTATATTTTTTCACAATCTTAACAATCAATTTGATAAATTCCTGATTGTTGGCTTCATCGGTCTTTTAATTTTTGTTGGATTTAATTAATCTATTCAGGCTATAATCATTTTTCAGTGCTAATTTAATGTTAAATTTGCTGAAAGTTTTTTGAAACTTTTTAAATGCCAAAAGATGGTATTTAAATTTCTTGAATTTTTTACTAATTTCTTTATGTGTCTGAAGAGTACATTCATTTATCACTGTTTTGTTCTTTGAATGTATTTATTTTCTTATGAATCATCTCTTCTTCAAAACCATTATCTTTTGATGAAAGTTAAAAATTAAATTGTACCTGTTGGTAGGTGCCGTCGTCCTCAACTTTGTTAATATATTGTATATAAAATTAACTGGAGCGCTTTCGGAAGTTACCTTCCATCTTCTGCTGATTGAGTTTCCGTTACTTGTTGTTGTTGTGTACGGTGATGTATACTCCAACTGTTTGTAGCAGCAACTGACTTGTTTTTGACAATCTTGTATAATGGGTTTGACTGTGGTGCGTTCTCATTGAGAAGTGAGGTGTTGTTTGTTTCCTTTATAATTTCAAGGTCTTCAAATATATTTATCCTCGCTGGAATGTTTTCTCGGTGGATTATCATGAGGGTGTTTTCAATTGTGTTCATTCGATGACCTGTGTTAATGAGATGTTTAGCATAGCTTGATTTATCACCCGCCTGTATGAAATCTTTCAGGTGTTCTTTATATCTTGTATTGAAATTTCTGCTTGTCCTGCCAATATAAAATTTATTACAATATTTACATGTTAGTTTGTAGACTCCCTTGTTGTTGAATTTGTTGTGTACTTCTATGCCATTGTGTATTATGTTGTTTAATTTGTTTCCTGTTTTATAAGCTAAGTTAATGTTTTTATTTATCTTTTTCAAAGTTCTGGCTAGTTTTGTGGTTTCATTTCCTGTGTATATTAATGTTATCCATGTTCTGTTATTGTTAGATTCTCTTTCAAGTTTTATTATATTGTTTGCGTCATTTTTTCTTTTTTGTTTCTTTATAAGCTTATCAATGATTTGTTTGTTGAATCCGTTGCTTTTCACCATGTTTTTAAGATAGTGTAGTTCTTTGTTGTAATTTGTTTTGCTCAAGGGTAGTTTTAGCATTCGGTTGATTAGACTATTATATGTGCTGATTTTGTATTGGAATGGGCGTCTAGCCTTGTTATTAATGGTGAACATATTATTTGTGGATTTGCGGAAAATATTTATTTCGAGTTTCTTTTTTTTGTATGTTTTTCATTATGGTAAGGTCTAGATAGTTTATTTTGTTATTCAGTTCTATCTTTTCCGTAAATTCTATTTAAGGATGCATATTGTTTAGTTCTAGCAGAATTTCCTTTTCTTTTCTGTTCTCATTTTCATAAATAATCATGATGTCATCCACATATCTTGTAATTAACTTTATATTGAATTTATTTATTAAAATTTCATAGTATTTGTTTTCCAAATCTTGTAGAAATATTTCTGCCATTATACCTGATGTGGGAGATCCCATCGGGATTCCATCTTCTTGTTCATATATTTTTGTTATTGAATTGCAAATAATTTTGCTTCATTATAGTATTTGTGACTGTGTATAATTGATTTATGTATTCTGTATTTAAGTTACTGTTAACTATTTTATTTTTTATTATGTTTAAAGTTTCATTTATTGGAATGTTAGTGTATAGATTTTTTATATTGAATGTATTGTTGTTTATTTCTACGTTTTTAAATTTATCTGCTAAATCATGTGTATTTTCTATTGTGTATTTATCTTCCAATTTCATGTCTTTTTTGAGTTTTTGTGCAGTAGACTGAAAGCAAGCAGTATGTAATCACATTTTCGATTTTCAGGTATAGGGACACTTCTAGCATTGTTTGTTACGATCTTATCATTTACTTTGTTACAGCCCCTCCCTCTCTTGCAAGTATACTGTTGTTGTATGAGTGGAGATCAAAAAAGTTCTAGTTGGACTTGTGTGAGGGTCAGAAAAAATGTACAAAAGTGAACTAGTTTAAACTGCAGTTTGGCAGGCTAATGACAGTTTCTTTTAATTTATGACACCCAGCTAGATATTCAAAGACTGGGAAAAAAGTGCATTCTTACAGGTTCAGTGTCGTGCATGCTAAAGCTAAGCAGTGGCATGCTTACATGTTCGTACAATTTATTTTTGATTATTTTTTGTTTGTTAATATTTATATATTTTTTTTATTTCAATTATATTTTCTTCTATCGTTAATGCATATAGAGAAACTACAATATTCACATAATATAAACAATTTTATTTGAACTATTTAAATAACATATTAACAGTAATATTAGCATTATAATATAAAGTTGTGATTCTTCAAAGGAATACAAAATTTAAATGTCCCACTGAGGGTAGCCACTACCTGGTTTAAATGTCCAATTGAGGGAGGCGCTGTAAATGTGTAGCTACCACTTAACTGGTTAATGAGAACGCACCCCAGTCAAACCTATTATACGAGATCAACAACAAGTCAGTTGCTGCTACAAACAGTTGGAGTATACATCACCGTAAACAACAACAAGTAACGGAAACTCAACCTGCAGAAGATGTAAGGTAACTTCCAAAAGCACTCCAGTCAATTTCATATACAATATATTAACAAAGTTGAGGACGACAGCACCTACCAACAGGTACAATTTAATTTTTAACTTTCATCATATGATATTTAATTTTAGGAAGTTATATTTTGAGGTTATTTTAATTATATTATTTTTGGTCTGGACATCTTACCTCAATATTAATGTTGATTTGTTCTTGAACATGTTTCAAAACAATTCTGTTTTTATCTTCAGCTTGTCTGGGAAAGCTGAAGATAAAACAGAATTGTTTTGAAACATGTTCAAGAACAAATCAACATTAATATTGAGGTAAGATGTCCAGACCAAAAATAATATAATTTCATCATATGACTTCACCTCAACGGAATTTGATATGAATTTCACTATATTGACATTATCTTTTGCTATCTTTATTATGTGTTTTTTCTCTGTAATAACTATTTTCATCAACCACAAAAATGTAATTTGTTCAAAATCAGATAAAGGGAAAATTTTGTTATTTTTTATAAAGATGACAGAATGGAAGTTCTGTTAAAGAGAGAGGAATCTGACAAGTTAAAACCAATCCGCTTCCAAAAACCATGAAGAAATATGGAATCTAACTTAAATTCAATTAAAACAATTTTATCAGAAAACGAAAAGTTTAAGTTAAAGGCAGCGAACCTAGATACCCCAACATTCACAGTCTTCCTAAAATACATAAAGATGGAAAGAAAGTGAGGCCAATTATCAATAATATTAATTCACCGACTTATCAGATATCAAAATGGCTAAATAATAAATTCAATGGAATGGACAAGGTTGAAATCTGGCAGTAGAAAATTCTTACCAAGTGATAGAAAAATTAAAAAATATAGAAATTGAACCTTCTGAAAGACTGGTCTCATTTGGTGTCACCTCATTGTTCACAAACATTCCAAAAGATATAACAATAGAAATTTTGGACAAATGGCTAGTAAAAAGAACTAGGTAGATGATGAGAGCAAAGAGGAATATCTGAAATTAACCGAATTCTTCATCAATCAAATGTTCTTCGCTTACAGAGAAAAATACTACAGACAAAAAAAGGGACCTGCAATGGAAAATCCATTATCACCAATTTTGGCAAATATGTTCATGGGTAAAATTCTAATGTCAAGATAATCAAGGCACATCCTTTGATTTTTAAATTTTGTTGTAGATTTGTGGACAATATCATAGAAATACTCAATCCCAAACACTTGGAAGATGCTGTAAAACTTTTGAATATTCATAATAAAACAATTATTTACCATGAAAGTTGAAAATAACCAAAAAATAACATTTAGGCCTAAAATTGATCAGAAATGAAAGGAAAGGAAAAATAGAATTTGGAATTTACATAAAACAAACACACAGTATTAAAGCAACAGATTTCAACAGCATTGGACATAAACAAGCAGTCTTTAATACTTTGACATACAGACGTGCGAACATCCCCTTGAGCAGAGAAAATTTTAATACAGAGAAAAAACACATATTAAAGACAGCAAAAGAAAATAGTTCTGAAGAAAAGGTGATCCATAAGAAAATAAATAGTTTCAAAAATCAAAAAGTGGTAAATGAAAGTACTCTTCAGACAGATAAGGAAATTAGTAAAAAAAAATTCAAGAAATTTTCATACCATCCTTTGGCATTTAATAAGTTTTAAAAAAAATTCAGCAAATTTAACATTAAATTAGCTCCGAAAAATTATTATAAACTGAATAGATTAATTAAAACCGACAAAAATGAAAAGATTGGTGAAGGCAGCAAATCAGGAATTTAACAAATTGATTGTAAAAATTGTGAAAAAAAATATATATAGCAAAAACAATAAATAATAGTTTCAAAAAACTAAAACAACACGCTTTATTTGAAACCCAAACTAGAAAAGTGAAAAATAATTATTTCCAACATGCTTGGGATAAAATTAAAGTGGTCAACAAAAATCATCTCCAACACATATAGAATAAAACCAGAGTTATCAACAAAAAGAAAATAATTTTACCTTCAAAAGCGTGGGGTGCTCTATATCAATTAATATATTTGATAATAAACAGATATTGGTAAAAGTAAAGTCTCTAAGAAGAAAATGTGAAAATCATAAAAAGCACCCCATGCTTTTGATGGTAAAATTTCTTTTTATTGATAACTCTAGTTTTATTCTATATGTGTTGGAGATGATTTTGTTGGCCACTTTAATTTTATCCCAAGCGTGTTGGAAATGAAAATTATTTTTCATTTTTTTAGTTCAGGTTTCTAATAAAGAATGTTGTTTTAGTTTTTTAAAACTATTATTTATTTTTTAGTTTTAATATTTTACAGAAAAAGATAAAAAGGTAAATATCTTTAAATTCGATACTATTGTAGTATGCGCTAAATGTAAAACTCTTCTAAAAAAATCCTCCCAGCCAGATTTGAACCAGCAACCTATGGATTACTGAAATTATATACCACTAGAGTTCACCGCTCTACCAACTGAGCTCTTACAACGATTGACTAAAAAGTCGACATGTCCGCAACCTATTATACCAGTTTTAATTTTTTTTTTATTTTCTGATGATTCTGGCCAGGATTTTAGAAACAAAGTATGAAATTATTGTAATGTCACAGGTCGTTTACAAATATACAATGTTTCTGAGTGGGTGAAAATCGTGTTCAAAGATTCCGTTACATGCATACAAAGACACTTTTTTTGAATTTCTGACGATTCTGGCCAGGATTTTAGAAACAAATATGCAAATATTGCATTGTCACGGGTCCTTTACAAGTATACAATGTTTCATGTCGATCCAATGTTTCTAAGTGGGTGAAAATCGTGTTCAAAGATTCCATTACATAGATACAAAGACACTTTTTTGATTTTCTGATGATTCTGGTTATGATTTTAGAAAAAAATGAAATTATTGTATTGTCACAGGTCCTTTACAAGTATACAAAGTTTCAACTCAATCCAATGATTTTAAGTGGGTGAAAATTGCATTGAAAGATTCCGTTACATGGACGGATAGATAGATAGATAGATATATGTCAAGTTAATATAAAGCATGTAAAAATGAGCTTGAATACAAGAACACCATTAGAAATGTTAATAATGGTGAAATAGAAAAATCTGCAATAGCGGCATATGCATGGTCAAAAAACAGATTCAAAACAAAGGGCAAATTACTGAAACAGATAAATCCAAGGTACTCACAATTTAGGAGAAAATTTACATCCACAAGATAATGAATTTTGAAATTCCCGGGGGAAAAAATTGATTTGGAATTATTCTAAGTTGTTTTTTGACTCACCTCATATTTCTTATTTGATTTATTTATTTGGAAGTTCATCTGTCAACCAACAGATGGAGCAGAAATCACCTACAAGACCACCAACCACTGATTGGGTTATCTTCTAATAACAAAAATGGTTAATGTAATAAAATCTAGAATTTATCAAATTAGTTGCAATGACTGCAGTAAGTATATACAGGGAAACTAAAAGGAATTTAGGGACTTGTACAAAAGAACACTTTAGGAACATTAGAAATGGTGAAATTAAACAATCAGCAATTGCAGCTCATAGTTTGCTAGAGAATCACATAATGAAGAGAAACTAAACTTTTTAAACATTAAAAGAAACCTTCAGAATTCACAGTTTGGTAAAAGGTATACATTCAGAAGAACAAATATAGATCCATGAATTTTGAAATTACCAGCCAACAAAATTGAACTCAAAGTTCATAAAATCGAAACAAGATGGCAGTTTGGAAAATGATGGTAACAGGAGAATTTGAACAGAGTTTAGGCTGAGGACAGGGGTAATGGCCTTTAAAACCACAACTGTGAAAACACGAGTTTTATGAGGTGAGATGTAAAAAGATTTCTCTGACTCAATTTCTAAATTGTAAATTACCTCATAGAGTTACTTCCCACTGTAATTCTGATTACAATTTATTTTATATTTAGGATCTGGAAGAGTATTTACATAATTTCACACTTAATGTGGAAAGTAATGGAATCTGATTAAAAAACTTTTATTGTAGTCCCTCTATCTACATGTGCACATTAGAAGGCCTGCTGACTTGATTTCTGTCATTGGCTAACTGATGAGAGAGAGAGAAAGATAAATAGATAGCATTGTTCAATACTTCAAATGTAGTTTCACTTTTCTTAACCAGATTTCCATATTCTCAATTCATATAGCTATTCATTTGTATTTCTGAACCTAAGTGGACCTTAACCCATTAACTGCCTTTTTTTTCCCCTACAATTTTCATTTTATCATGTTTCTTAAGGTATTTGAAGATGTGTAAAAGCAAAAACAATCACTTCATTTGAATTCATAGTTAAATATGAGAAATTACATTATGAGGTTCTTAATTCGTAAATTAATTAGTCATTTTTTAACATTTTACCTCATATTTTATGTTTATTCAAACACGGGAACTAGTTTTTGAGAGAAGGATCTCTCTCATTTTCAACCGGCATTATGACTACCGGATTTTTGTTGGAATCTCCATCAATAACGTTGCCATCTGGTGTTGATTTGATGAACTTTGAGATGAGGTCTATGCTTAAATTTTCAGAGAAAACAACGAATTTCAAGAAATTCTTGAGATGATCCATGAGACGAATTTTGAAAATCTTGTCTCTTTCTTTCACTGGGATGCTGCTTAGAAGCTTGTTATTATTGAAATGCAAATAATATTTTATCTCTAGATATCTATTGCGACTCATTAATTTTCTCACACATTTTGTGTGTACTCATCTTCGCACCAGTATAGTTGCTCTTGAGGAAGTGCATGATAACCTGTGAAGAACAGTATTCCAATAAATTTCTTAACACATTCAACTGAAAGTTGAGATTGTTCTTCTGATTGGCATATATCACATTTTCTCTGACAATCATGTTTAACATTGCTTCATCAAAAAATTCCTCAAATAACTCTACTGCAGTTTTTTCTCTCAGACTTGATATCAAATCGTCTCTACGCTTTGCAATATCTTGCATATCAGCATAAGTACTACAGTAAGTTCCATCTTTCTTTCCCCATTTGAATTCGACACTGGTCTTCATTTTTTTCCTCTTGCGATCTTCACTCTCTGTAGTAGAACTGTACTCAGGAACCTTCACTCCACGGATAGTGTGCAACTCCAAACTGCCAGAAACATCAACTGGAAGCATATCATCTAATATATTCTCATTAACATCCTCACAGTCAGATAAATCATTCTACACGATCCGAGGAAGGTCCACAATGTCAACAGTTTCAAACAAATGTTCATCTTCACTGTCAGATGCCATAAAACTTTTAACAATATCCTCCCGTTCATGAGAAATAACGGCCCATAGTCTATAATGATGTTTCATTGAATTCTGAGAATTAAAATAAAATCTAGGTGGCATCTATCATGAGCCCCAAATGGGGATTCAGCTTTAACCCGTCAGTGACGCACCCTTTTACATGCTTTCCTACTGCATGGACGGAGGCCATTTTAACATTTTAGTATTCCTAGAACACTGATTTGTATAAACGATCATAACTTTTTTAAATATTGATGGATTTGAACGAAATTTTTACTTGTTAGCTCAGAAATAAATGAGAAATGTAATACATACCGTATGGAGTTCAGTAGCCTTTATAAACTATTTAAAAAAATTTGAAATCTGAGTTTCTCTCTCATGATACACATTTTTACTAAATAATTTGATTTGCTCACATTGGACACCCCTGTTTCTTTCTGTGAGACACTAAATATATTGTGTGGCATAGTGCTGATTCATCTGTAACTTATATATACAAAAGCAGCTGACATAACCAAAATCAGAATGAATATTTAGAAGAGTGAACTCAAGCTCAATCTTGTGCTAAAGCGATAGCAATGTTTATACTTAGAATCTGAATTATTGCTTGGATTCGTATAAAAATTCTACAGCAGTTATTTACAACTACAGAGACCATAAAAATAATTTTCTCTTATTTTAGTACTACTAATTTTAGAAATAAAAAATCACATCACTTTAGTAGTTGAGCTTGGTGTGATACAGCTCAAAACACTCTTCAATACACAGACCTACATCACATTCCTGGCAGCAATAAACAGATGTCTTTCTTCTCCCATGTTTAGTACAAACAACACACCTCCTTTGAGGTTTCAATTTATCACTTTTAGGGGTAATTTTTCTGATGAAGTGTCTTTTAGGTTACGACTGGCCATAATTACGTATATAACGCACGACACCGCGCCTCAGACTGATTCCTTGTAAGTAACATCTATTTGAAAGAGGCAAAATAAATCAGGTATTCCCCTAAAAACAGGTCGATTTAATATCAATCGATAGCTTCTATATCATTTTATCGACCTGAAAAAATTAGATTGTGTATAAGTTTATTAGAAGCCCTGCAGAAAGCAGCACAAAGGTAGGTCTGTGTGCCATTGAGTGTTGAAGTAAGAAACTACTTCAACCTCAATGCCACATGCACAAAATGTGATCACAGCTGATTCATACACTTAGAAAGAAAGCTAAGATCTTAGGCTTCAAAACTATATTGTTCATATGCAAATATAAGAATATACAGCAGTAAAAAAACAAATGAAAAGATCGCGCGCATTTAGAGAAAATTACGATTACTTCAATCTCATCTGATTTTTTAAAAAAAATAATACGAAATTAAATTTTAAACAAATATTTTTATTCATATGTCCTGAAAGCTCATATTTTCTACGTTAAACACAAATAAATTACATATTTGTAGCTTCAAAAATCTACGATCCAGAACAAAAAGAAAACGTGCCTGCATAGGTCTATACCACGTATAGATGTCGGCAATAAGTGAAGAAGAGAGGGTCTATACCACATATGGATGTTGGCGCTGACGGGTTAAGCAACCATTAGAGCAAAAATAAATTATATGTGAAAGTAAAATGACAATGGATATAATCTACAAACATTATTAATCAAATTCATAGCCTATATGGAAATAAAAATTCCATAGATAATTACACTACTTAAATTTTTTTAAAGCTGTGATATAATAGAATGTTGAAATTATTGTTCCCTTCTAACAAATCACTCTTTACAAATGGTCTGCTTTAAAATTTCTAATACACAAATTTGAAGAAACTACAGCCAACAATTCAAAGTAGAAATCAAGTCTGCCAACATGAAAATAGCTACAAAATTCAAAAAGAAACAACAATCCCCAAATGGGGATCATGGCAGTTAATGGGTTAATGTAGACCCTATAGAAAAAATCCTATAAATAAGTGCAAATTGAATCTGCGACCTCTGGAGTGTATTTATTACATCAGCGAGGCAAGATGGTATAATCCCTAAAGAATGAGGGGAAAAGTATGGAATATCTACAGTAACAGAAGTAATAAAAAATTTTTGTAGAACTTTGATTACAGTTCTCTTTTTTTAGTCACCCTCTATAAGTATAAAATTATTGACTCTAAGTTATAACATGTGTTATGGTTTGAGTGAACTTTTCTGTTTTACTGTTCATGCTCTAATAACATCTACTCGTATATTCTGAGGTATTATATTTATGTATTCTATATTTTTAGGGTAGGTAATTTTGTTACATTTGTCAAAATAATTGGTCCTAGAAGAACTAAACAGATATCTTCTTGATTTTATTATTGAACACTTCTCACTGAAGGGTAAATTATATTTGAAGAGAAAACTTTTTGCTTAGACCGAGACTCGAACCCGGGACCTTTGGCTTGCTGGGCCAAATGCTCTACCAACTGAGCTACCGAGGCGAGTTGCGATCTGGACGCAAATTCTTCTCTTATATATGTTGTAATTCCTTCGTGCCAAATGCTTTGAAACCTTTTGCTTGTATCTTTGCAAATGGCGGCTTCTTAGTTAAGAAGACATTTATTGGGAATTTAACGCTACTTTATGAAGCCAGTAGGGCAGTCAATAATAAAAACATTAGTAGAAGCCCTACTGGCTTTATAAAGTAGTGTTAAATTCCCAATAAATATCTTCTTAACTAAGAAGCCGCCATTTGCAAAGATAGAAGCAAAAGGTTTCAAAGCATTTGGCGCGAGGGAATTACAACATATATAAGAGAAAAATGTGCATTTAGATCGCTACTTGCCTGGTAGCTCAGTTGGTAGAGCATTTAGCCCAGCAAGCCAAAGGTCCCGGGTTCGAGTCTCGGTCTAGGCAAAAAATTGTCTCTTCAACTATAAGATATCTTCTTTATTATTATTATTATATTATTATTATTATTATATTAAAGAAATAGCTGTATTCCATTGCATAACTAATAACATACAGATCATATATTTGATTGTGAACTAAAACTATACATGAACCATGAGAAAAGATGGTTAAATTAAATGTTTCTTACCTCTCCACATATAAATCTTTTAAGTAGATCGTGATTTCGAGACCATAACGGTCTCATCTTCAGTACTACCTTGGCAACTGATGTTATGTCAATCGGAAGAAACTCTTCTTCTTCCCTCTGTTGGTGGACCGATGAACCTCTAGATCAGGTCAAACTTTGCGGGAATTTCAAAGTTCATAAGTTTTCATTTGTTTTTCTGAATGTGGATCTTTTCCCAAACCATGAGTTACTTTTGTTTGTCTATTTGTTTAATTAGACTGGCCTTTGTTTCAATTAAATGTTTTTTGAACCAAGCATGATCAGCTACTGCTGACTTTTCCACTTCTCCATTTTTGATGTTTCTAAGATGTTATTTCACCCTTGTTTTCAAATTTCTTTTCGTTTTTCCAATATAAATTTTGTCACAATCCCTGCATTTGATCTGATAAATTCCTGATTTGTTTTCATTTTCAATTCTTTAATTTTTATTGGTTTTAATTATCCTATTAAGGCTGTATTCATTCTTTGGTGCTAATCTTATATTAAACTTTTGATTTTTTTTTTAATTATGGTGTTTCAATGGATGGTAAGTGAATTTCTTGAATTTTATTTTTTCTGTTTCTTTTATAAGTGTGGTTTCATTAATTAATTTTTGTCTTTTTAATTTATTTATTTTCTTGTGTACCATATTTTCTTCATAACCGTTATCTATTGCAACTTTAATTATGTGTTCTTTTTCATAGTTTTCTTTGCTCATAGGTGTATTTACCAATCTGTGTGTCAAACTATTGAATACTGCTTCTTTGTGAGGCAGGTTGAATCCTGAAGCTTTAATATAGTTGTTAATATGTGTATTCTTTCTATAAATTCCAAATTGTATCTTGTTTTCTTCATTTCTTCTTAAAGTGAGATCTAAAAATGGAATTTGTCTTTCATTTTCAGTTTCCATGGTAAATTTTATAGTTCTACTCTGAATGTTCAACAGCTTTAAAGCATCCTCTACTTGCTTGTGATTCACAATAGCAATTACGTCGTCAACGTATCAACTCCAAAGTTTGAAAATCAAAGGATGTCCACTTGTTATTTTCTGCTCAAAACTTTCCATAAATAAATTGGACAAAAAGGGTGATAGATGGTTTCCCATAGAAAGCCCAGAATTTTGTTTGAAAAATTTTCCGTTATATGTAAAAAACATTTGTTCAATGCACAATTTAGTTACTTACTCAATGGCACTATCGAACCCGTAGGTTCATGGCCGCGCGGACATAAGCTCTCCATACATCTCTATCCTGAGCTAATGCTTTCCAATCATTCCCTGTATAATCTACTTCCCTCAAATCATAGTTAATGTTATTCTCCCACCTCATTCTTGGTCTACCAACTGGGCGTTTTCCCTCTGGCTTTCCTACAAGAAGCTTCCATGCAAAGTCTTTCATTCCCCATATGTGCAACATGTCCTGCCCATCACAGTCTACGAGACTTAACTGTTCTTATTATATCTGGCTTTCTATAAAGACCCTGTAGTTCATTGTTATGTAGTCTTCTCCATTCACCTGTCTGTTCATCTCTCCTTGGTCCAAAAATTTTCCTAAGTACTTTATTCTCAAATACTTGTAATCTCCTTTCCTCCCTTAAAAGTAAGAGTCCATGTTTCGCACCCATATAACTGGTAGAATAATAGTTTTATATATTTTCAGTTTAACGTTTTTTGAAAGGAGTTGGGACATCAAGAGTCTGCATTGCATAATAGCATGCATTTCCAGAATTGAGCCTATGCTTAATTTCTTTGTGCATCTCATTCCTATTTGTGATTATTGTTCCTAGGTATTTGAATTCAGCCACTTCCTCAAAATTTCCCTGATTTGTCATTAGCTGTCCATTTCCATTATATAATGAATTTCTACGTGTGACCATATATGAGGAGCATCGTTTCAAACCGTATTATTATGTCCAAAATTTAAAATTTTACAGGAAATGCAAAAAACACAGTACTCTTAAACTATGAATGTTATATAAAAACTGACAAGTCAAAAATTTGCCATTAAATATATAGAACTGATGTACGTAAGGAATTAAATCACTTCAAAATATTGTTGAAGATATTAGGGTGGTTGTAATGGGCATAATTTGGTTTGATCTTGAAGAAGATTTTTGGTGAGGTTGTAGTTCCCCGACGTTTTCCCAGACGCAGTCTCTGGCAAAACGTCGGGGAACTACAAGCCTCACGACCACGGCCTACAGCCCGAAAATCTTCTTCAAGATCATCATAGCAACTCCGGCCGTGAAAGTCTACGTGAGTACATAATATGGTTTGTTACAACCACAATGGAAAAATAAATATTTAAGAACTTTTTATTGTATATTTTGGCCTGTGTTTAGATGAGAGTTTAATATAGCACAAAAATATAACTTTCTAGAGTGTTATTAACTTCTTATAGAATAGAAAAACATAATATAGTAAGATTATTGGCTGTATTTAGTGAATATTCTGGGTAATTAATCTGTGTTGTTTAAAGGAATAGTGCAAAGAGCATAGCAACTCAAATGGATACCCTACACCCTTCTTCTAAACAGTCACACAGTGTTATTGTCAGTGGGATCTTCGCTGGGAGCAGGTTCTGATTCCAGGACACTATTGTAGAATTGTAAAATGTTTTCGTCTCTCCAATCTTCCCCAAATCTCTTCCTCAGCAAGTTCTCAACATCACTCTGCTTTGCCTCAGTAACCTTATTGATAGGTGGTACAGCAGACGGTTCCCGTATGAAGTGACTTCCTGCCCTCGTTTCAAAATAGGATTGACTAATTTAGAAGGATAATCAATCCTATAAGTTGGCTCCATTTTAAGAGATACTATGCCTTTCCCATCTTTTGTTGTTTTTCTGAGCATTATTCTCTTCATTTCTCTGATTCCCTCACATTTCTTATAATGTTTGCTCAAATCCTAATATAAAAAAGTGTGACATTCTTCAAATGATGGGGACCATTGTTGAGGAGATAGAACACCGTAGCATGTACAGCATTCATGTTCCTGTTCTTACCCCCGCACCCATCAGCAAAAAGCCTTAAACTCTCAGTTGCTGGGGGAAACTCTAATGTTTCTACATAGTCCAATAGAGCTGATGAGACATCCTGGCTGCTTGATTCTCTGTCCAAACATAGAAATAAGGGTTCTTATTGCTTATATCAGTGATACAGAAAGCATAATACCTTAACTGGCGGGAATAATAAGCTTCATTTATAGACAGTTTGGGAAGAGGTTGAACCTGCTGTAAATCAAAACAAAAGGAGATAGAATTCACAGGGAGATAAACATTCAGTCATGTCTGGGCCTTTGTCACGGTTCCTAATTAGAAAATAAAAATAAATTGTACCGACATAAATTTATTATATTTGTAGCCTATAGTAGTGTATCAGCAAATGATGTAATAGGTACATTAAATTATAGAATATTACCTCCTGATAAGCTATTTTAAGAAAATTGTACTATTATACATAATTTTCCTCAGATTGAAGCAGCTGCATTGTTTGTCTTGGTTTTTGCTTCCTGCGACTGCCTCTTGAATTATCCCCCACATTAACACATTCATCCATCTCACAGCAGAAAAGTAGTACATTTATTCACTAACAATGCATAAGCCTACTGTCGCGGCAAAACTAATATATGATCATTATATCCTACAGAAAAAATTAAAATTTCAGGACAGACAACATGGAAAATAGAGACGTGGACAAAATGCGATTTGCACCAACCGTGAATGAGGACATAATACCGTATGACACAACCACTTGTTTTCAAGCTTCATTTACTCAAGCAAAAAATGCGATTTGAGCATACAGCTCGATAGAGCATATAAGAAACATAACGAAATGATATCAAACACAATTTTGTCCAGGGGTGGACATAATACGGTTTGAAACGACGCTCCTCATATTTAGCTTTATTGATATTTACTTCGAGTCTTAATTTCTTTGTGTTACTCAATACTGTGTGCGTATTGTCCTTTAGTATTTCCTTGCTATCGATCAACAATACTACATCAGCATAAATTAACAGCTTATTAATACCATTGAGTTGTAAGCCTTCCTCAATCTCTAAAGATTTAATGGCATGCTTTAGTACAAAATTAAATAGTAGAGGAGATAGTGCATCTCCTTGCTCCAACCCATTCTGGATTTCAAAAGTGTCCGAAAACTGTTTGCCTACACGCACCCTACTCTTTGTGCCATTTAGACACATTCGTATAAGTCTAACTAACTTTTTAGGAATTCCGAACTCCAGCAGGATACTATATAACTTCTCCCTCTTAATTGAATCATATGCTTTTTGGAAGTCTACGTATAGTTGATGTAGAGTACCATTATATTCCCATTTATTTTCTAAAATCTGTCTTATACTAAAATTCTGATCTGTTGTAGACCTGTTTCTTCTAAATGCACATTGATGATCTCCTAGAATGTCATCAATATAGGGAGTAAGTCTGCTTACTAATATATTTGTTAGAATTTTGTACGAAGTTGAAAGTAATGAGATGCCCCTGTAGTTGTTGCAATCAGTTTTATCTCCTTTCTTATAAATTGGTACGATAATTGATTCCTTCCATTCATCTGGAAGAGCTTCTTTTTCCCAAATCATACTAAGCAAGCAGCGTATCTTGTCCATCAATTTTTCTCCCCCTGCTTTTATCAGTTCTGCCGGGATCTCATCTGAACCTGATGCTTTATACATCTTCAATTTTTCAATCGCCATTTCAAACTATAATGCACTTGGCTCTGTGACTAGCATTTCTGCTGTCTGTAAATTATCCTCCTCAATGTCCTGTTCTGTATGTACATTTAATAGCTGATTAAAGTAACTTCCATCTATTTAATATACTCCTGGAATCTGCAATCATATCCCCATTTTCATTCCGAATTATGTTTGTTCTAGCCTGAAACCCTTTCTTCTCTATACTAATTCCCTGATATCATTCTCTAATGTTCCTATTTGTTGCATTCATTTCAAGATAATTATTCTTCTCTCTCAAATATTCCCTCTTTTTACTCTTTAGTAACTTGGTGGTTTCCCGTCTAATACTACGCAATTGCTCTAAATTTACCTCATTTGGCTCGTGTAACCTTTTCATTTTGCTAGCTTTCTTTTCTTTACAATGTCGTTACATTCCTCATCAAACCATTTCTTGTTTTGCCTCTTCTTTAAACAACCAATGCTTTCTGATGCTGACAATTTAATAGTATCTCTTATAGCCTCCTATTCTTTATTTATATCAGTTTCTTCTTCGTTTGTCACATTGTCATCTGAAGATTCCAGTACTTCAAATCTATTAGCAATTTTGATTTGGTATTATTGCCGCATTTCATCATTTTTCAAGTTTTTTAATTCAAGTTTTACAGAATCATCTTTAGCGTTTGTTCCTCTCATAAGCGATAGCCGTTGTCTGATTTTCACCCTGACCAGATGATGATCTGAGTTGCAGTCTGTCCCTCTAACTGATCTAACATCGATGATGCTACTGTGCCAGCGTTTATCCACTAATACATGATCTATCTGGTTCCAAGTTTCTCCATCTGGGGACGTCCAGGTGTATTTATGAATATCCTTATGCTGAAATGTTGTGCTCCTAACAATGAGATTCTTTGATGTGGCAGATGTGAATAATCTAACCCCGTTGTCGTTACTATCTTCATGAAGACTGAATTTGCCTATTGTTGGTTTGAATATATCTTCCCGCCCCACTTTTGCATTAAAATCTCCTAAGATAATTTTCATATGATGTCATGAAAGGCTATCAAATAATCATTCTAATTCTTCATAGAACTCATCCTTGATCTTGTCATCTTTATCTTCTGTGGAGCATGTACATTTACTATTATAAAATCATGTCGTTTACCCTTTAGAATTATGTATGATATCCTATCACTAACAAACTTAATATCTCGGATAGCGGATAGGATCCTCCTTCTGACTAAAAACCCATTCCAAATGCAGGTCTTTCTGCACCCCCGTAGTATAATGCACAGCTTCCTGATTCCTGACTACCTTCTCCTGGCCACCTAACTTCCTGTAAAGCGACTATATCCAAGAGCGATTTATCTAAATCCCGCGTTAATATCTCTAGTGCCCCGCTATTGTATAAAGTCCTAACATTCCATGTTCCTAGGAGCATGTCCCTGTGTTTGAGCCTTTGGCGTGGGTTCCCTGAATTAGTCTCCGCCCAGAGAACTGAATGGGGGACTATTTGACCTCCGGAAAATTTTACCCCAGTTGAACCCATGTCCGCATTTCTTGATGGTTGTATTTTTACGGTGAAAGATCGTCACACTCTTTCGACCAAGGTACTTTTTTCGTCTGGCTTATCACCTTCCACCAGTCCAGCATGGGTAGCCCTATCGGTAGCAATGCTACCGCCAACATAGCTCTCAAGATCATTTAAGCACGCAAACCACTCCACCACAACTAGGTAAAGATACTATGGAGGGGCACAATTTAGTTAGAATTATAAATTATTTTATACATTATTTTTCTAATTTGTTTTTATTTAACCATTTTTCCAAAATTACAAGAATGGTTTCTCTAGGTATGCTGGGAAACAATGAAACTACGTCAAACGACACTAATCTGTCTGTTGGTTCTATTTGTGTGTTCTCTAATTTTCCTATAAGTTGAAACGAGTTATCTATTGATAGGTTATCTAATTTTCTTGTATTCATTGCATTAGGTAATATCAAAATGGTTATGCAATGAATACAAGGAAATGGAAGAATTTGATAATCTATCAATAGATAACTCGTTTCAACTGATAGGAAAATTAGAGAACACACAATTAGAACCAACAGACAGATTAGTGTCGTTTGATGTAGCTTCATTGTTTCCTAGCATCCCTAGAGAAACCACTATTGAAATTTTGGAAAAATGATTAAACAAAAACAAATTAGAAAAAGAATGTATAAAAGAATTTATAATTCTAACCAAATTATGCATTGAACAAATATTTTTTACATATAAAGGAAAATTTTACAAAAAAAAATTCTGGGCTTTCTATGGGAAATCCTCTATCACCCTTTTTGGTCAATTTATTTATGGGAAGTTTTGAGCAGAAAATAACAAGTGAACATCCTTTGATTTTCAAATTTTGGAGTAGATACGTTGACGATGTAATTGCTATTGTGAATCACAAACAGATAGAGGATACTTTAAAGCTTTTGAACATTCAGAATAGAACCATAAAATGTACCATGGAAACTGAAAATGAAAGACAAATCCCATTTTTAGATCTTATTTTAAGAAGGAATGGAGAAAACATGATAGAATTTGGAATTTATAGAAAGAATACACATATAAACAACTATATTAAAGCTTCAGGATTCAACCATTTTGCTCACAAAGAGGCAGTATTCAATAGTTTGACACACAGATTGGTAAATATACCTATGAGCAAAGAAAATTATGAAAAAGAAAAAGAATACATGATTAATGTTGCAATAGATAACGGTTATGAAGAAAAATATGGTATACAAGAAAATAAATAAATTTAAAAGACAAAAATTAATTAATGAAAGCACACTTATAAGAGAAACAAAAAATCAAATTCAAGAAATTCGCTTACCATCCATTGAAACACCATAAGTTAAAAAAAAAATCAAAAGTTTAATTTAAGATTGGCACCGAAGAACAAATACAGCCTTAATTGGATAATTAAAACCAATAAAAATGAAAGAATTGAAGAAGAAAACAAATCAGGAATTTATCAGATCAAATGCAGGGATTGTGACAAAATTTATATTGGAAAAACAAAAAGAAATTTGAAAACAAGAGTGAAAGAACATCTTACAAATGTCAAGAATGGAGAAGTGGAAAAGTCAGCAGTAGCTGCTCATGCTTGGTCCGAAAAGCATTTAATTGAATCAAAAGCCAGTCTAATTAAACAAATAGATAAACAAAAGGAACTCATGGTTTGGGAAAAAATCCACATTCAGAAAAATAAAGGGAAACTTATGAACTTTGAAATTCCTGCAAATTTTGACCTGATCCAGAGGTTCATCAGTCCACCAACAGAGGGAAGAAGAAGAGTTTCTTCCGATCGATATAACATCAGTCACCAAAGAAGTACTGAAGATGAGACCGTTATGGTCTCGAAATCACGATCTACTTAGAAGATTTATATGAGGAGAGGTAAGAAACATTTAATTTCACCATAAATTAAACCTCATAGTGGTTAATTTCTATAAAAGTGAGAAAAGACTTGGCATTCTTGTAATTTAACACTGCGGGAAAGAGGCCACAGTTTTTCATAAACTACGAACAAAGAGGTAAGGTCTCTTATATTTCTCTCCAATTTTATTAAACTCAAAGACAATGTACCTTTTAATATACAATGTTCACAAACATGAATCCAATTGTATGAGAACCTCCTCTGGATGATATGTTCTTTAAGAACACCCAGTTTTGTGCAATACTTAGACACATTTGCTTCTCTGACATACTGCTAATGATCTTTCTATGGACACTTGTTCCTTGTAATGGTCTGCCTTGTACTGACTTTTTAACATCTGTAAGGTCAAATCTCTCTTAACAGAATCAGAGTTTTACTGTATTCTTAAAAATCAAAATTCTAAAGAAGGCAAATGGACAAATGTGTTTGGAATGTGCAGAATTTTTAACTCTTAATTTAACAGATTATAAGGGGTTAAGAGGTTATCCATTTAATTACAGATATTAGGTAAATTAAAATGTTTTAAATAATAATATAGTAACCTTTTTATCTATCTTCCTTAATTAGAATTGATTTTTATTCAAAACAACATATAAAATTATTAAATCATGAAGGCCTTTCAAAAACATGTTTTATCTTCGGCATGCTATTGAGTACCAGTTAGCATATCGAAGATGAAACATGTTTTTTAAAGGCCTTCATTATTTAATAATTTAACCGTTTTTTTTTTCTAATGATGAATTATAATTGAGGAAGACGAATAAAAATAGTACTATATTATTATTTTAATACATAACTACAACTGTGATAACAATGAATATTAAGGGTAGCCATGAGTGAATTTTGAAACTCCAAAACTAACAGAGATATTTCTTTCAAATTTTTGCCACAGTTGTCTACTTGTATGAATAACATTTATGATAAATTTCAAGTGATTTTACTTCGCAAGTTACATTATTTTTTACTTTTTTTATTTTAATCAAATATAAAAGTCTTGGTAACGCGCAGCTTTTTTTTTTTTTTTTTACATTTATGGACAAAACATAATTACTGATTACTGTCATTTAATTTTTGTTAATTAACTGTTTATTATTATTATTACGGTACTGTACATAATTTTAAGGCAACTTATAGTTGTGTAGATTACTGCTGTGCAGTTGATGGTCGAACTCTGCTACTCTCCTGCACAATTTTGTCAATACGAGCTGGTTGATTTGCCACACATATCCGCAGCAGGTTTTCCAAGTTCACATTGGTGAGACGAGATCTATGTTTACCCTTGATGAACTTTATCTTACTGAAAGTCATTTCACAAACATACGTTGATCCAAAAAGACACAGAATTTTATATGCACACGACACCAAGTTTTCGAACTGTTTTTCTGGACTGTATTCCAAAACTCTAAAATTTAATTCGTTTTTTGTTTCTCTTGAAAAATACCTTCCAGTTCTGAATCCTGCTGGAGATCAATAAGTTCATTTTTTTTATTTCTAATCTCAGGACAAAAATTGACAACCCAGTTACATCTGTTGTCGTTATTGACCAGGGATTTTCAACTAATCGAAATGGGTTTCGAAACTTTCTAAAATCATTAAATCTCGCGGTGAAATCATGGTGTAGTACAGTGAGCAATTCTATGAAGGGTTGCAAATTTATTTCTTCCTCTGAATATTCTTCAATAAGATGTTGGAAACATGGGAAACTAGTGAAATCATTATTACTAAGTTCTTGTGTATACATTTTTAATTTTTCTTCTAAAGAAAAATTGCCCTTGTGAGCTGAGTAATAAGTTTATTTGTACCTTGCATTTTAATTTGGACATCATTCAGTATTCCTGTTATGTCAGCCAGGAAGTCAACTTTTAACCACCATGAAGAAGAGTCTAGTTCAGGGTATTCTTTATCTCATTCACTTAAAAAGAGTTTTATTTCATGGCGAAGATTAAAAAATCGTTCCAAAACTCTTCCTTTACTCAGCCACCTGACTTCACTGTGATAAATAACATCATCATACTGTGAATTAAGCTCTTTGAGAAATTCTATGAATTGCCTATGATTTAGTTCACGTGATCTAATGAAATTAACAATGTTAATGACTTTCTTCATCACAGATCTAAAAGTTTCGTCAAATTTAGCAGCAAGATTTTCTTGATGTAAAATGCAATGGTATGTTAATAAGTGGTCTCTATTTAAATGTTTTTTTAACAGAGAAATGAATCCTGTATGACAACCTACCATTGAGGGACAACCGTCAGTGCACACTGATAAAAGTTTGTTTAGGTCAATTTTGTATTTGTCAAAAAAAGATTTAACTGCTTCAAAAAAATCTTATCCCCGTGTCTGATCTGTCATAGGTATTACAGTTAAAAATTCTTCCTTTATAATCCCTATCTTATTACTATATTTAACAAATAAAAAGCAACTGAGAGGTGGAACTAATATCTGTGTACGAATACAGAGCAAGGCTGAAAGTCACATTCACGAATTTAATCGAGAGTACAAAGGAGCCTGTCTGCAGGCATTTCGTTAACTCTCCTAACACAAGTAGAATCGGAAAGTTGTAACTTTTGTATGTCACTTTTTATCTGTTTTTCATTTGGGAATTTAGAAAATAATGTGTCAACAACGACTCGAAAACACTCCTTAAAAATCTCTGCACTGGCAAACGGTTTCATTTTGCGTGCTAAAATTTTTGCTACTTCATATGATGCTTTTGTTATCAATCTATTTTCACTTACGGTATCCAACATCATTTTCCGTTCAGACACTATTGACATTTTTAATGTTTTTAGCTTTTCTGCTTTCAATTTTAGAATCTTTAGGATATTTGCACTCAAAATTTGAATTCACCGTTTTATAATGCCTATTAAGATTAAAATCGTTTATAACTTTGAACTACGTCTCGACATAATAAACACATCGCACTGCCTTCCTTTTAGCAGGTATGAAGAAAAATTCATGCTCCCAAGTATCTTGAAAAAACTTCCTTCATCTTCAAGTTTTCTCTTTTTACCTTTCCAAAAAACACCAGCCATTATTAAACACTGAAATTCACTTCAACTGTTTAGGTAACTCACAGTATCCAGTCGCTTGTTCATAGAAACTAAATTATATAATATTGTGAAAGATTCGGATGACAGTGTAGAAGTTTAAACAGTTTTAAAAACAAATAACACTAGCCAGGACATTGCATTGCATTGCATTGTTGAACACGTGCGGTACTGTACTGCTCAGAATGACAATGGGATATCCAAAGTTTTGTAGAATTTCAATAAAGATAATATTATTTTATACTTAGAATTTAAAATTTAAATGTAATGTAATGAAGGTAAAATGATTCCAAGAGCCTTAATAAATATCTTCAAGAGCCGCATGCAGCCTGCAGGCCGCGATATGAGTACCACTGATCTAAAATATTAAAAAATTTGAAAAAATGAATATACGAAATGTCTAATCACAAAAATAATCCTACATTCAAAATTCCGGACTTTTAACAAAAAGTCAAAATTTTCTAAATCTTGAAAGCTGAAAAAAAAAAATACAGCTTACATCCCAGATTTCCTGACCACATTCTCCAAGACTAAAACTAGTGTTTTGACATGTAATCTCAAAATATTCAAAAAATTGAAAATTGCAACAACAACAAAAAAATTCTGTTTGGGATTTGCAATGGGAAAAAAAAAATATATATATATATATATATATATAGCCTACACACCAAATTTCTGGTAACCATTTTACAAGGCTCTAAAGTTTTTGTTTTGGCCAGAAATGTCAACTTTTTTAAAAAAATGAAAGCTGGAAATTCAATTCTAAAAAGGATCTGTCAAGAATTTTTATTGTAAAAATTCTAAGTACTAAATTTCCCGACCCATTTTCAATACTTGGTATATTTATATAAATATTTTCTAACTCTTTAAATCTGCAAGAATTCAGTCTTGAATTTCTAACACAAAAAAATTTGGCCTTCATCCCAAATTTCCAGACACAATTTTCTAAGTCTACTGTCTAGATGTTTTGACAAATAATTTAAAGTATTCAAAACTGCAAAAATTCAATCTATGGGATATGTCCAGGATTTAAAATTTAAAAAAATATGACGTACATCCCAAATTTCCCAATCACATTTTCCAAAATAATCTTAGTATTTTAATCAAGATTATTTTTTTAGAAAATAAAAATTTTATAAACTGCATCTGGAAATTCTAATGCAGAAAATTTGGCCTACATCCAAAATTTTGTGTACTTATTTTTTAAGGATTTAGTTTTGATGTTTTGACCAAAAATTTAAAAGTCTGGTCTCTATTCCAAATTTTCCAATCCCATTTTCTAAGGTACAATCTAGATGTTTTGACCAAAAAATTTAAAAAAGAAATTGAATACTGCAACTCTTCAGTCTAAAGATTATATCTGGAAAAAAAAAATCTTGAAGAGGCTAATGTAAAGACAGCAGAAATGCTAGTCGCAGAACCAAATGCATTAGAGGTTGAAATGGCGATAGAAAAATTAAAGTAGTATAAAGCATCAGGTTCAGATGAGATCCCAGCAGAACTGATAAAATCAGGGGGAGAAAAATTGATGGACAAGATATGCTGGTTGCTTAGTATGATTTGGGAAAAAAGAAGCTCTACCAGATGAAAGGAAAGAATTGATTATCGTACCAATTTATAAGAAAGGAGATAAAACTCATTGCAACAACTACAGGAGCATCTCATTACTTTCAACTTCTTACAAAATTCTAACAAATATATTAGTAAGCAGGCTTACTCCTTATATTGATGACATTCTAGGAGATCATCAATGTAGATTTAGAAGAAACCGGTCTACAACTTCTTCTTCACTTCACGGGCTAGGCAAAATGCCTGTTCCGCTTCACAGTTGTTCTGTCCATCTTTTCAATGGCCTTCCTACATTCCTTAGCCACTTGGCTTGTAGTTAAATGCTGCTTTTGGTAATCTTGTTACGTTCATTCTTTCTACGTGTCTAAACCATTTTTCTCTATATCCTTTGATTTTATCATTTAATGTTCTTATATCTTCATTCTTTAACTGATCCATTATTGTGCAGCCTTTTCTTATTCTAAGGAAGTTCATTTCTACACTTTGTATTCTAGTTTGTAATTTTTCCATCATTACCCAAGTTTCACTCCCATAAAGTAATGCAGGAACTGCCAATGTTTTATAAAACTAACTAGTATCTCTTCTTGTTTTGTTCTTTAATGTTTTATGCATATTTCCACATATCATTTGAAATCTTGACAGTTTCACATTTACGTCTCTTTCAGTTTGTGTTGTTTATAGTAAGATTACAACCCAAATAATTAAAATTTTTTACTTGTTATGGGATCTTTACCTTGTCGTGGTGGAGTGACTTGTGTGCTTAAATGATCCTGAGAGCTATGCCGGCGGTAACATTGCTGCCGATAGGGTTACCCATGCCGGACTGGTCGAAGGTGATAAGCCAGACGAAATAAGTACCTTGGTCGAAAGAGTGACGATCTTTCACCGTAAAAATACAACCGTCAAGAAATGCGGACATGGGTTCTACTGGGGTAAAATTTTCCGGAGGTCAAATAGACCCCCATTCGGTTCTCCGGGCGGGGACTACTTCAGGGAACCCATGCCAAAGGCTCAAACACAGGGACATGTTCCTAGGAACATGGAATGTTAGGACTTTATACAATAGCAGGGCACTAGAGATATTAATGCGGGAATTGGATAAATCGCCCTTGGATATAGTCGCTTTACAGGAAGTTAGGTGGCCAGGAGAAGGTAGTCAGGAATCAGGAAGCTTTGCATTATACTATGGGGGTGCAGAAAGACCTGCATTTGGAATGGGTTTTTTTAGTAAGGAGGATCCTATCCGCTATCCGAGATATTAAGTTTGTTAGTGATAGGATATCATACATAATTCTAAAGGGTAAACGACATGATTTTATAATTGTAAATGTACATGCCCCAACAGAAGATAAAGATGACAAGATCAAGGATGAGTTCTATGAAGAATTAGAATGCTTATTTGATAGCCTTTCACGATATCATATGAAAATTGTCTTAGGAGATTTTAATGCAAAAGTGGGGAGGGAAGATATATTCAAACCAACAATAGGCAAATTCAGTCTTCATGAAGATAGTAACGACAACGGGGTTAGATTAGTCACATTTGCCACATCAAAGAATCTCATTGTTAAGAGCACAACATTTCAGCATAAGGATATTCATAAATACACCTGGACGTCCCCAGATGGAGAAACTCGGAACCAGATAGATCATGTATTAGTGGATAAATGCTGGCACAGTAGCATCATCGATGTTAGATCAGTTAGAGGGACAGACTGCAATTCAGATCATCATCTGGTCAGGGTGAAAATCAGACAACGGCTATCGCTTATGAGAGGAACAAACGCTAAAGATGATTCTGTAAAATATGAATTAAAAAACTTGAAAAATGATGAAATGCGGCAAGAATACCAAATCAAAATTGCTAATAGATTTGAAGTACTGGAATCTTCAGATGACAATGTGGCAAACGAAGACGAAACTGATATAAATAAAGAATGGGAGGCTATAAGAGATACTATTAAATTGTCAGCATCAGAAAGCATTGGTTGTTTAAAAAAGAGGCAAAACAAGAAATGGTTTGATGAGAAATGTGTCGACATTGTAAAGAAAAGAAAGCTAGCAAAAATTAAATGGTTACATGAGCCAAATGAGGTAAATTTAGAGCAATTGGGTAGTGTTAGACGGGAAACCACCAAGTTACTAAAGAGTAAAAAGAGGGAATATTTGAGAGAGAAGATTAATGATCTTGAAATGATTGCAAAAATAGGAACATTAGAGAATTATATCAGGGAATTAGTATAGAGAAGAAAGGGTTTCAGGCTAGAACAAACATAATTCGGAATGAAAATGGGGATATGATTGCAGATTACAAGAGTATATTAAATAGATGGAAAAGTTATTTTAATCAGCTATTAAATGTACATACAGAACAGGACATTCAGGAGGATAAGTTACAGACAGCAGAAATGCTAGTCGCAGAGCCAAGTGCATTAGAGGTTGAAATGGCAATTGAAAAATTGAAGATGTATAAAGCATCAGGTTCAGATGAGATCCCAGCAGAACTGATAAAATCAGGGGGAGAAAAATTGATGGACAAGATACGCTGTTTGCTTAGTATGATTTGGGAAAAAGAAGCTCTTCCAGATGAATGGAAGGAATCAATTATCGTACCAATTTATAAGAAAGGAGATAAAACTGATTGCAACAACTACAGGGGCATCTCATTACTTTCAACTTCGTACAAAATTCTAACAAATATATTAGTAAGCAGACTTACTCCCTATATTGATGACATTCTAGGAGATCATCAATGTGCATTTAGAAGAAACAGGTCTACAACAGATCAGAATTTTAGTATAAGACAGATTTTAGAAAATAAATGGGAATATAATGGTACTCTACATCAACTATACGTAGACTTCCAAAAAGCATATGATTCAATTAAGAGGGAGAAGTTATATAGTATCCTGCTGGAGTTCGGAATTCCTAAAAAGTTAGTTAGACTTATACGAATGTGTCTAAATGGCACAAAGAGTAGGGTGCGTGTAGGCAAACAGTTTTCAGACACTTTTGAAATCCAGAATGGGTTGAAGCAAGGAGATGCACTATCTCCTCTACTATTTAATTTTGTACTAGAGCATGCCATTAAATCTTAGAGAATGAGGAAGGCTTACAGCTGAATGGTATTAATAAGCTGTTAGTTTATGCTGATGATGTAGTACTACTGGCCGATAGCAAGGAGATACTAAAGGCCAACACGCACACACAATTGAGTAACACTAAGAAATTAGGACTGGAAGTAAATATCAGTAAAACTAAATATATGGTCACACGTAGAAATACATTATATAATGGAAATGGACAGCTAATGACAAATGAGGGAAATTTTGAGGAATTGGCTGAATTCAAATACCTAGGAACAATAATCACAAATAGGAATGAGATGCACAAAGAAATTAAACATAGGCTCAATTCTGGAAATGCATGCTATTATATATTGCAGAGACTTTTGATGTCCCAACTCCTTTCAAAAAACGTTAAGCTGAAAATATATAAAACTATTATTCTACCAGTTATATTATATGGGTGCGAAACATGGACTCTTGCTTTAAGGGAGGAAAGGAGATTACGAGTATTTGAGAATAAAGTTCTTAGGAAAATTTTTGGACCAAAGAGAGATGAACAGACAGGTGAATGGAGAAGACTACATAACAATGAACTACATGGTCTTTATAGGAAGCCAGATATAATAAGAACAGTTAAGTCCCATAGACTGCAATGGGTAGGACATGTTGCGCATATGGGGAATGAAAGTTGTGCATGGAAGCTTTTTGTAGGAAAGCCAGAAGGAAAACGCCCAGTTGGTAGACCAATAATGAGGTGGGAGAACAACATTAACTATGATTTGAGGCAAGTAGATTATACAGGGAATGATTGGAAGGCATTAGCTCAGGATAGGGATGTATGGAGAGCTTATGTCCGTGCGGCCATGAACCTACGGGTTCGATAGTGCCAGTGAGTAAGTAAGTAAGTACTTGTTCCAGAAGTTTGTTGTCTATTATGATTTTTGATCTTATATGTTCACTTCCCCAAAATGCCATTATTTTTGGCAACAGATTAGATTTTTAGTATAAGACAGATTTTAGAAAATAAATGGGAATATAATGGTACTGTACATCAACTATATGTAGACTTCAAAAGGCATACAATACTTCAATTAAGAGGAAAAAGTTATATAGTATCCTGCTGGAGTTCCGAATTCCTAAAAATTTAGTTAGACTTATACAAACGTGTTTAAATGGCACTAAGAGTAGGATGTGTACAGGCAAACAGTTTTGGATACTTTTGAAATCCAGAATGGGTTGAAGCAAGGAGATGCACTATCTCCTCTACTATTTAATTTTTTACTAAAGCATGATCAAATCTATAGAGGATGAAGATGGCCTACAACTCAATGGTATTAATAAGCTGTTAGTTTATGCTGATGATATAGTTTAGCTTGGGACCCAGCTCCGTGTGTCTGAAAGGAATTTGCTGTCTCAGCTGTTAGTACTATGAGAAGCATAGAAGTGTACCTCCTCACACTTCCCCCCGCAAACACACAGAGCTTGGACTTGAGCTGTACTTGGGCGATAGCGAAGAGACACTAAAGGCCAACATGCACACACTATTGAGTAACACTAAGAAATTGTGACTGGAAGTAATATCGATAAAACCAAATATATGGTCACACGTAGAAATACATTATATAATGGATATGGACAGCTAATGACAAATGAGGGGAATTTTGAGGAAGTGGCTGAATTCAAATGCCTAGGAACAATAATCACAAATAGGAATGAGACGCACAAAGAAATTAAACATGGGCTCAATTCCTGGAAACACATGCTATTATGCATTACAGAGACTCTTGACGTCCCAACTCCTTTAAAAAAATGTTCAACTAAAAATATATAAACCTTTATTCTACCAGTTACATTATACGGATGTGAAACATGGACTCTTACTTTAAGGGAGGAAAGGAGATTATGAGTATTTGAGAATAAAGTTCTTAGGAAAACTTTTGGACCGAAGAGAGATGAACAGACAGTGAATGGAGAAGACTACTAACAGTGCTACATGGTCTTTATAGGAAGCCAGATATAATAGGAACAGTTAAGTCTCATAGACTGCAATGGGTAGAACATGTGGCACGAATGGGGAATGAAAGACCTGCATGGAAGCTTCTTGTTTGAAAACTAGAAGGAAAATGCCCAGTTGGTAGACCAAGAATGAGGTGGGAGGATAACATTAACTATGATTTGAGAGAAGTAGATTATACAGGGAGTGATTGGAAAAAATTAGCTTGGGATTGGGCTATATCGAGAGCTTATGTTTGCACGGCCATGAACCTGTGGGTTCGATAGTGTCAATGAGTTAGTTATATTGAAAAAATCAACTCTGTAAATCTTAGTGTTTTAATCAATGATTAAAAAGAAAATTTAATCTTGAAAACTGCAAAAAAAGATCAGGTTACAGTGTGTGTCTATGATGAAGCAAAAATATTCATGCATACATCTAAAATGTTCTGATTTCATTTTCCAAAAGTTCTCTTTTGACCATTAATTTTGGAATTTTTGAAATCTTGAAAAGTGCAAGAAGTCAGTATAATGCAGAAAATCAGTTCTACATCTGATTATTCCGAATGTTATAGTCCTGTTTTGACCTAAATTAAAAAAAAAATTACAGGATTTGTGATTCCATGTGCAAACACATTTGGTCTACTTCCCAAATTTTGAGACCATTTTTTTATGTATTTGTGTTTAGACCAGAATTTGTAATATTTCCTATCAAAACTTTGAAAACTGCAAATATTCAGTCTACAGGGTTTGAGCTCATTCTTAGTCAAAAAAAAAAAAATCAGCGTACGTCCCAATTTTTACAGACACCATTGTGCACAGTCTTGGTATTTTGATCAAAATTTTCAAATTTCAGAATATTTTAAAACTGTATGTATTTAATCTAAAAAGTTTATCCGATTTTTCTAATGAAATAGAATGTGATCATGATCAATATCCCAGCCCCTTTTTTCAAATCTATAGAGTTTATATTTTGACCAAAATTTTCAGAATCTTGTAAAACTGTGAAATTCAGTCTACAGACTTTGTCCAGAATTTTTAATGCAAAAAATCAAGTCAACATCCCAAATTTCTCTACCTCATTATCTAAGGTTGTAGTCTTGATTCTTCAAAATCTTGAATAAATGCAAAACTTCAGTATACAGAGTCAGTCTGTGATTTTTAATGCAGAAAATCCAGTCTAGTAACCAAATTTTCTGACCTATTCTCCAAGGCTGTTTTGACCAATAACTTTAGACATTTCTAAAACCTTGGAAAATGCAAAAATCCAGTCTACAGTGCCTGTAAGTTATTTCTAATGCAGAAAATCTGGTATACTTACCAATTTTCCCCAACACAATTTCAAGGTAGTTTGAAGCATGATCATGGTTTCATAAATTATTCTATTTTCATAACAACCATTAAAATGACTGAGGATTCAGCACAATGGTCTTAAAATAATAGTTTTAATTTCTGTTTCTGCAAATATTAACAGCCATAGGTGTTCTGTTCTTCATGGTTGTCTTAACTCACTGGCACTCGAACCACTTGGTTCATATGGCCATGTTGACATAAGCTCTCCATACATCCCTAACGAGGTAGTAATTACCAATCATCCCCTGTATAATCTGCTTCCCACAAACCGTGGTTAATCTTATTCTCCCACCTCATTTTTTGTTGACCAACTGGGCATCTTCTCTCTGGTTTTCCTACAAGAAGTATTCATACCCCCTCTTTGAAACCCCTTTCATGCCACATGTCCTGCCCACCACAGCTGATGAAACTTAACATTTCTTATCTCTCTTTTCCTCTTTTTTTGTATATCTTGTACATATTATATATTTAATTCGTTAAATTTAGAGTAAATCAAAATACATTATAAATATTAATTGTATTGTATTCATAACTTGTAATCGTTTATATATATATATATATATATATATATATATTGTAATTTAGATTTAAGACTTTTCTTTTGTATTTTTTTAAACCTGGTTGAGTGGTAGACAAGGCCTTAAGGCCTTAACTCTGCCAGGTAAAATAAAGCTATTATTATTATTATTATATTATATCTGGTTTCCCATAAAGATCATGTAGCTCACTGTTATGAAGTCTTCTCCATTTGCCTGTCTGCTCATCTCTCTTTGGTTGAAAAATTTTCCTAAGACTTTTATTCTCAAATACTCACATAATCTTTTCTTCTCCCTTAAAGTAAGAGTCCATATTTCACATCCATATAACTGAGTTTAACATTTTTTAAAGAAAAGTTGGGACAATAAGGGCCGCATGCAAATACATTAGTCTCTGGTGAGCTGAGTTTTCCGTGAGCACGTGCAAAGTTCGAATTAGCGAGTCACTGACTGGTCATGCATGAAAGTAGTTTTTTCATAATATTGGCAAGAAATTACCCAGAATTCTCACTTCCGTTATTTTCGTCTGCTAGAGGAACGCATTTACGCTTGCATCCCACAAATAAAACTGTATATGACGACATCTGCATCGCGTGATATTACACTGATTCTCCTGTTCTTCCAGTTAAATTCTTTGGTAGACTCTATCAAATTATTCTTCTCCGTGTATACCGAAAACATGATCGAAGTCTTCAAGGTCCGACGTCTTGGATAAAGCAGTAAGGTCTCAAAGTACATTGGTTCCCATCGGATTACTCACGATTCGTTCTCTGCAAAGTCACCTCGCCAGGTAGCTTAGGAATTTCGACAATTATTATCGCATGAACAGACTTTTGAGTACGCAAAAACGTCTTTGGAAGCAACTTTCTCAGCAGAGAACGACTTTTACGGTCTAATGCGTTCATAGATACGACCCTAAGTGTCACTGTAATGCATAATTGTATGCTTTTCAAGAATTGAGCCTATTTTTAATTTCTTTGTGCATCTCATTCCTATTTGTAATTATTGTTCCTAGGTATTTGAATTCAGCCACTCTTCAGATTTTCCCTCACTCGTAATTAACTGCCAATTTCCATTATATAATGGATTTCTATGTGTGAACATATATTTAGTTTTATTGATGTTTACTTCCAGCCCAGATTTCTTAGAGTTCTCACAAGAACAAAAAAATTGTGTAACCTGGTCGTGATTTAGACTTATTTACTGCAATCTATTGATCGTATTGAACCAATGTAAAATTGTGTAATTCACACTTTACTAGTAGAGTTATCATTAACTGTAAAAAAAACAATAATTTATAGTTATGGAAATTCATACCCACAATCCCAGGTATTCATACAATTCCCAAGACTAATGAAGATCTCAGCTTCTCCGGTGGTGTTTTAACTGGTTTCTGTTAATAGAGAATCTTCACACCTGTTTTTATTATTATTCTACATTTTGTTACAACTGGCATTGTTTATCTGTTCCTAATTTCCATTTTTTTCTGTCTAAGAAGTTCTTTTCCAATCCCATTTCTTTCATGGTTTTGTAGATATCATTCGCCCAACTGTGTTTAGGTCATCCCAATCATTTTCTCCCTGGTGATATCCATTCTACGGTCTTTTTTGACCATCCTAACGGTTTTTAATATTCATAAAGATTTTTACTGGATATCACATGTTGAGAACTACTGTGGTTATTGAATAAATCCTTTATTAGTGTATATTCACTTTGTTGTTTTTACTGGTGAAAAACAAAAATAATGAGAAATTATGAAAAGTAAACTGTGATTATACGTCAGGCATGGTTGGCCAGCACCCTCGTTGTAGACAGATATCTAAAATATCCCTTGACCCGACCATGAGTTGGAGATGAGTTGAACATATTATAATTTTATGAAAAGTATAATCAATTTGCTCTCAGGTTCAAATTTCACAACTTAAAATTCACCAGAGTCAAAGGATATTTAAGTGCATTAAAACCTGTTTCCTGTGACATAAATTTATGGAACACGGAAGTATGTAGTAAGAAGCTCCTGAGCAAAATTTATTTGTCCATATTTAAATTTACACTAATGCCCGAGTTAAATAGAACAATAATTAATTATAGCAAATTAAATGTTTGTATATGATTACAAGTCAAAGATTAATTTTAAATCTTTAAGAACCAAAATTTGTATTCCCTTTTTAAACAATATTCAAAAAATTTTGTCATCTACTCATAACAAAATTTAATTTAATTCACATTGGTCACTGTAAAAACTAAATCGTTAAGAAAAACCATGCAATAGTGAAATCATGAATAAAATATTTGTATTGCGCAGATTATAATGAACACAAAGTTCAGAAGGGTTAAAAAAATAAGGTTTATCTGTATTGAATCTACTACTTTAATGAATTCATATTTATAGAAGGTTAACTTTTGAAATTTAATACTTGTCAATGTTAGAATGGCATTTGAATGTCGACTTTAAAATTCTTGTAATTTATTTCAATGTATTGCAAGACAGCACACATTCATCTATTTTATATATGACATGCTAACTTCTATTATTTTTCATAATTGAGAAATTGAGTACAATAGTGGCCCAAACTCTTTGTACATATGTGTAACAAAATAAAATTAGGAAGTTTTATCAATTAACTAAACCTACAGAAACAATCTGATCCACTGCACTAGCTCATATGGTAGCATCTTGCCTCCCAACTAGCAGAACTGGGTTCGATACCCAGTTGAGTTGCAAATTGTATTTAATAAATAAGAATTTCTTGGTATTACACAAAGTCAATAAAAACCCAAATCACCGATTTAAAAAGATTAAAAGAGTCAATGTGTTTAGTAGTGAAACTACCAGTATCAATTTGTGATTTGGCTTGTTGTTGACTTTGTGTATTACAAATTGTAGTTACAATAATTTTATGATTATGCTTAGAAAGGATGATAGTGTACAATTTCTAATCACTAGATTGTGCACCAGATGTCTGTGTATACTCATACATCTCCACATGGAACAAGGGTGCCTTCCTTGAAGGAGTTACTTACCAAAGATAATTTAGTTATGGTTATTTCCCTGCAGATTTTAGCAAGTAAAAGTGGTTATCTCATCACCTAAATGATACACCTAGTAAGCAACTAAGGTATTACTTGGATGGGAAAGGCTGATTAAATTTTGCTCAGAGGCTCGAGACCTATGGCTTAAATTCACTCCCAGGGTACTTGACCCTTGGATTTCTCCACCGTAAAGAATCCAGTAACCCTAGTCGCATTTGAACCTGCAGCTGCACACCAGATACCTGGATTAAATTCCTGTGGTAGTTATTTTTTTTTTATTTATTTATTTTATAGTCATTTGTACAACCATAGAAATTATTTAGATCAATACATACAAGAAAAAAAAAAGAAATATATATCCATTGAATGATAAAAATCAAAGAATATGGAGATAAATGGTTTAGACATGTAGAAATAATGAATGTAAAAAGATTACCAAAAGCAGCATTCAAGGAATGTAGGAAAGCCAGTGAAAAATGAACAGAACAACTGTGAGGCAGATCAGGCAATTTGCCTAGCCCGTGAAGTGAAGAAGAAGAAGACATACAAGAAAAAATTCTTGACGTCATAAAATTGCATTTTATTTATCTAACCAGGAATATGTTTCTTAAGAGCATAAATTAAAGCCCTCTACTCTTGTCCAGCATATCAGGTCAAGGGATGAGATGAAATGAATCCTCTATTTTGAAGGACTGTGATACACAAGGACGCCAGCTGATCAACCCTTTCAGATTATCAAGGGCAGATGAAATAAAATGAATGACATGTGTATGGAGAAGTGGTGGAATGAAGTTCTTGGTAGGGGAAGATGGGAAGAACCTTAAAAAAAATTGCCATAGCTCTGATTCTTCTATCGTGAACACCATATGGAATGAAAGTTGTCCCACCTCTTGAGAGCACATCTACTGAAGTTAAACATTTGAATTAGCCATTATTAGTAACTTTAACCAACATTCATTCAAAACTGTTTGTAGTTTTGGTCAATCTGCATTTAGAAACATTACAATTTTGTTTCATTTTAGTATCATGTGAATTAATATTTTTTATTTATTTAGAAATTCATCATTGTTGATATCTTCCTGCACACATTAAAATTATATTTGCTTCATACCAATTTTTCCATTCTCCATCTTTCAATCCTTTGTCCTGCATGCTGCTTAGAATTGGATCCATTCTGTTTGTTTTTGTCTTCCTCTTCTGCCTCTGCCAGGTGGAATCCATTCAAGATTTTTTTTTGCAACAATCTATCTTAAATCATCCTTTTAATGATTGCTATTATTCCATTCATGCAGTTTAACCTCTCACCGTACAGGTACTTTTACATGCCACCTGGGCCTTACAGTAGCACGACATGTCAGGATGAAGATTTTAACATGGATCACACACATAGTTTTTTGACCACAAAATGACATGGAGGGCTCCCCAAATGAGAGATCAGCTCAATATCAGTGTCTCTTCCGAGACAGCACAACATTAAGATGAAACACACCATTCACATGTACATTCACACTAAAAATAGCAAATATGATGACGGTTATGATGACTGGGGACAATTTTATGATTATTATTATTATTATGAAATATAAATGAATGTAAAAAAAATCTAACATAAAATATCAGTTTCTAAGAATATACAGGGTGTAACAATAATAAGTGCCAAAACTTAGAGACAATATTCCTCACCTCTTGAGAATGAAAATATGCTATTCGAACATAGGTCCAGATATCCATTATTTTTGTATTATGGTTTGTTTTCTACAGCTGTCGCTTAAAATTAGAGGTAACACTCACGTTACTCCAAGCAATGCCTGAATGAAAATTGTTCAAAATATCCTCAATCATGTCCACCGCTGTGGTCTCAAGGTAGCATGCTGCCTTGTCACGCAGCGGGCCCAGATTCGATCCCCGGTCGGGGCAGTTTTTCTGGGTGAGGTTTTTATCGGGGGTTTTTCCTCACCTGTAAGACAAATGTCAGGAAAACTTTAAGGCCCAAACGGTCCCCGAAATCATTTGGACATCATCATCATTCTTCACCGGTGTGGAAAGCAACGGGAAGCTACCACACCTACAATTCCCTATTAAAGCTGCAAGCATAGAATGAAAATGCTATGATTGCAGTGAAGGGCCTGCCTTCGGGCAGAATTACTATGGATGCATCCTCAATCATCACAGAGACATTTGTCAATATACCATCAGCCTGACTCCCACATGTGCTGAAATAACCCTGAAGAATTTCAAATTGTTTTGCAGCCTTCTATAATGTCATCATAGACACTCTTAATATCTTCCACAGGAGTTGCATATGGTACAATAAGGATTTTAAATGATCCCACACTGTAAAATCAAGTGGATTTAGAGAAGAGGCTGCATAGAAGCCAGGGAATTGGCCCAAATCAGCTATTGCAGCACATAGTTTATTGGAGAATCATAAAATTGAAAAAAAAAAGCCCAACTTTTAAAACATTTGGAAAAGCCTTTAGAATTGACAATTTGGGAGAAGATATATATATATTCAGAAGAACAAATTTCGATCCATGAATTTCGAGATTCCTGATGGACGTGACCTCATCCTGAAGTTCATCACATCAACACCAGATGCAACGTTATTGATGGAGTTTCCAACGAAAATTCGGTAGTCATAATGTCGGTTGAAAATGAGAGAGATGTTTTGTCTTGAAAACTAGTTCCCGTGTGTAAAGAAACAAAAAAGATGAGGTAAGATGTAAAAAATTACTCATTAATTTACGTACTAGAGATGTCCTACAAGAATGCCAAATTCAGGTGATGGACAGACCTGCATGCAGTCTGGACCTCAATCTAATTGAGCATATGTGGGCTAAACTGGAAAACATTGTTTTTAAGCGTCCTTCTGTGCCACAGAACCTGAAAGAACTTTCAAATGCACTCACCGAGGAATGGGAGAGAATCGCACAAGTTTCTGTAAGAAGGCTTCTGCGAAGCAAGCCTCATAGGTGTAATGCAGTCATTGAAGCTCACTGAGGACATACTAAGTACTGTCTACTGAGTGTTGAATTAACTATGGAAACATTGATTCCTAATATATTAAATCACAAATGTCTACTTTGTTTTCTGTTACAAATGATAATTTGTTCGTATTTCTAATACTGTACAAGAAAATATTGTTTGAATGTCTATTCTAAATTTACATAAATCTTCAATTCACAATTACAAAAGATCAAAAATTAAATTATTTCAATATGTATTTTGTGACTTTGGTTTAAAAAATGTTCCGCTATTTTTAGTAGAGTATTTATGATGGTACTATGAGCTTGAGTATCGTGGTATGTAAAATCTCTAATAGAAAAATAATGCATTTCCAGAGCTACCGGTATGTTCACATAACAATTTTCATTCTCTAGATGTGAGGAATATCTCAAAGTTTTGTCATATATTTTTGTTACATTCATATAAACATATAATTTTCTTTTTTGAACAAAAACATACATTGTACACCCTTAGACAAAAAAAAAGTCATCTCTTGAACGCACATTTCTTCTAAGTCATACTCGGCACAGCGCAGGGTTCAAACTAGGAAACTAGTCATAATTGTACAGTCCCTGAGCTACTGTGTTATGTGGTATGAACTGAAGACTCTCCTACGTGTCCTGATAGGTCAGCGGTAGAGCATGCGGTCACTGTTTCTGTTAATGAATGTCGCAGGTTCGCGTCTTCAATTATGCAGTTTTTCCGTGATATTTGTATTAAAATGTATTATGAATTAAATCAATTTTATTTTGACATTTGAATTAATCTATACTTTTTAAGTTCATAATTATTTTTATAACGATGTTAAATTATATATTATATATATACCTTGTATACTACGGTCTTCCTCAACTGTTTAAAATTTTCGTTGATTTCAGTCTAGGCCTTTCGAAGCATGCTTCATCTTTTGGAGTTGTAGTAGTATTGAATTATCTGTATATGTCTAGTAGAGGGTTTTGCTCATTAGGCATATTTTGGTTGAGAATGTTTGTATTTTTGGCCTCCTTGATAATTTTTATTTCTTCTAAAATGTTAATTTTGTGTCAGTTGTTTCTCTGTGTATAATTGACATTGTATTATCGATATTGTTGAAACTGTTGCCGCTTTCTGAAATGTGTTTAGCTAAATTTGATTGTTAAAGGAGAAGGCAAATCAAATTTTGCTAAACAGATTACAGAAAGCGGCCACAGTTTCAACAATGTTAATTATACACAGAAATCAACAGACACAAAATTAACATTTTAGAAGAAATCAAAATTATCAAGGAGGCCAAGAATACAAACATTCTCAACGAAAACATGCCTAATGAGCAAAACACTCTACTAGACATATATAGATAATTCAATACTACTACAACTCCAGAAGATGAAGCATGCTTCGAACGGCCTAGAGTGAAATCAACGAAAATTTTAAATAGTTGTGGAAGATGGTATTATACAAGGTAATATATATATATATATATATATATATATATATATATATATATATAAATGTTAATGTCGTTGTTGTAAGAAATATATTTACCACATTCAGGGTTTTTTCTAGGTAATTTCAATGTATTGCATATAATAGACTGTGATGCGCAGACGTCTGTGCAAAAGCAACAGCCTCTAACAAGTTTGTTTATAGTTAATCATATCGAGTTTTACCATGGCTCAGCTCACACAAGGACATAGGCACAAGGCAATCTCTCCTTGCACAGGTAAACGTTGCAGGTTTTTCTGCTCGTGAGGCTGGAAGGCGTTTGAGAGTCCCAGCATCTACAGCTCAGAGGTAGGTGAGGATTATCTAGGGAAGGGATTGAAAACTATCGTGTTGGTTCAGGAAGAAGACGTGTTTCCACTCCCCAAGAGAACAAAGCTTTAATTGCAGAAGCCCATAGGAACCCCTACCAAACTGCTTCTCAAATTAAAGGAAATTCTCAATTCCCTGGATCAGCACGGACAGCTCTGCGGCGTTTAAATGATGCAGGACTTTTTGCACGGACAGTAGCAAAGAAGGAATGCCTGACAGACAACCACAGATTGTTTCGGATCGCCTTTGCAGAGGAAAATGCCAACCTAGATTGGAATAATGTAATATTCTCAGACGAGGTGAAATTTTCTTCTACTCATTAGGGCAAAGTGATTGTCTATCATCAAAAGGGGTCTCGATACGATGCAGAGTACAATACGTGGCTAGACAATTTCGTCATGGTCGCGTATCTGTGTCGTATTGGGGCTGGATATCATGGGACGGTCTGGGTGTATTGTGGAAGCTGGATGACACACTGAACAATGTGCAGTATAAGGCTATACTAGAGAACATCTTGATTCCATCTGTGAGGATGACATATCCTGATGGAATTATTGAATTCGTACAGGATAATCTTCCTGTCTACACTTGTCGTACGGTTTCAAACTCGTTCTCGGAGAGGCAGGATATCAGATTTGAATCCAATCGAAAATGTATGGGGTAAGATGAAAATAGAGATGAACTCTTAATTGGCCTGCAGATGCACGAAAGGTGGCTTATGGGCACAAATTCAAGACGTCTGGGATGCTCTAGCCGATTGTCCACGTGCCTGTAGAAATTTGACTGCATCAATGATCGGCAGATTTAGGGCGGTAATAGGTGCTGAGGGTTCATACACCCGATACTGATTTTGTTTTTGTTAAAGTTTTCATTTTAGAAGATATTATTTTCTTTCCTCACTTATTTATTATAATAAGGTTTTAATTTATGTTTTTGTGTGTGCATTAAAATCATAAAACTCAAATATAAAATGAAATATGAAACTATATTACAGGGAAAATCTATTCTAACATTCAGTTAAAAAGAAAAGTAGAACGGGAATCGAACCCGTGAGGTTATGCATGTAGATGATGTCCGTTAAACCTCGCGACCACGGAAACACACTAAGCCGAGCTCTCTATTTCATGTTACTTGAGTGTGCACTGCGTTAACTAGCAAACAACCCAGTACAATTTACTGAAAACTTGTTGATGTGAATACGGCTTCTGCGAGCGCTCACGAAGTTCCCCGATCGATTGATAGAATCTGCGGATGACTCATCTTTTTGTCTAAGGGTGTACACCCTTTGCTAGTTTGCTAATTAACGTAGTGCACACTCAAGTAACATAAAAGAGAGAGCTTGCCGTTGTGTGTTTCCGTGGTCGAGAGGTTTAACACACAACATCTGCGTTCGTAACCAAACGGGTTCGATTCCCGTTTTACTTTTTTTTTTACTGGATGTTTGGATAGCATTTCGCCTGTAATATAGTTTCATATTTAATTTTATATTTGAGTTTTATGGCTTTAATGCACACACAAAACACATAAATGAAAACCTTCTAATAATTAAATGAAGAAAGAAAATAATATCTTCTAAAATGAAAACTTTAACAAAATTAATATCGGGTGTATGAACCCTCAGCATCTATTACCGCCCTCAATCTGCGGGGCATTGATGCAATCAAATTTCTACAGACACGTGGACGATCGGCAGGCGTCTTGAATTTGTGCCCATAAGCCATCTTTCGTTTTTCGTGCATCTGCAGGCCAATTAGAGTTCATCTCTATTTTCATCTTAGCCCATACATTTTCGATTGGATTCAACCTGGTGAACAGCGAAATTTGATTTGCCTTCTCCTTTAACAATGAACTCAAATTTCGCTAAACACATTTCAGAAAGCGGCCACAGTTTCAACAATATCCATAATACAATGTAAATTATACACAGAGAAAACAACAGACACAAAATTAACATTTTACAAGAAATCGAAATTATCAAGAAGGCCAAGAATACAAACATTCTCAACGAAAATGTGCCTAATAAGCAAAACCCTCTATTAGACATACAGTTAATTCAATACTACTACAACAACTCCAGAAGATGAAGCATGCATCGAAAGGCCTAGAGTGAAATCAACGAAAATTTTAGATAGTTGAGGAAGACGGTAGTATACAAGGTAAAAATAAATAATAGTTTAAACAAACTAAAACAACACGCATTATTAGAAAACCGAACTAAAAACTGAAAAATATTTTTTCCCCAAAACACTTGGGATAAAATTAAAGTGGCCAACAAAAAGATTATCTCCGACACATCTAAAATAAAACTAGAGTCGTCTACAAGAAAATAATGTTACTATCAAAAGCGTGGGGTGCTCTATATCGATTAATACTTATATTTGATAATAAACAGATATTGGTAAAAGTAAAGTCTCTAAGAAGAAAACGTAAAAACCATAAAAAGCACCCCACGCTTTTGATGGTAATTTTTTTATAGATAACTCTAGTTTTATTCTGGATGTGTTGGAGATGATTTTTTTGTTGGCCACTTTAACTTTTTCCCCCAAGCGTGTTGGAAATTAAAATTATTTTTAATTTTTTTAGTTCGGTTTTCTAATAAAGCATGTTGTTTTAGTTTTTTAAACTATTATTTATTTTTTATTTTTTAGTTTGGTTTTCTAATAAAGCATGTTGTTTCAGTTTTTAAACTATTATTTATTTTTTAATTTTTAGTTTAATTGATTGTCATAAACCGGAATCCCATGAAAATTTAAATGCTTAATACTTTTCTAAAAAACTCCGCCCGGATTTGAACCAGCGACCTGTTGATTGCTGAAATTATATACCACCGCTCTACTAACTGAGCTCTTACAACGATTGGCTAAAAAGTCGATAAGTCCGCAACCTATTACACCGGTTTTCATTTATTTATTTATTTTTGATTTACCGATGATTCTGGCCAGGATTTTAGAAAAAAATAAAATTATTGTATTGTCATGGCTCCTTTACAAGTATACAAAGTTTCATGTCGATCCATTGTTTTAAGTGGGTGAAAATCGTGTTCAAAAATTCCGTTACATAGATACAGGTCCGTTACATAGACAGATACAGGTCAAGTTAATATAAAGCGTGTAAAAATATATAATTTAACATTGTTATAACCTCAACGGTATAAAAAAAATTATGAACTTAAAAAAGTATAGATTAATTCAAATGTCGAAATAAAATGTATTTAATTCATATAACGTTTTAATACAAATATCACGAAAAAATCTGCGTAATTGAAGACGCGAACCTGCGACATTCATTAACGGAACCAGTGACCGCGTGCTTTACCGCTGAGCTATCGGGACACGTAGGAGAGTCTTCAGTTCATGCCATATAACACAGTAGCTCAGTGACTGCACAATTATGACTAGTTTCCTAGTTTGAACCCAGCGCTGTGCCGAGTATGACTTAGAAGAAATGTGCGTTCAAGAGATGACTCATTTTTTTGTCGAAGAGTGTACATGGATACATGAGTAAGTCCAGTTAATGATAACTGATTTTTTCTATAATATTACTTTGTTAATATGGAAGTTATTGCTCGAAAGAATTAAAACATTACGAAATAATATTTTGGAAAAGTGCAAAACTAGAAGTTCTTATACATGTATATGGTACAGTACTAACCATTCTGAAGTTCCAAGAAAAAATAAAACTTAATAATTCACTGCAAATTTAACCAAAGTCAATTTGAAACAACTATTAACCTAGCATATTATGAAGATTATCGCCATCTGATCGTTTTTATGTTGTTTTAGTTTTATTTGGTAAAGGAAAAAGCTATTAGAAATAAATTATTTAAATACATACTTCATTCTGAGATATGTTTACGATATTAAGTATATTATAAACTTTAAAAAAATTGACTGTGTAATTTAATATTTGAAGGAAGTAAACTCTTAGGTCTCTTTTAATTATTATGAGTAAGGGATTTTGACTCACGTCATATTTTTGACTTCCTTGCAGACTACAATCTCTGTAGTCTGCAATAAAATAAAAAATATGAGGTGAGTCATCAAGATCCCTAACTCATAATAATTGACTATGTAAATCGTAACTTCATATTAAATATATTAGTCCACAGCATATTGTTCAGAATATTTATAATTTATACAAAAACAGTTTAATTACAGTTAAATTATCAGCCTGGAAAGTTGTATCAGTTGTGCCAGAGGAGACACTGACATAATAGCCATTGACGTTGCGAAAAAAATTGGTGTTGACTGGTCTCTAGCTGGACATAGAGAAAAGTTATTGAAGTGCATAGAGGTAGAAGCGGGACCCCGGTGACAAACAAATGTGACCAGTTTTATAGTTGAAATTTGTAAGTTATAGGAAAACAAAGTGAGGTTATTGCGACAATAAAAAGCAATTAAAGGGTTCTGATGTTACCATCAAGGAAGACCTGACAAAGACATGGTATGACCTACTTCAAATGTGTATGGGATAATCCATATCAAATCGAACAACAAAAAATCTTTCAATTTATTTTTTTAATTTTATGTATCCGTAATATAGTGAATGCATTTACGTATAAACATATTAATATCAAAACTTAATTTTTATCATTTATAGGTTCAGAGTTATGACGATCTAAAATGACCGTAAATATGATAAATTAAAACGTTTACCGACTAATTTTTCTGAAAGAGTAAACAGCATTTTTTCAAACGTATTTATGTAGGTGATATCATGTAGTTTAAGGGAGTTATTTTTATAATTAGGATATTTTTATTTTCAGTGTCAATTTTCTATTTTATGGCGGTTTACTACAGTACATATCAAAAAATGAAAATGAAAAAAAAAATACAGGGTATTATTCACGTAATAAGGATTAATTTCCAGCAATTACCTTTTTGGTGCGATTAATAGTTCAGACAATATATTTGTTTTATTCTGTTTTCGTTAAAAACTGGCGGATCCACAGCGAAACTGATTCATTTCACGACCAAGTTCACGCGCGTAGTTAATTGAATCAGGTGACCCCGCTTCATCAGTGACTTTTTCAACTGCCATTAAATCTAATATATTATTATATGTACTGCTTAATGGAACAGTACCGTAAATTTATAAATGTGGCGATATTTTAATTCTTACGCAATAGATGTTCATTTATGGGATTTAATTGCTGAAGCGAGAAGAAAAGAGCTCTGTTACTTACGTTTACTGTGAATTATTAAACAAATTATTTATAACTAACTCACTGGCTCTGTCGAACCTGTAGGCTCATGGCCGCGCGGACATAAGCTCTCCATACAATCCTATCCCGAGCAAACGTTTTCCAATCGTCCCTGTATAATCTTCTTCCCTCAAATCATGTGTAATATTATTCTCCAACCTCATTCTTGGTCTTCTAACTGGGCGTTTTCCCTCCGGTTTTCCTACCAGAAGTTTCCAAGCACCTCTTTTATCCCCATACGTGCCACATGTCCTCCCCATCGCAGCCTATGACACTTAACTGTTCTTATTGTATCTGGATTCCTATACGTATCATGTAGTTCACTATTATGTAGTTTTCTCCATTCACCTATGTGTTCATCTCTTTTTTGATCCAAAAATTGTCCAAAGAACTTTATTCTCAAATACTCGTAATCTTCTTTCTCCCTTTAAAACAAATTATTTATTTCGTTACAAATTTTTCATTACAGTCTAAATGCATTATTATATAATAAAAACTCTTACATTATTAAATGAATAAACTGGTATAGATTTTTATTATGTTATAATTACTAATTTCAACCTTAAAATAACATTTATTCAGTGTACTGTATTGTACCCTGAAAACTATGACGAAATAGTGTTGTTATAAGATCCACCCATAGTTATTCTGCCCGAAGGCAGGTCCTTCACTGCAATCATAGCATTTTAATGCTATGTTTGCAGCTTTACTAGGGAATTGAAGGTGTGGTAGCTTCCCAATGCTTTCCACACCGATGAAGTATGGTGATAATGATAAGGATGATGGCCATATGATTTCGGGAACCGTTTGGGCCTTAAAGTTTTCCTGACATTTGTCTTACAGGTGAGCAAAACCCCTATAAAAACCTCACCCAGAAAAACTGCCCCGACCGGGATCGAACCCGGGCCCCGCTGCGTGACAAGGCAGCACGCTACCTCGAGACTACAGCGGTGGACTGTTATAAGATATCACTTCCAAATAAAACCGAATGTTTTAATACTTGTACCATTTCCTACCAAACGTTAATAATGCAGAATCAGCAAGTCTTCCTTAAAAATGTGCTTTTCCATCAACAATTCTCAAGTTCGGACTACTTACTACGCAGTTGATTTAAATCAGTGCGTGTGTTTAGTGCATCTCGTCATTTTAAGTGTCAAAGTCAAATTTAAAATAATATCTTATTGCTTCAACTAACAAGTTTGCAGATCTACAAAGACTAAATGGTGAGTTAGAAGTTAAATATAATTTTAATTAAGTTTATGTTAGTATATAACACTTATCAACAATATTAGGCCTATGTGTTAATATATAATTTTACAATTTCTTAAATGTTTCTGGAATGAGAGAATAATCATTGAAATATACATTTTGTGTTATAAAAGGAGAATAATGGGAAGTTTAGGCATTAAATTAAACACTATAACAATAGTTTAGCTTATATCGTGCATTTTAATATATGTAATATGTTATGACAAGGGGATGCAAGATCAGTAAGTGATGCCAAGCCAATAAAATATATTCATACGTCTTAAATATTACTTGTAACAGCATGAAAATTGTTATAAATTATTATCGATAGCTTAACATTCCTTGCAATATTCAACATCAAACGTTGGTGTAGTGTACAAGTACAGAATATTAGAGCACATTACAAAACTACTCTCTAGGAAATAATTTTTAATAGGCCTACAAGCTTGAATTCGTAGGTGCTTAGTAATCTAAATTAAACTATATATTAGCCAAAATCAGCACAAAATTAACCGCCTACTGGAGATATCAATAAAGATTGTTACATTTAATGACGTTCACTAACACGTCAGGCCATTACGTAGCAATTTATTTCAAACGCGAGGTTCTCCTACGTACCGTAAATGTACGACACGGATTTCCTTCCTTCTGGAGAAAGCTACATTCAGAATTGTTACGCCTTTAAAATTACATTGATTCCTATCGAGCTTGAACCAGCGAACCTCGGAATCTGAGGCGTGCAGAGTAACCACTAGTCCACGATGATGATGATGATGATGTAATAATAGTAACAATGATAATAAAATAATGTAATGATAACAATAAAAAATGGTTGGAAGTGCACAAAGAACTACACTGCTCAAAAAAATTAGGGGATATTGTAGAATAACCTATTAAGACTATGTTTTTAGGAACAGTATTAGATGCAATCACTTTCTATTACTCCAAATGAATGTCAACAAGAGTTTGAAGTCATTACGTAACCTCTGTACCACACCAGATGTCAAAGAGATCCTGATTAGGAATATGGCAAACAAACAAAGAAACATTAACATGGGTGAAAATGTTTCTTTAGTATGGTGTATGGTCTCCTCGAACGGCCAGCACTGCCTCACACCTGTATGGCATTGATGCAATGAGGTTAGCAATGAGTTCTTGGAGGATACGTGGCCACTCTTCCATAAGAGCAATGTGCAGCTCTGGAACAGTTGTGGGAGGTGCTGGTCTGCCTGCAATGCACCTGCCTAATGCATCCCACACATGCTCAATCGGATTTAAGTCCGGGAGGAAGCTGGCCATTGCATACGCTCGATACCCTCCACTTCCAGCATGTCGTCCACCAAGCCAGCTCTGTGGGGTCGTGCATTATCGTCCATAAAAAGAAAAGAATCACCTATGGCATCAGCATAAGGCACGACAAAAGGTCGGAGAATCTCATCTCTACACTTTACCGCAGTCAAAGTACCACCTTGGATAACGTAGAGGTCCGTACGTCCACCACTACTGACTCCTGCCTAACACCATCAATCCACCGCCACCATATGGGGATCTTTCACGTACAAAAGCTGGATTGTTTCGTGTCCCTTTTTCTCTCCAGATGAATACGCGCCGACTACCACAATCCATGTTGAATCGCGACTCATCAGAAAAAGAACTGATCTCCATTCAGCATGCCTCCACCCACGATGTTCCTCCGCCCAGTTTCTGCGATCTCTACGGTGTTGTGGAGTTAACCTGGTACACACCATGGGCCTACGGGCATAGAGACCACTTCCATGCAGTCGATTAGGGACAGTTTGAGTTGACACCCTGCGTCCTGTTGCTGTTTGAAGTGTATTTCGCAGTTGAGCTGCATTCTGCTGTCTATTCCGACGGGCTGTTAACAAGAGGTAACGGTCATCCCTTGCTGTTGTTGCTCTTGGTCGACCTTGTCCGGCTCTTCTGTGAACAGTATGCTCTTTGAAAATGATTCCAAAGACTGGAAATCACGCTTTGAGACACCCCAATGGCTTGTGCCACCTCTTGTTGTGTATGTCCAGCTTCCATCCTTCCTATGACCCTCCAAGCCATTGGTTCAGGTAAATCACTTGTCGAGGCATCACTGTCCCTAAGACAAGTCATTCATTAACTGAAAACTGGACTGGATTTAAAAACAGCAACAAAACATTCACCCCCACACCACCCTTTCACATCAACAGTACAGACACTGCCCTCTGGTGTGGTACCGAGGTTACGTAACAACTTCAAACTCTTATTTACATTATCTTGGAATAATAGGAAGCGATTGCATCTAATACTATTCCAAAAAAACATAGTCTTAATAGGTTATTCTACAATATCCCCTATTTTTTTTGAGCAGTGTATTACCAAGTAGCTCCGTCATTGTTTGTACGAGCGAGCGATCTTTACTCACGCGAAATGTATTGCGGGCAGTCTACACATAGGCGCTTTTAGGGAAAATAATTATTTTTGGTAGTTTCCTTTCATCCCGCCACTTTAATATTAATTACAAACAATTAACTGGTCATCAGGTAATAATGTGGTATTTTTCGATTTTATAATTTTTGGCGGGAAAGGTCAATTGCATATTAATTACATTTACGCCCTCCAGAAAAACGTAAATATTAACACAGCACTTTTCAAGCGATAGAGCATAAAATCATCTATAATATGACTATCTTTTTAAGTTGAGGGAGTAGTTATACTTCGAGAAATTTATTTCATAAAATAGACTACTTAATACGATAAATTGACAGCTCTATTACTCTTTAATCACATCAAACGAAGACCTGAAATTTGGTTAAGATATTCAGTATATCATAAAGTTTCACTGCAAAAAAATTGTACATTATTAAAGATGCGAGTTCAATTTTCACAGTTTTTTTGCCAATTTTGTATGGAATGTCCCGTATACAAAAATATGAGATGAATAATGTGTGGACATTAAATGGTGTGATAGACATGAAGGAAGGTGACACCAAATGGAGTATCACTTCAGTTTGTGACATTGTTTAAGCACCCACCGAATGCTAGCCATACACATTTTCTTCATTTTGTCCATAGTTTATTTTTTAATTAATTCACACTTGGCTAATTACTTTTTAATTGACCTTTTTACCTCAAACATTTAGCACCAATTCTTATATTGAGCATATACTGTTGTCTTGTTTTAGTTAGTAGTATTTAGGTCAGTGACATTTCATACACAGATTTAAGTAATGCACTTGCAGCCCCTTTTCAATCTTTGTCAGTACCACTGTTCCCTGCTATGTGAAACCCATCTTAACTCCCTTCTACCTCGGATCTTTTAAAATCACGTTTCTCTTTTAACATTAATACGCTCAAAATAACACACTGTAATGGAGGATAAGAGTACGCAGGCGGTTAAGAGTACGCAGGGAAATTTTATGATATTGGCAGCACTGCAGAACATGCTGATTATTGCATTTCAGTCAAGCTGTTACAATGGAAGATCACGCCGTAGTATCATTGACCTGCTTCATTTATCATCGTTCTACCAGGTAAAATTAACTTTCCTTACTTTTCTGTGTAATTTCTGTGTGATATAGCATAACTGTTTTTCACCTTAAGGAGTAAAAAAATATTTTGTAAAGAGATAACATATTAATGTACATTTAATATCCTACAACATGGTGAATATACCATTTACCTCTCTGTTACGTGCTGGTATCTATTGGTGATTTTGTGAAATACGCCAAGTGAGGCAAAGAGTACGCAGCAGCTGTTCACTGCGTATTCTTAGCCTCCATAGGGGGGTTATCATTGCTACATTTTTTTTTCATTTATGGCTATTAAGTGGAAAACTCTGTTTTACTCTTAATATATAGATGTATATATTGATACAAAGTTGTTATAACTTATCATAGTTTTGTATTTAGTCGTAAAAAATACAAATAACATTTTTATTTTTATTTGCAGAGCAAAGAGCTGGAGAAAATGAAACAGTAGGTTTATCAGAACAAGAATATAAAATTAATGTTAGTATTCATCCAATTCTGCCGCTTCCAGAACATAAAGAACAAGACCCTATAAACCGAAGAAAGCAGGGACCAGCACAAAAGTCAGAAATCATGACATCATTACCTTTCAAAAACCATTTGGAAGGAAAAAAAAGAGAAAATAATTACAGCAAGCTAAATCAGAAAAAAGAGTTAAAAATAGGAAAGACAAGTAAGATAAATGGGCCTAGCAAACAGGAAATCAAATGCGAGAAGAGAATTGATGTTTAATAATGACTCTAAACCATCTTCAAGTTCAGCTGAGTCGAAAGCCTTCATTGAAGAAAAAGAAAAAGATGACGATACAACTGTCTGTCCAGGATGTCGGGGTTCGTACCCTGAAAGCTGGATTCAGTGTGGAATTTGTAAAGAGTGGTGGCAAGAAGACTGTAGTGCTTAAGAAGGCAGTGGTCCATTTGTTTGTGACTATTGTTAGGCAAGCCCTAGTGAGTACTCTTAACCACCCTACCCGCGTACTCTTAACCTCCCGGTAGGCCAAGAGTACGCAAATTACATTTTTTACTAATTTATTATTCCTGCCTGTGTTTTAAAATGTAGTTGACTGATGATTTTTTTAACTATTTGTATTTGAATAAAGAATATTTTTAAAAATTTTGAACTCTGTAGTTTATTTATTTTATCAAATATAACTGAAAATCCACTAAGTGCGTACTCTTACCCTCCTTTACCCCTAATGCCCAGTCACTACTATCCCACTTCTCAGAATTCCAATCTATATTTTCAACACTAAACCTGAATACCATTCTAATTTCCGAAACTTGGCTGAAAATACTCTTCCTTCTCTTGTAAACATGCAAAATTACACCTTGATATGGAATGACAGAACAGAGAAAAGTTGAGGTGGTTTGGTGATTTATATACGTTCTGATCTTCAGCCGAAAATTATATCCCATTCGCCAAATGAATGCTCGTCTCGACATGAATACTTATTTATAGAAATTAGAGCAGAAATGTTTAATAGGAGTAGTTTAAGCCCACGAATATCGGTCATCTGCATGACATTGAAACTGTTCTCCATAATCTGAAACCATCTTATGAACATGTAATTGTACTTGGAGTCTTCAACACTAATCTTACTAGCGACAAATTCCTACAACACATTACCACTACAGATAATGTTCCAGTCTTGCAATATGACAATACTGCCTTCAGAACCCACCCATCATACAAACTATTGTGACACACTATTAGACTTAATTATAACAAATAACCCTCATGAAGTTAAAACTAGTGGACAAATAGAAGCGCCAGGTATCTCTGCATGTGACATAATATACGCTGAATATTCGCTTCTTTGTCTTAAACGTAGACCTAGACTTGAGACATATAGAGACTTGAAACATATTAATAATGCTCAATTCATTGATGACGCTACAAAACTACCTAGGCACTACTTATGAACACTTAGGACTGTAGACGAAAAAATTGAACATTTTAATGACATGATTTTACAATTGTACAACAAACACACTCCTATCAAGACTAGACGTATAACCAGACCTCCTACACACTGGATGTCTCATGATATTCGTTTGCATATGGCTGAGAGAGAGAGAGAGAGACATAGCATGCAGGAAATATAGAAGAAATAAAGATCTGACAGTCTTACAGACATACAAACATCTGAGGAATAAAGTAAACCAGACAGTTAGAAATACAACACTAAAATATGCCCGTGATATTGTAACACAATCTATGTCATACTCACATGACTTGTGGAAAAAAATTAAAATCAATAGGCCTCTGTCAAAACAAACTGCAGGTAGAATCATCAGATCTAACTAGATGAATTGAATGACAATTTCACCCGCCCCTCTACTGACAACACGCAACATAAATAACAGACAATAGGTGAACTAGTATCATATTCCTCACCCACCCGAGACAAATTACTTTTCTCCATCTCATTTGATGACACTAAAAGAGCAGTATTACATATTAAATCTGAAGCTCAAGGAATAGACAATATAACAGTAACTCTCCTACAAAAAATTGTTGAAATTATTCTTCTGACAATAACCCACATTTTTAATACCTCTATAATGACCAGGACTTACCCCAGACTCTGGAAAATAGTTCTACTTCGTCGAACTTACATACTTACTTACTTACTCACTGGCACTATCGAACCCGTAGGTTCATGGCCGCGCGGACATAAGCTCTCCATACATCCCTATCCTGAGCTAATGTTTTCCAATCATTCCCTGTATAATCTACTTCCCTCAAATCATAGTTAATGTTATTCTCCCACCTCATTCTTGGTCTACCAACTGGGCGTTTTCCCTCTGGCTTTCCTACAAGAAGCCTCCATGCAAGTCTTTCATTCCCCATACGTGCAACATGCCCTCTCCATCGCAGTCTACGAGACTTGACTGTTCTTATTATATCTGGCTTCCTATAAAGACCATGTAGTTCACTGCTATGTTGTCTTCTCCATTCACCTGTCTGTTCATCTCTCTTTGATCCAAAAATTTTCCTAAGTACTTTATTCTCAAATACTTGTAATCTCCTTTCCTCCCTTAAAGTAAGAGTCCATGTTTCGCACCCATATAATATAACTGGTAGAATAATAGTTTTATATATTTTCAGTTTAACGTTTTTTGAAAGGAGTTGGGGCATCAGGAGTCTCTGCAATGCATAATAGCAGGCATTTCCAGAATTGAGCCTATGTTTAATTTCTTTGTGCATCTCATTCCTATTTGTGATTATTGTTCCTAGGTATTTGAATTCAGCCACTTCCTCAAAATTTCCCTCATTTGTCATTAGCTGTTCATTTCCATTATATAATGAATTTCTACGTGTGACCATATATTTAGTTTTATTTATATTTACCTCCAGTCCTAATTTATTAGTGTTACTCAATAGTGTGTGCGTGTTGTCCTTTAGTATTTCTTCGCTATCGGCCAATAATACTATATCATCAGCATAAACTAACAGCTTATTAATACCATTGAGTTGTAAGCCTTCCTCATTCTCTAAAGATTTAATGGCATGCTCTAGTACAAAATTAAATAGTAGAGGAGATAGTGCATCTCCTTGCTTCAACCCATTCTGGATTTCAAAAGTGTCCGAAAACTGTTTGCCTACACGCACCCTACTCTTTGTGCCATTTAGACACATTCGTATAAGTCTAACTAACTTTTTAGGAATTCCGAACTCCAGCAGGATACTATATAACTTCTCCCTCTTAATTGAATCATATGCTTTTTTGAAGTCTACATATAGTTGATGTACAGTACCATTATATTCCCATTTCTTTTCTAAAATCTGCCTGATACTAAAAATCTGATCTGTTGTCGACCTGTTTCTTCTAAATGCACATTGATGATCTCCTAGAATGTCATCAATATAGGGAGTAAGTCTGCTTATTAATATATTTGTAAGAATTTTGTATGAATTTGAAAGTAATGAGATGCCCCTGTAGTTGTACACCAAAATCAAACACACCCACAACACTTGATGATTACAGACCAATCAGTATTCTTCCCTGTTTATCTAAAGCACTGGAACATTTAACACACTCACAGATAATAGACTACCTCACCACACATGACTTACTTGATGAGCATCAGTCTGGTTTTAGAATGGGATATCATACAAGCACTGCACTACTCGACACTGTAGAGGACGTAAAAGACTCAATGGACAAAAGCAAACTCACTGCAATAGTCCTACTTGACTACAGCAAAGCCTTTGACACAGTAAACATAGACTTAATGCTAGATAGACTAAGAGCCTTTACATCTGTCAGAAAATTGGTTTGATTGGTTTAGTTTTTACCTCATTTATCGTCAGCAATCAGTTTCTATTAATAATCACATTTCTTGCTGGCACTTACAAGGAAAGTACTTATGTTGGACCAGTTGGATTGTAACAAAATTTGGAGGATATGTTGAATGAAGGATACTGAACACCGTGATGTTAGTAATTTCACTGCAAATTCAATAGTATGCGTAATATTTAATAGGACACAAGGAACAAGAAAAAGAAATAGAGGCTTAACATCCGTATATGACAGAATAAATAAGTAAAACATTTGGAAAAAATAAAATAAACAAATAAAAATAGAAAATGATAGTGTGGTGAATGAGGGAAGAATAAAAAAGGGACAGGGAAAGAGAGATCTTCTTCTTCTTCCTCTACGCATGAAAAGCTGGCAGCTTGTTGCCTGTTCATTCACTACAGGTCCGGCGTATGGTGACATCCTTCCATCGTAGTTGTGGTCTTCCTAATGGCCTTTTCTGCTGAGGTGTCCAGTCACGTACTTTCTTCACTAATCTACTGTTCTCCATTCTATCTATGTGATCGTTCCAATTTAGTCTTCTATCATTTATCCAAAGGTTTATAGGTTCAATTTCACATTCTTCTCTAATAACAGAGCTGCGAATTTTCTCTCTCAGCGATTTTCCTAGGATTTTCCTTAAAATTTCATTTCGGTTGTTTCATTGATTTGTTTTGTTTTTTGAGTTTCTGTTCGGCATTCACAACCATATGTTAGAACTGGTCTTATGACAGATTTGTAAATTCTTACTTTTGTATCTATTCTTAAATTTTTATTTTTCCAAACAGTATTGTTTAAACATCCCGATATTTTGTTTGCATTATTTGCTTGATGTAGGATTTCATCTGTTATTCTGTTGCTGCTATTAATTTCTACTCCTAAATATTTGAATGTCATGACAAACTAGCAAAGGAAAAAGAAACACGAGATGGAAGAAACATAAAATGAAACTTGCATGTTGGAATGTTAGAGCGATTAATAGGAAAGAACACATAACAGACGAATTGAAGAAAGAGGGATAAACTAACCAAATAAATATTGCAACAGAACGGCACGGTTACTTGAACAACGCACCGGAGTGTGAATGTTTTTTCCACTCCCGCAGTGAGTATTTGTACAGTATATACGAATTGTTTCTATTTAAACATAAAAACTCAATCAATTGAAAGTACAATAGAATATTTGTTTCATTATTTATTGATTAGCACTTTTATGGCGTAAATTAATACTTATTTTTAGGACATAACAGCATATTTACACGTAAATGTGTACATTTACAGGTGATAGTCTTGTGAGTCCATAAAATATTTCATCAAAAGAATAAAATGGGCATAATAAATCCATTTTACGTCTTAACTACGTTAGAATCTATAGTTCGGGAAACATTAGAAAAACACGAAGAACCTGGATTGAATGATGATCAGTTTGCGTATTTTCTGGCAGAACTCATAGAAAAAAGTATTGGAATGGGTTAGACGACTTTAGCGGAAATACTTTAGATTTCGAAGATTATACCTCTTGCAATCAGAAGCTCACACAGGCCGGATGTTCTCAAGACTTTGTAATTGTCAACGATTCCAGTGAGGAACGTGAGAGTTCAAGTAGCTTTGAGCCGTCTCCTGATAGAAAACCTAAATGTCCTAACGTACTGTCTGCCTATTCTGAAGAAAGTCTGGAAAACATTTATGAATATAGGATGTCAGGGAAATCTGGCTCGAAGTCCTACTCACAAATAATAAAAAATGGCCATCATTAATTAATAAGCAAAATGTAAGAACAGTTTTGAATTATATAGAAATTAAAACATCTTATCTAGCTTCACAACTAAAAAAAACAGGGACCCCACAAAATGGCCCAAATTAAAGACTACATTCTTAATAAGTTTCGAGATTATCGAGATCGGGGATTGACAGTGCAATATTAGCATTACAAACGTGGGCTGTTTTTCGAGCGAAGGAATTGGGTTTGAATTAATTTAAAGCTTCAAAGACATTAATTTCAAATTTCAAAAAAGAAAACAATATTTCTTCAAGAGAAATTACCAAATTTAACACTGTCAAGGGTATTGAAAACGAAACTCAAACTATTGAAAATGCAAATAAATTTGTAAGAGACGTTAATCAGACCATTCAAGAAAACCGCATACCAACAAAGAATGTGTGGAACTGTGACCAAAGTCAATTTAATTATGAAATGACAGAAAACAGAACACTGGCAGTCAAAGGCAAAAAGCTCACTGTTGCTACAGTTCAAAACCCACATGGAACTACACATTCTTACACGATAGATGTTCTTATTTCAATGTGTGGGCAACTTGGGAAGAGGTTATACCTCTGTTTTCAAGAACCTACTGGAAACAAATTCGGGCCGAAAGTTCAGAAGAAGATAGAACAGAATATACATCCAAATGTGTACGTCGACTGTAGTGCCAGTGGAAAAATAACAAAAGAACATTTGAAAATATACTTAAAACATGTGTTTAGTGAAAACATTGAATTGGATTCACCTTTAATATGCGATTCGTGGTCCGGGCATAAGGACGAACAATTGTTACGGACTGTTTACCCGATAAAAATGTAAGACCGAAAATTATTCCTGCAGGAGCCACCATATATATATACAACCACTTGATGCTTTTTTTCCCCCGTCAATATAAGATCTATGTGCGACGACTTGAAGAATATGTGCGTCTAAAATCAGATGGTGACGTGAAAATGTCTGATAGATTCTTTATTATAAAACTGCACTTCCTTGCATATAATCAACTGTCAGTAGAAATTTACAAAGATATGCGTATTTATGCTTGGACAAAGTCTGGCTATAACGTGGACCAAAGTGTAACGAGATTCACAAATGATTTTGAAAATGCATTTGACATTGGTTTTAGTGAATGTGTTACATATAACTGCTCCAGGATTGCCATCATCAGATGCTTATGCTGTTCGCAAAAACTTTGTTACAACCATTTCATCGAAGACCCTCATTATTACCATTGATGTTATCGTAAATGATAATTTGTGTTTGTTACTCCAGTACACAAAATTATAACCGATTCTGAATTCCAAGTAAAAAAAAAGTAGTAGTAGCAATATGACTTTATTAGACTAAAAGTAAGATATATACAATGTTATTTACAAATATGTGTCGCACGGGCAGTAAGCCATACGTGCTGTTGACAGTCCGTTAGAATAAAGTAATATTTTGTGAGAGTATAAAGAAAAACAAAAAGAAAACAATAATATTACAATTACATAAAGAAAACACAATAATATTGCAATTACATAATAATACAATAACATTATGCATTAATTAAGTTATGTAGAATTATTAAGAATTAATGGTATTGCATTTTGATAACTTGTATTTATTCATGAATAAGTGTTGTTCTTATTTTCCGCGTTTTGTCCAGAAATTTACCCAAGTTTATCCAATTTTCTGGATTTACCATTAACTCGTGGCATGCCAATCTTTCACGATTTGAATTTAGAAATCTTTCCGGTAATAACTGACACCTCCAATATTCTAAATCGTCACATTTTTCCTAATATATGTATCTCGTCTTCAGAGCTCCCGCACATTGGACGTATTCGCACTACGTTTAACGGGGGGGAAAAAGTATACAGTGTTCTGCTATCTGTATAAGGTAATCAAAATTGTTATTAATGTTAACAAGGAGAGAAATTAGTATTTACGTTCTTCGCACCGCTATAGCTAGTATCACTTCTGCTTGAAACCATCTGCAACGAGCAACCGTGCCGTTACGAACCGGTCAATGTGACGCAATTGAAATTGAATGACATATAACACGAGTTTTATTATATTTGTAGCAAAATGACTAACGCCATCATATTTAATGTCAATTAATTAACATATCCTCCAATTTTTGTTGCAATACAACTGGTCCAACATAAGCTTCCCTTGTTAGTGAGGAAAGGAGTTCCTCAAGGTGGCGTGCTCGCCCCTCTTCTCTTCTCCATTTATATTAATGACTAGCTAATACCCGGCGTGCGCTGCTACGCCTAAATAAATGAAAATTAATGTGCTTTTACGTTTAGTTGAATAAGCAAAAGGAAAAACAATTATAAATTTAAATTTTTTAGTTACTCCGTGCTGATTACCCGGCGATGCCCGGAAATCTCCTTATCCCGATGTTCTCGACATAAATGAGCTGAAAAGCGAAAATTAATGTTTTATGTTTGTTTAAAGTGAATGGGAAAATTTATATCGTAATTATTATTAGATACCCCGTGCTGTTTACCTGGCGTTGTCCGGGAATCTACTCATCCCGATCATCTTGGCATAAATGAGCTGAAAGACGAAAACTAATATACTTCTTATGATTAGTTGAATAAGTAAAATGAAAAAAAAATATAAATGTATATCGTAATTATTTTAAGATTCCCCTGGTGATTACCCGGGTATCTACTTATCTCGATATTCTTGGAATAAATTAGCTAAAAGACAGAATTCGTTATTGTGCTTGCACAGGAATGTACGTACTTGTCTCGATTTTCTTGGCATCCACGAGTATGAAAGACAAAAATGGTTATTGAAAGTTATCCGTAAGAGATAAAACATATGCTGTCCCGGACTTTTTTTTGTAGAGCTTTTTGAGATATTCAATTCTGTGTACATTAATTAATTAATCTGTATACATTAATTTTGTGTATTTGTTATGGTTTAGGCAGCGTAAACCATTTAAACGTCCCAAGAGCTAATTTTTTTCACGTTTTCCACTACAAAGGCCGATTTTTAAGGGTGTAGGAGTTGAGTATCACAACTCTCTTATAGCCTATGTTCATCCCGGGAATATCCTGAATATTTTGCAAAAAGCCCCATCACAATTGGATCAACGGTATGGCCGCGCATAAAGTACGAACAAAAAAACCAACACCGCTATAGCCAGTAGCACTTGTGCTTGAAACCAACTGCAATGAGCAACCGTGCCGTTACGAACCGGTCAATGTGACGCGATTGAAATTTAATGACATAAAACACGAGTTTTATTAAATTTGCAGCAAATTGACTAACGCCATCATATTTAATGTTAATTAATTAACATATCTTCCAATTTTTGTTGCAATCCAACTGGTCCAACATAAGTACTTCCCTTGTTAAGTGAGGAAAGGAGTTCGTACATCTCTTAAAATAATTTTAATCCAAACCTTAGTGATGCCGCATTTTGACTATTGTGTCATTCTATGAACTGATATAAGTGATGGATTGTCAGACAAACTGCAGCATTTTCATAATATGTGTATACATCAGATTCATATTTAATGTCCAAAAAAAAAAAATCACATTTCTTCGTTTTTCCACGAATTGTCATGGCTCCATCTTAAAGACAGAATAAAATTACATTGTCTAGTTCTCTTATTTAAGATCCTACATACCTCGACTCCCAATTATGTAGACTCTCGTTTCCAGTATTTGTCCTCGAACCATAATATATAACACATGATCACAACATAACCTCTTACTTAATATACTGTAACATAGGACATCCCATCACTCCATGGCACATACGAGTATCTCCACTTCTAGCAACTGGAATTCCCTACCACATGAAATCAGGGACTGCCGAACGTTAGCATATTTTAAAAGAAATCTAAATTTATGTTTGCTGTAATATTGGTCTGATCATTACATCATCTACGATACATGTATTAACTTGGGAGAGCTGGCGCCTTAACGACACACACAAGAAGTGGTGAGGGGGATTTTTCAACCCAAAAAAAAAAAAATAATAGTTTTAAAAAACTAAAACAACACGCTTTATTAGAAAACTAAAAAATGAAAAATAATTTTAATTTCCAATACGCTTGGGATAAAATAAAGTGGTCAACAAAAAAATAATCTCCAACACATGTAGAATAAAATTACAGTTATGAACAAAAAGAAAATAATTTTATCATCAAAAGCGTGGGGTGCTCTATATCAATTAATATATTTGATAATAAACAGATATTGGTAAAAGTAAGCTCTCTAAGAAGAAAATGTAAAAAAAAAGTATAAATCACCCCACGCTTTTGATGGTAAACAAAAACTTTTTTTTTATTTTCTGATGATTATGGCCAGGATTTTAGAAAATAAATATGAAATTATTGTATTGTCACGGGTTCTTTACAGGTATACAAAGTTTCAAGTCGATCCGATGTTTCTAAGTGGGTGAAAATCGCGTTGAAAGATTCCGTTACATTAATACAAAAACACTTTTTTTGATTTTCTGATGATTATGGCCAGGATTTTAGAAAATAAATATGAAATTATTGTATTGTCACGGGTCCTCTACAAGTATACAAAGTTTCAAGTCGATCCAATGATTTTAAGTGGGTGAAAATCGCGTTGAAAGATTCCGTTTCATAGATAGATAGATAGAGGTCAAGCTAATATAAAGCGTGTAAAAAGTGTTCGCTACAAACTAAATTGTAATTTTATTTATGTATGCAAAAGTTGTTCTTGCATTAATTAATCTAAAATTAAAGTTCTGTTAAAGTTACTTAGTATAAAAGTAGTAAAAATAATAACTCAAATGTGACGCCTACTAAATATGCAATTTTAAACAAAGTATTTACAAAATTTATAATAAGTAAAAAAAAAAGACAAACACATTTAATAAAGATACTGATTTTAAAAGTTTATCCAATTTAATTTTGGGCTTAAATGGATACTAGAATCATTTTATTAAATTTTTCACTTCATGTAGGCCTACGATAATAATAGTTGTCTCAAAACATTGTTAGCTCTATAAATAATTTTTTTATAAATATTGTTGCTGGAATGTAGTGGTTAAGGTATTATGCTACCAGCCAGAAGGTCGAGAGTTCGAATCCCGGTAAGGTCAGGATTTCTAAACTGATCCAAACCTTCTGGCGGCACTATGTCCCTGGGATCGAATCAGCCTAAAACGGAAATGAGTACCAGACGCTTGTTCTGAGGATGAAGGCGGTCGTCACGCAGGGCTGACAACCTGACTGACATTCGGTGCCGATTGTCTAGAAAAGTGGGAGCCTTAACCTCCTACTACCCCAAGGGCCTCCTAAGGCCTGTAGTGGGATCACTTTACCTTTACATATAATCTAATTTTAAATTGTATGATATAATCCATCCATAGTAATTCTGCCCGAAGGCAGGTCCTTCACTGCAATTTTCATCTATGCTTGCAGCTTTACTAGGGAATTGTAGGTGTGATAGCTTCCCGTTGCTTTCCACACCGGTGAATGATGATGATGATGATAATAATGGCCATATGATTTCGGGGACCGTTTGGGCCTTAAAGTTTTCCTGACACTTGCCTTACAGGTGAGGAAAACCCCCGATAAAAACCTCACCCAGAAAAACTGCCCCGACCGGGGATCGAACCCGGGCCCGCTGCGTGACAAGGCAGCACGCTACCTCGAGACCACAGCGATGGACGTATGATATAATAATAAAAATAATTATTATTACAGTAATATTTAATACAGTACTTCCATTTGTTTCTGGTGGACGTTATTATTACTATGTACAGTGCGATCAGTACAGAATTGGAAGGCAGACGCGGGGTTTGTGCTGTGTGGTGACGAAGGCTTACACGGGACTTGGAATGTGCGCAGACTCAGCAGTATACAAGCACATCCCACGCATCCAGGGTCGCTGTCTGATTGTGTGCTTTGAATGGATAAGGTGCTCGCTCGCTTTTCCTTGTGTACTGAATGGCGTGTGTATAGAAGTTATTTTAATTTTAAAATTTGTATCTTATAAATCAGATGTGTATAAGCATAAACTAAATGACGTGTGTATAAGTGTAAACTGTATAATGATTAAGAATTTTTCTACTGAACAACGTATTTATTTATGATCAATATTTGTTAACTCAGTCTGCCAGCCAAGTACGAAGACTTTTTTGAAACACGATTTCCGGGTGTAAAAATTCCGTCACGTTCAACAGTCTGTACAACAAATTTTATAAAGAGGTGTCAAAAATGTATGAGCAACGGAGGTGAAGTTCCAGCTTCTTCTTTAATAAAGTTGGTTAGTACGACAGTTTGTAAAATAGTTGCGAAAACGTGTATGGTTGTATCACCGCGATCCTACGCTGTCCGTTCCCCGCCGCGAGTGCGTCAGCACTGTATAGTGAAATCCTCGCGTCTGCTGTCCAGTGCTATACTGATTGCACTGTATTATTTATGAACTACTGTCTGATTGTTTAGATTTGCATGTTTACTTGTTTGAATGTGTATCGTCCACGTAGTGTATGGTAGTTATATTATTGTAACAAACATTTTAGCACAAAAACTCCTTTGTTTATGAACTGATAATTTTACACAAATTATGCTGCATTTATGCAATATAGTTTTACAAACAACTTCGCTATAATCTATACAAACATAATGGCTGACTTGGGGGGAGAATGGGACCCTGACACCTGAATATTTTTACTCATATCTTTAGAATTTGGGCTTCAAGTTTGAGGTTATTGACAACAAACAAAAGGGGAAGAATGCAGTGACAGGTATGTGGACCCAGAGTGACATATTCCAAGACTTAATACTAATTATTAGAACTTAAAATCATGTGGGGTCAGAAAATATCCCATGCCACCACTCCCAGGTTAATTGTGTTTTACATTTAATTTATCATATTTATACTATTATTATTATATTAATATTAAAAATTGTTGTTTGTACATGAAATTGACAGTGCAACTTTGATGTCTTTTTAACCTTTTATAATTAATATTGTACATAGATAGTCTGTACTGAAAACATATATTTTTATATTTGTGCTGGTTGAGTGGTAGAAAAGGCTATATGGCCTTAACTCTGCCAGAATAAATAAAACATTATTATTATTATTATTATTATTATTATTATCTTTGGAATTCGACAAGGATGTCTACTACCCTCACTTCTATATATGACCTATACATTGTGTCCCAAATTGATGTATACACTCTTTGAAACGTTATTTCTCAGCAACAAAATGAGACAGAAATACAATTTTGTTTTGTTTTATTTCATGTTCAAAATGCTCACCTCCTGCCGTAGTATACTCACAACAACGACGTTGAACAGAGCGACGCACGTTTTGGATTATTGTTATTGGAATGTCATTGACGGCATGTTCAATCTGATCTCTTAGTTCCTCCAGTGTTTGTGGTTTTGTGGCGTACACCGTGTTCTTTACAGTTCCCCAAAGAAAGAAGTCTAGAGGGGTTAAATCAGGAGATCGAGGCGGGAACTCTGTAGCACTTCCTCTTCATCCTATCCATCTCTGATTTAATGTGCGATCGAGAAAATTTCTCACATCGACATGAAAGTGAGATGGAGCCCCGTCTTGTTTGAAGTAAATCTCATTTTCATTCTCAAAGAGATCTTCAAAACGTGGGATCATGATTTCCAACATTTTCAGGTAAGTTTGACCCGCGACAGTCCCTTGGAAGAAATACGGCCCAATTAATCCTCGGAAAGACAAACCACACCATACTGATACTCATGGAAGATTGACGGTATTTTCTTCAATGATGTTTGGGTTTTGGTTAGCCCAGTACACACAATTATGTCAATTAATTGTGCCATTAAGTTTGAATGTGGCTTCATCTGACCAAACAATTGAGTCTGGAAAATCTTCCCTTTCGTCACACTTCTACAGGAACCACTCACAAAATTGCAGTCGTCTATCTGGGTCGTCCTCATTTAGTGCGTGGAGAAGTCTCGGAATGTAAGGCTTCCATTCTTGGCCCCACAAAATTTGATGAACACTGCTTTTCTTGATACCAATCTCACGAGAACATTGCCCGACTGACTTTTTGGGGATTGTGCAAAACGTGCATGATTGCAACAGTACTCTCATTATCAAACGTCTCTTTCTTCTGCACCGACCTTTCAACACATCTTGCACCGTTCCATCGTCTTCAAACTTGTCTCGGATTCTTGTTATTGTTACCCTTGTTGGTGGTGGTGTCCCAAATTCAACCATCCAACGTCGTTGCACTTCAACAACATTCTCCACTTTCCAATAACACTTCAGTATCCACTTACATTCATCGAATGATAATCTCGCCGCCATTGTTGTTTATAAAGATGTGAAGATCGATGAACGTGTTGCTATGCTTTTCCAGTGCCCTGTGGATCAAACACAACAAAAATTGTATATCTGTCTCATTTCATTGCTGAGAAATAACGTTTCAAAGAGTGTGTACATCAATTTGGGACACTCTGTATATGAAAGTGACAATCAACACTTGAAATAAAGAAAATAATTGCATTTGCTAAGAAAGCACTTAATGATATGAGAAATTTATTTACAATAAAAGCTTAAGTACAGAGAAGAGGAAAAAATATTTATAAAATGTTTTAATTGGAGTGTGCTATTATATGCCTGCGAAAGTTTGTCCTGACATAAAGAGGCTGGCAGTAATAGAAATGTAGATTTAGATATGATTAGCCTAGAAAACAAATGAACATATACTGGATGAAATAGAACAAAATAGGCCATTAATCTTATAAATCAGTGGTAGAAAAAAACCCTCTTTTGGCCACATACGCCATTGCAATAATTTCATTAAAACAATTTTTTGAAGGATAAATTAAGGATAAAATGAAGGAAAACGGTTTTGGAAGATGTAACAGATATTATACCATGCCAGAATTATCAAGAAATGAAGAGCAGCTGAAAGAAGAAAAAAATGGTTTCACTGACAAGGCATTTTTTGAAGATGGTGATGAATGCCATGATATGTGAAATAAGAAAAAAAGTCATGATCACTTAACAACACACTAAAACTTAAATTTGGATATACTGTTATTTGTATATGATTTAGCTTTGCTATCCCTTTCAGAGGATGGTTTATAAAGATCCATATGCAATATGAAACTCGTAGCAGATAAATACTTTATGGAAATTTCTATTGAAAAAGAAACCTAAAATTATGGCTTTCCGGTGCAAGGAGTCAGTTCCTATCAAAATTTGTATTGATCAAAGTATTTTGGAAAGGCAAATTTTAAAAATACAAACCTATTGTTTACAAGCTAACTTTCTTAGCAGATTCATATATTTAACACTATTTAAGAAAGGCGAATTATACAGGGATATATTGGAAAATGTTACCTCATGATAAGGATGTATGGAGAGCTTAAAAATTTTACACTATAATAAATCAATGTGCATTTTGAATAGAATTGTGAAATCTTCCCTGAACTTGGCATTATACAACCTTAGCATGGCCAGTCTGATGCTATGGAAGAACAAACTCTAAAGAAGTATGATGTGAAGTGGAATCACTGGGAGTGAAATGAGATTCACATACTCAACAGCTGGTAGGACCATAAAAGAAATGAAAACATTTTAAAGGAACTTAGAATGAACTCTACACTTGCAGACATGTCTCTCTCTCCATGGCACTACAGGTCTACCAGCTGGCTGCTGGCCTCACATCTACATATGTTAATCACAGAGGTAGATGAGCATCCTGCCAGTGTAGGGGTGATACGTAGTCAGAATGTCGGGTCCCCCAGCTGTTATAGCTGGATTTCTCAACCTGGAGCCATTACTTATTGTAGCTACCCCAACTCCTCACAATGCTGGATACGTACCAGTCCCATATTAGCTGAAATTCCATGAGAAAATTTCCTCTCCCATAGAGATCCAAACCAGCACAAGTCCCATAGCTCTGTGCCAAGGTATCTTGCCTTAACCACTTGGTTATGGTGCAGGATTTGCAGACATGTCATTAACAAAATAACTGGCATTAACACGTGACGTGCAGATCTATAACTAGGATCCCTAGGGCAATCCTGTATTACCAACCTGGAGACAGGAGATCAGCTGGGCGTCTAACGAAGAGATGGGTTGAAAATTATGTTGACCACTAACAGTCCTCCTACTAATACAACCTATATGGTTGATGATGAAATAAATTATGAAGATCATTATGACAACAATGAAGGCAGTGTCATCATCAAAGAGAATTGTTCTAGCATATAATTTTTTTAAAAAACCAATAGTTGTTATCAAGAAAAATTCTAACTCCAGGCCATGAAAGGCCAGTTGCTAGCCTCACATTCAGGTGTTGACAGAGGTAGACAATCATCCAGCCAGCATAGGGATGACAATGTGGTAAGCATGTTGTGTCTCCCAGCCGTTATACATTGTTTTTTTCAACCTGGAGATGTTACTTATTTTAGCTACCCACATTCCTCATGATGCTGGATGGGCAATGGTTCATACTGGCCAAAATTATATGAGAAAATTTCTTCCCCATGGGGACTCAAACCAACACAAGTCCAATAGCTCTGAACCAAGGCATCATGCCTTAAACTGCTCGGCTACAGTGCAGGACATCAAGAATAACAGTGAGATGAATACTCCTAAAAAACTGCAAGCACAACAGGCCTAGATGGCCCCTGGCCTACCAGCCGGCTGCTGGCCTCACATCCACATGTGTTAATCACAGAGGTAGACGTTCATCTAGCCAGTGTAAGGGTGACATGTGGTCAGCATGTCGGTTCCTCTAGCCGTTATAGCTGGTCTTCTCAACCTGGAGTCGCTACTTATTGAAGCTACCCAAATGCCTCATGATGCTGGGTGGGTGCCAGTCACATACTGGCCAAAATTCGATGAGAAAATTTCTTCTCCATGGGGACCCGAACCAGCGCAAGTCCCGTAGCTCTATGCCAAGGTTTCTTGTTTTAACCACTTGGCTACAGCTTGGGACACTTGTCCAATACTGGCCAAAATTATATGAGAAAATTTATTTCCCATAGGGACTCAAACCAGCACAAGTCCGATAGCTCTGAACCAAGGCATCATACCTTAAACCGCTTGGCTACAGTGTGGAACACCAAGAATAACAGTGGCATGAATACAATCCTTGAAAAACTCTTTAAAAAATCTATAACTATTCTTCAATAAGATGGGGATGTTAAAGCCTGCCTCATGCCAACACCAAGTTTCATTTTTTCTATGTTTTTATTTAAATTAACATGTTCCAATCCTGGGTAGAATCTAATTTAAGAAAGAAAAATTAGTGTTTGAACTGGGATTTGAACCCTGGACCTCTCGTTCTCTGTACAAGTGTGCTGTCCATTGCACAATTGGGTGAATTAGAATTATATAAGTTTAAAGAAATGTTAATGTTTGTGTCATCGTTTGAGTGGTGAAATGGACAGCACAGAGAACGAGAAGTCCAGGGTTCAAACATTAATTCATCTTTATTAATTAGACTAAGTTTGATCTTGTCCCTTCCCTTCATCAACTGTCACACTTACACTACATCAACGCTTAGATGTATACTCATCCTACTCTAGTCACATACAAATATACATCAACTATATAACATGGTCTGCTGAAATGGTGTATAAATTAAAATTAAACAACATAAATGGTGTGTGCAGAATCTGAAGCACAGAAGTTCAATAGTTAGTATTGCAAAATACAAACACACATACACAAAACAATCTTCTTATAAAATCTAGTGGCGTAGTGTGAATTTGTATTGACCAACAAAGCTTGTATACAATAACAATTTTTAATGAAACTAGTGCCCCAAAAATGATTTATACAGGAAGTGTTTACACAGAGGCACTAAATTTTTATGAATTTTGGAGAAGGTAAAACATAATGAAGATACATTGACCATAACATATTCTACACTACTGGAGAGATAATCAAAATACCACATTTTAAGATGTGCTGAAACTTTATTGATGTCAATAGTTGCAGTAGAATCCAAATCACAAAACAGTGAATGATTTTTTTCTTCATTTCTAATTTACATAATTGAAAAGCTGGAAACATTTTAAAACCACGTATAAATCAAAATATTTAATTTAGTTCTTCACTTCTGCACTGCATTTTGCAAATAAATCCACGTATAAAAATAACGTCAAATTACCACAAAACTATGACTTTGATTTCATAAAAGTCAAAAGCAGCCGAACTTTACTAGTGTTGCAAATATATATCACACAAGCTACAAGTACAAAAATATTTGTAAAAGTTAATTCTAAAACCCAATATTATGCATATACTAGCATTAATTGTATATTAAATTAGGATTCAGACATCATTTCTAAAGCATATTCTCCATTTGCTTATTTCTTTGATTTGTGTCACTATTGCACACACCATTTGAATTGTGTATGTTTTTTGCAATATTTTTACATAATCTCTGATTTTATCTTTCAGGGCAGGAGCTTGCAGTTTCAAAGTGACTTGGTCAAGAAACGATAACGTTCATTGTTCGGTTATTTTAAATTCAAGACAAGGTTGACATTGAGAGTGTCACAAATGGTAATGACTATGTACACAGACACTAGAAATTGTATTCTGACAATGATGAAATGGAGACTAGCAATGACATATAACCTTCCAAGATAAAGCACAATGACAACTGACGGAGCCATTGATGCAAATGGCCAACACAACTGTCTAGAGAACATATGAAAGTCAAAAGTTATGTTATTTAAATATCCATCTGCAATGCACATGATATTTTGTACTCTTTCATTTTTATTTTCTAAAAATATCACCTTACATGTAGCAGAATCTGATGATATCTGACACACAGGTGGCCAGTAAATCCTTCTAGTAAACAAGGAATAAAATGTATATTTCCAATAGACAATATACCCAGACAAGCATTAATCAGTATTGATTGAAAAGAGTTTATGTAATGAAGAAAGAAACACCGGAGCAACTGAAATTCCTTCAAACACTAAATAATGCCTTATTTAGCAATTTAATAACTTGAAATAATAGTTAGCTTTCTTCTTCATATGAATAGCTGCTAGACAAGAGCTAAATACTGATATTAAAATATACAGGCCGTCCTTTTCACAGTCTTCGGGGATGGTCTACAGAATTAAAAAATGCCTATACAACATAGGATGTAAACTTGATAGTTTTCACAGAAAAAAAATTATGTTTGTATTTTATTTGCAATTTACTGCTCGTATCATTAGTAAATTATGTGAAACAATTCTATCGGTATTATCACATATAGAAATGATATGCGCAAAGAAATTAAACACAGGCTCAATTCTGGAAAGGCATGCTATTATGCATTACAGGGACTCTTGTCGTCCCTACCCATTTGAAAAAACATTAAACTTGAAAATATATAAAACTGATAATCTTCCAGTTATAATATATGGATGTGAAACATAGACTCTTACTTTAAGGGAGGATAGGAGATTACGAGTATTTGAGGATAAAGTTCTTAAGGAAATTTTTGGACCATTGTGAGATGAACAGACAGGTGAATGGAGAAGACTACATATATAACAGTGTACATGGTATTTATAAGAAGTCAGATATAATAAGAACAGTTAAGTCTCATAGACTGTGAAGGACAGGACATGTGGCACGAATGGTGAATAAAAGATGTGCATGGATGCTTCTTGTAGGAAAATCAAAGGGAAAATGCCCAGTTGGTACATCAAGAATGAGGTGGGAGAATAACATTAATCATGATTTGAGGAAGTAGATTATACAGGGAATCACTGGAAAACATTAGCTCAGGATAAGGATGTATGGATAGGTTATATTCATGTGGCCATGAATCTATGCATTTGATAGTGCCAGTGAGTTAATATTAGCTTTAAAAAATACTTGTGTTGTTTATGACATTTTCATTAAATAATAATGCATGCTTACATTCGCCAATAATACTGTGGTCTCAAGGTAGCATGCTGCCTTGTCACGCAGCAGGCCCGGGTTCGATTCCTGGTCAGGACAAGTTTCCTGGATGAGGTTTTTTTCAGGGTTTTTCCTCACCTGTAAGAGAATGTCAGGAAACTTTAAGGCCCAAACAGTTCCCGAACATCATCTGGCCATCATTATCATCAATATCATATTCACCTAATTAGCTTAAGTTTAGTTTAAGGCCTCTCCTGGCGCATCATTACCATCATCATCAACTCTCATATCATCGGCGCAGCATAACCCTGCCTTCCAGGCGCCCCAACCTCAGAAGAGGGTTACAAGTATGCCATGCCTGGAGAGAACACCAGAAATGTCGAAATGACAACCTGGGGAATTTGGAAAAAAAAAAATCTGGAATGAGAAATATAGCAACATGTTGGGAGGGTTGAAACAGCTGAGTACAAGTAAACTCTGCCCTGAATCAGCTGTACAAAGTAACACCCTCCTCTCTATCCAGCAATGTTGCCAAGTGTCCAAAATGGTAAACTTTAATAATAATTAGTTAGAATGTAGCATTTATACTAATTCCAATTGTACTGTAAACAAACTTGCATGAGATATTACTCTGCCGGCTCTGTCTATTGGGGAACCGTGGTGCTAATTTTACGTGCCATATGGCTGAATTCTGTATGGAATTGTCATCAATAGAAACATCATTCTTAGGCAACATCATAATTTATGGGAAATAAGACTAAATACAAGGTGAGATAGCATCAATAATTATGAACTTCCTCCAATTTCTTATTTATTTAAAAAAATTGTATATGGGCCTAGCTATCAGACGTTTCTGCTTTTTCCATGGTGTTGATAGATATCCTTTATTTGCAATTTCATTACGAGCAGAATATATGCTCTATGCTGACTGACTTGTAAATGCTGCGGTTATTTTCACCACATCCTCAATGGCTAATGTAGGATTTTTTACTAAACTGTTTGAAATATTCAAAATAATTTGTTTCCCTCCGCTTTTCAAATGGTTCCTTTTCCCATGTTTTTAGAAATTCTACAGAAAGCAGTCATTTTAACAAACTGAAAACCCAATGTAGTCTCATTGCGTGTGCTTAATAATTAAGACATTCTGTCTGTACATTCTTACCTCTTACAGTTGTATTTGTTTGAACATTTGTTTCAAGGCTGCTGAGCCCCATCATCAGAGCGATTGGAGACTGAATTTTCTCAAGTTGTCGGCCCTGAATTACTTCGGAAAGAATTATGAATTTTGAAATTCCCGGAGAAAGGAACCTCATTAGTAAATTATTTGGACCAGAGGCAGAGAGAGCAGGAATAAAAATATCAGGGCCGACAACTTGAGAAAATTCAGTCTGTAATCTATGACGTTGGGGATCAGCAACCTTGAAACATATGTTCAACAAAAACAACCGTAAGAGGTAAGAATGCACAGACAAAATGTCTTAATTAATAAACAAACCTCTTAATGTTAGTTCCTATTGTATTTTAAAATAAAATAATACTTACTTAATCTATTAAAATTGTAAATATGTATTTTGAGATTTTCCCATATAACACACACATATATATACACATGTGCTAAGTAATGAAGAAGCATGTCTCAGCTTCTATTACATAAATCAATGATATAAAACTTTGATAGTTTTTTCTCCATGACCTAGAAGGCCCTTGGCCTACCAGCCAGTTGCTGGCCTCACATCAGCATGTGTTAATCACAGAAGCACACGATCATTCTGCCAGTGTAGAGGTGACATGTAGTCAGCATGTCAAGTCCCCCAGCCATTATAGCTCGTTTTCTCAATCTGGAGCTGCTACTTGTAGCTACCCAAATTCCTCATGATGCTGCATGGGCACCAGTCCCACACTGGCCGAAATTTCGGGAGAAAATTTATTTCCTCATGTTTATTCGAACCAGCGCAAGTACCGGAGGTAGGTGCCAAGGTATCATGCCTTAACCACTCGGCTAAGGCACAGGACAAATCTTTGATAGTTTTAGTAAATAGATATGATAAAATTTTACTTAAATAATACCTCATAGTTAATATTATTTGTTTTTAAACATGTTAATGATGGACAAATTATATTTGAAAAGAAAAATATACACCTAGACTGGGGTTTGAACCCAGGACCTATGACTTTCTATGTCAATGCTCTTCCATCTGAGCCACCTAGGTCTATTTTTCTCTTGCACATGGTTAATTCCCTAACCCCAAATGCTACGAGCCATTGCTACGATTTTTGCAAATGGTGGCTTCTTTATTAAGAAGACTTTTTATTGGGAATTTAAACATTACTTATAAAGCCAGTAGTGCTTCTTTCAATGTTAATATTATTTGTTTTTAAACAGGTTAATGATGGACAAATTATATTTGAAAAGAAAAATATACGCCTTTATAAGTAATGTTTAAATTCCCAATAAAAAGTCTTCTTAACAAAGAAGCCACCATTTGCAAAAATCGTAGCAACAGCTCGTAGCATTTGGGGTTAGGGAATTAACTATGTGCAAGAGAAAAATACGCGTTTAGATTGGAGGCCTAGGTGGCTCAGATGGAAGAGCATTGACATAGAAAGTCATAGGTCCTGGGTTCAAACCCCAGTCTAGGCGTATATTTTTCTTTTCAAATATAATGCCTCATAATGTTAATTTGTAAAAAGAAAAGTAAAATAGATATGTGTTAGATAATATATATTTTTATTATTTTCTATTTCCTTTATTTTGAGTGCTAGAGAGCAAACTTGCACGTTCTAACCTGCACTTTCTTATATGCATAAAGGTAAACCCATTATTTGATTAATGAAAAGGCAGTCATACATCTGTCTTGTTTACATTTCTACTGGAACTTAGCTCGGAAGAGGTATAGAAAAAATGTGAGGACTTATTCTTTATGATATGAATAATCATCAGTTAAAGTAATGGCACTTATGGTCCTTACACCTGGTGTACATAAGATGCATGGACTTAAGTGTTATGACAAAATTTATTATTTACAAAATTCAACATTTCACAATTTTAAATTTTTATTTCTTGTAAATGTAGGTTTGTTTCACATTTATAAAGGATATTTTTATTTAGCCTATACAAAACTGAACATCATATCATAATTTATGTTACAATTTTCTGTATCTGAAGTTTTCAGTGCAAACATACAAATTTACAGACATCAGGATTAATCTAATATCTAGAAACTCAAAATGTTTGCTTTACAGTCTTATGGAACTAGCTGTTCATATATATGAGGTAAGTTTACTGTGACTAACTCCACAACTTGCACATTATGCACCTGCTATTGTGAATATGGTATTAGCTTGTTCATTTTAACATGTATGTATTTTTTCTGAAAAAGTACATGTTGCCAACTTATGGGGGAAGGAACATTCTTCCTCCTCAATTTTGGAAACCATGAGTATTTTCAACCCTACAAAATTTCAAAGAATGTCATTGCATTAAAAAAATTAAGGCCCAGTTTCACCAACAATTGTTAATGTTTGACAATTTTTTTATATTGTTCTATCATGCAATTTAACAAAAATTTGATTTTGACATGTTATTTTTAACATTGTGTTATATTGCATATTAAATTAACATCCTCTTTCCCTATTATTAAATGTTTAACGGAGTATCATTGGTTGGAAAATGGCTAACATAAATCATGTATCTGAAGCACATTTGCTTTATCAACAGTAATCGAACAAGAGGTTGTGTTTTTCTGAAAAAATCACAAGTGAGAAAGTTGCAAGTGATTTTGTCTAATGAAAAACTCAACCTCGTGTTGGATTTGGAGTGACAATTTAACGAATAATGCAACATCAGAAGCTAAAAATAATTATAATGTTTAATGATGTTGAGTGATTCCGGGTTCTGTGGCCGTGGTCCATAGTTGGTGTTGATACCAGACGTTTCGCCCTCAACTGCGGAGGGCATCTTCAGTGGCGAGTGCTTCTAGGCGTGTTTCCTGGTCGGAAGCTCTACTTAGAGTAGAGCTTCCGACCAGGAAACACGCCTAGAAGCACTCGCCACTGAAGATGCCCTCCGCAGTTGAGGGCGAAACGTCTGGTATCAACACCAACTATGGACCACGGCCACAGAACCCGGAATCACTCAACATCATGATTACCGGCCGTGAAAGCCTGCATTCAACTATAATGTTTAATATTTACCAAATCCCTCAGGGGTCCTCATCTAGGGGATATGTGGATGGCGACCACAAGGTGCCCAAGCTGAGCAAAACATTTCTTCCACTTACTTGTGTTTTGCACTCTTTTAACTTTACTATCTAACCTCTCTTGGTTAACTCTTGTTTTTTTTGACTCCGATGCTATTAGGGCATCCGAGGGCTAGGGAGTCTTTCCTTTCTTCCATTTCTTCTTTCCTTATTTTCTTTTCTTCTCCAGAAAAGCCTGACCAGAGGCTATAAGATGGCAGCCCCATCACTGGTCTTGCCTTCCTTTGGCCAGCAACCAATCGAAGGGACTATTATTATGCTTTCAAGTCTTATACGAGAATTTCCCGGAAAGATCAAAACGCTGGAGGGAAAATTTTCTATAGGATCGTAACAGGCCTTGGCCTAATACTTGGAAGGAAGAAGAAGAATATTTACCAAATGTGAGGATATGTATTCCGATCTTACTTTCGGGTGATTTCTAAGCTGGCTGTATAGTTATAAATAGCCTATCTTTACTGTTAAATCTCTTTAGGCTTGGGAAAAATCAATAACAGATGATTGTATGAGAAATAACTATTAACAATAATGCAGATTCATTATACAACATTTAATAAATTTTTAGTGCAACAGAACTAACCTTTATGGTGAAATTAAATGTTTCTTTCCTCTCCTCATATAAATCATCTAAGTAGATTGTGATTTCGAGACCATAATGAAATCGCGATCTACTTAGAAGATTTATATGAGGAGAGGTAAGAAACATTTAATTTCACCATAAATTAAAACTCATAGTGATTAATTCCTATAAAGGTTAAATAGAACTAACTTTTTTTTTTTGTAATTTTTGAAGTTGTTTTCTTTTGGCATTTCTTGCTGTACCATATCGATCGTCATTGTCATAGAAGTTAATTTGCAGAGATATCTCTCGTTACGAACAGGAAGAGGCAAAATTATCAACAGGAAGAGTCAAAATTATCGATCTATGAGTTAAATAGTTAGTACAATTACACTTTCCTCAAAAAAGTATGGCTACCGTTTTTGATATCAGACCAGAGAAAAACTATTTATAATGCAATTACCACCAGATATGTAATTGTTCAACACCACATATCAGTATTGACCATCGTTTAATATTTTATGATTAGACTGCACTCTAAAGTGAGTTGTGTTAGCTCAGAAGGTAATGTGTCTGCCTGTTGATGCACAGTCATCAGTTCAAATCCCAGTAAAATTTTTTACTTTTAATTTCAAGTTGTCTAAGGTGGCATTATTTAAAAATACTAAATTAAACACCAAATCATATTTGAAGAGAAAAATTATATGCTCAGACTGGGATTCGAACCCAAATATGATTTATCCATCATTGATGTGTATGAAATGAATAATAAAAACATTGTAAGCACTAAATACTTCATTTTATTCTATGAGAAAAAATGTAGTGCTGTTGTGTGTTTCTTGGGGATCTTAAGCATAGAGGTATATTATGTTTTTTTTGAAATGAGTACCAAACTGAAACTTCCTTTATATCTACAAAACACAGACACACATACATTCAGATCCCTTCTATACACAATATGCCATAATATGAAACACAGACACACATACATTCAGATCCCTTCTATACACAATGCGCCATAATATGAAACATATTAAAAAGAGGCCATAATAACACCATCTATCTTCTATATGAAGAAAATGAGAAAAACGAAAACATAGAATAAAAATCAAAATTATCTATAACTTGGCAAAGAGATCTCATATTTTGGAAATCAATCACACTCTTGAACATGAAAAAGAAATTGAGCTGGCATTACATTCATCTACTCATTTCTGTTACTTAATTTAAATAATTCAAATCAGAGTGCGCTGAAATTCCAAACAATGTGCCACAGTCATCTGAATTTATGTTTGTGTCAGCCACTATACCTAGCGGCATGTTAAGTAACATTTTACAGAAAACAGTTGGTTAAATGAAAATATTAAAACATGCTGTTAAAATTTAGCATATTTTTAACAAGCAAGATATTTGTGTACTTTTAACATCTGTTGTTGAAACTGGCTCAAATGTTAGAAAGATTAAACAGAACTTAAGATTTAATTATTTCAAACACATAGTGGTAAGCTTTGGCAAAAATGTTAGGGCAATTCACATTTTTCCTTTTTTTTTTTTTTATTTTTCTGCCAAGCAACCTTACTCACAATTACAGAGTTTATATAGGTCTATTGTAAGTCAGATTTGCCTAAATGCAATTTTTAATATCAACTGTCACTGAAATCAAACCAATGAAATTAGATTATGATAAATTCATTGACAGGAATGACCTAACATGCAAAAAATTTTGTTAAAAACAAAATGAGATACACTAGTCTTACAGTAATTATGCAATCCAACTTGATTAATTTGAAATACCATAGTTTTATTATGCAATTATCAACTTCATTATAAAATTTATATAATAAAGTTTGGAATTTTTACATTATGAGGTTTTCTTAATTAAAATGAAATGAATAGTAGATTTATGAGGTAAGAAGAATTCACATTTCATTCGATTTTAATTGTTATAAAAAGTTATTACAATTCATTCCTTCCCTGATATTTCAATTAAGTTGAAATATATACAGTGTGTTCACAAAGTTCCGCTACAGAAACAATGTAACTTAGCTTGTAAACTATTTGAGTAGAGACATGCGGTTTTTTTTAAACATATTCTACATCTGTCAAAGTTTTGTTTACATTTGTTGCAGATTGTAATTTAAACGGCAATGATGACACCACAGGAAAAGGCCCAATGTGTATGGTCATATGCTAAGTCTGGTAAAAAACCAGTATCCCCATATCCAAACTTTATGGCAGTTAACATGTCCAGACACAAAGAAATTAGCTTCATCAGAGAACATCACCCTCTGCAGGTATTCATTGTCTTCATCAATTGCATTCAGCATGGAATCAGCAAATTCAACATGCCGAGGGAAGTCATTTGCACTTTATAGCCCTGAAAATGTAGCCGCTTATGGAGGACTTTATGAATGGTTGAATTTGGTAAATGCAGTTCCCGTGAAGCTCGACGAACTGATTTTTGAGGTTTGAGTTGAAATACAAGTTGCACATTGTTGACATTTTCTTGGCTCACACCTGGTCGTCCACTCCGTGACAAGTCCATTACACTGACAGTCGCTAGAAATTTCTCAGTCCATCTAATTATGGATGATTTAGATGGAGGATGTCTTCCATATTGCCAGCAGAAATTTCGCTGAACAGTTACTGGTGATTTACCAGACTCAGCATACGACCATACACATTGGTTCTTTTCCTGTGGTGTCATCACAGTCGTTTAAATTACAATCTGCAAGAATTGTAAACAACACTATGAGAGATATAGAATATGTTGCTAAAAACCGCATGTCTCTATCTCAAACAGTTTATGAGCTAAATTAGATTGTTTTAGTAGGAGAACTTTGTGGACACCGTGTAAATACTTCTGATTATAAGGAAACATCTTAAATTCCAAACTATCGGTAAAGCCATTCTAGGTTAAAATTTAACATCATGGCATGACAGACCCATGGCCTACCAGCTGGCTGCTGGTCTTACAACCACATGTGTTAATCGTATAGGTGGACGATCTTACAGCCAGTATAGAAGTGACATGTGGTCAGACTGTTGGGTCCCCCAGCCGTTACAGTCAATTTTCACAACCCTGGATTCACTACTTATTGTAGCTACACAAATTCCTCATGATATTGGGAGGGTACCTGTCCCATACTGGCCAAAATTTCACAAGAAAATTTCTTCTCCCATGAGGACTCTAACTCATACAAGTCCCTAGGCATCATGTCTTAAGGTGCTCGGCTATGGCGCAGATCAGGTTAAAATTTTACAATTTAAAATACCTATGTACCTGAGTATTAAAGATGCATTAGTTTAAACTACTTGCATGTGATTTAAATGTTCACAATATATATATATATATATATTTTCGAACTAGAAAAGTTTATGCACATTTAATTTTCAAAACATTAAAATTGAATGAAAGAGGGTGAAAGCAAACAACATTGTTGTACTAGTTGTGAATGTTAATCGAGGAATGTCCTCTAAGTGGTATAAAAAATATTGTTACAATATATCACAGTCTTATTTATCGAGTCTTGGTCATGTTTTGAATTGCTGACCATAAAATGGATATAGGCAGAATTTTGCTTCCGAAGCAAAAAGAATAAGTTCAAATTCAGATATCAGTCTCTATGTTAGCTAGAGCAATGGAATTAGTTTCCAAGAATAGTACACACTTTGAGACAAAAAAGGGAAGATTCTAGAAGCAAGATTTTGCCTATGCAGGTCAAATCTTTCTTCATGTATATGTTAAGCATGCCATTGGTACATGACATCCTCCATAGGAATCAATGGAAAGTATAAAATGTTTTAGTGTCTACGTGATCATGAATGTGGATTTAGATGAAAGAGGTCTACAACAGATCAGATTTTTAGTATAAGACAGATTTTAGAAAAGAAATGGGAATATAATAGCACTGTATATCAACTATATGTAGACTTCAAAATGGCATATGATTCAGTTAAGAGGGAAAAGTTATATAGTATCCTTCTGGAGTTTGGAATTCCTCAAAAGTTAGACTTATACGAATGTGTTTAAATTACACAAAGAGTAGGATGCATGTAAGCAAACAGTTTTTGGATACTCTTCAAATTCACAATGGGTTAAAGCAAGGAGATGCACTATCTCCTCTGCTATTCAATTTTGTACTTGAGTATGCCATCAAATCTTTAGAGTATGAAGAAGACCTACATCTCAATGGTATTAATAAGTTGTCAGTCTATACTGATGATGAAGTACATATTATTGGGTGATAGTGAGGAGATACTAAGGGCCAACATGCACATTCTATTAACACTAAGAAATTGGGACTGTAAGTAAACATCAATGAAACTAAATATATGTTCACACTTAGGAATATATAATGGAAATGGATAGCTTATGACAAATGAGGGAAATTTTGAAGAAGCGGTTGAATTCAAATACCTAGGATCAATAATTACATATAGGAATGAGATGCACAAAGAAATTATACATAGGCTCAATTCTGCAAAAGCAAGCTATTACACATTACAGGGACTCTTGTCATGTCAACTCCTTTCAAAAATATTAAACTGAAAATATATAAAACTGTTATTCTCCCAGTTATATGCAGTTATATTATGTGGATCCAAAACATGTTCTCTTACTATAATGGAGGAAAGAAGATTACAAGTATTTGAGAATAAATTTCTTAGGAACATTTTTGGACCAATGAGAAATGAACATACTGGTGAATGGAGAAAACTACATAACAGTAAGCTACATGTTCTTATTAGGAAGCCAGATATAATAAGAACAGTTAAATCTCGTAGACTGTGATGGGCAGGACATGTGGCACAAATGGAGAACAGGAGGTGCATGGAAGCTTCATGTATGAAAACCAGAGGTAAAACACCCAGTTGATTGACAAAGAATGAGGTGGGAGAATAACATTAACCATGATTTGAGGGAAGTAGATTATACAGGGGACGATTGGAAAACATTAACTCTGGACAGGAATATATGGAGAGCTTATGTCTGCATGGCCATGATCCTATGGGTTCAATAGAGCCAGTGAGTTTGTTGGTGAATGGAGGTGTATGTGAGTGTCCCCAAAGCTTGGCAAACAACACTTAACCTCTGGAGTCTTCCATTTTATTTATTTTTGCCTTAATGCTATTCATTTCTATAGCTTTAATACTTGAATATTAAACAACACATGGCACAGATTCTATGAAGAAAAAAAATGTTGTCTAATGATCTGAATAAAATGTTGACTCATTTTTCTCTTAAAATGTGAGTACCATTTTATCACAGCTGTCCTCCTTTCAACTTTTTCATCAAGACTAAGTTGTGCTTCTTCTTTCAATAGCTGATAAAGTTGATACCAATTATCAACATATATTAAAGGTGCTTTGTACTGTTTGAGTAGTCTCAGTGGAGCAGGAGAAGTATCATCACAATTCCCTTGAGTAATTACATTTTCTATCACAGGTACACTACCCAAAGACATGGCTTCATAAATTCTGTAACATTCAGTGTTTCTTCCCACTGGACACAATGTAAGGTCTGTTTTCAACAATGAATCAATGTAATATTTCAGAGAAGATTCAGTTTCAAGTGGAAGCCATCCTTCGTATGGAAAAAAAGAAAAAAAAAGAAAATTTAATTAGCATCAAGAAAAAAAAAACATTTAATTCAGTATATCTCACAAATCCACTTACTTTTTTCTACCTAGAATGATACAACTATCTTGATAATCAACTGATTTAATTATCTTTATCAATGTCTCTCGGGAAGAATTTCCATATACTGTTCCCAGGAAATTGCACACATGAGACCTTGCAGAACTAGTATCAACCTGATGATATTTTATGTTAGGAAATCCTCGATATCTGCAACAATAGCAATATTAATAAATAAAGACAGATGAGCAGACAGGTGAATGGAGCATACTACGTAACAGTGAACTGCATGGTTTTTATGGGAAGCCAGATATAATAAGGACAGTTAAGTCATGTAGACTGCGATGGGCAGGACATGTGATATAAATGGAGAATGAAAGACATGCATGGAAGCTTCTTGTAGGAAAACCAGAGGGAAAACGCCCAGTTGGTAGGACAAGAGTGAGATGGGAGAATAATATTAACCATGATTTGAGGAAGTAGATTATACAGGGAATGATTGGAAAACATTAGCTTAGGATAGGTATATATGGAGAGGTTATGTCTATGCAGCCATGAACGTATGGGTTTGATAGTGCCAGTGAGTTAGTTAGAGTAACATTATGAGGTTCTTAATAAATAAGGTGAATCCAGAGTCAAACAAATTATGAGGTAAGATGACTCCGGATTCACCTTATTTATTAACAGCAATATTACACACATCTGCCCTCTCTAACCAACCTTTTGCAAATTTTATTAATTTAAGAAAACCTCGAATTTAAGCAACTAAAATTAATCACATGTTTAGAGAAAAAAGTTTAATATTTTTAGCCAAATCATTACATATTTCTTATTTTAAATTTGGTTAAACAATATTTTAGTCGTCTGCATTCTCTCATTCAATAGAAGTGGAGAAAGGAGGGGAGTTTGGATATAATCAATTTAACCACTGATATCCTATGTAATCTAAATTAATCTGATCTAACCCAATCTCGGGAGCTTAAAAAGATAAACTGAAGACCATAAAGTTGAATTCTAATGCTCTGTTCCATACAGAATCCAGTTGGTGTCTTTTTAATAAACCCTAGTTGGGTATTAAATTAATGTTAAGAAGCTAAAGCTAATACTATAATTGAAATAAGTAATGAAGTACTTGAAGAGAAAAATTATATGCTCAGACCGGGACCCTTGGTTCTCTAGACCAAGTGCTCTACCATCCGAGCTACCTGAGAAAGTACCGATCTAAATGCAAATTTTTCTATATATACGTTGTAATTCCTGCCCACCAAATGCTATGAAGCCTTTGCTTCAAGTATGATTTATCCATCATTGAGATGTATGAAATTAATAATAAAAACATAAAAAATAGCCGTACTGGCATTTATAATGTAATGTATAATTCCCAAATATATCTTCTTAATAAAGGAGCTGCCATTTGCAAAGATAGAAGCAAAGGCTTTATAGCATTTGGTGGGCATGAATTACAACATATATAGAGAAAAATTTGCATTTAGATTGGTACTTGCTCAGGTAGCTCAGATGGTAAAGCACTTGGTCTAGAGAACCAAGGGTACCGGGTTCAAGTCCCGGTCTGAGCGTATAATTTTTCTCTTCAAGTATGATTTATCCGTCATTGAGATGTATGAAATTAATAATAAAAACATTGAAGTAATGAAGTATGCTTCAATTACAATTTGAAAGTTTTTTACTGTATTTCATCAATTTCGAAAATTAATTGTCTGTATCACTTTGTCCTTGAGGCAATCCTCTAATGAGGAAAGTTGTATATAATAAAAAAATGTATACAACTAAACTATTGTAGTCAATGGTAAAGAGAATTTTTTTTGTTTGAACCAGGAAAAAAATTTTCTCTTTACCACTGATTACAATACCCTAGTTAGGTACTTAATCACTATTCCCGAATAAGAATGACATTCATACGACTATATTAGATTGGCACAATAAATATAGCTCGTTACTAATGGTGTGAGCAAACATACTTTTTGTATTTTCAATGTTTAATTTAAATTAAGACATTTAAATTCTGGATAGAATCTAATTAAAGAAAGAAAAAATTATACTTTTTGTAGGTTATCAGTTATACTTACACAGCAACTCCCAATGGCCACTGGTAAAACTGCACATTATCAACAAGTGGAGAATCATACACCAAGAAGACCACATTCACAAGGCCTCCTTGGGAACGAACATATGGCAAGATCCAGTCATTATCACATTTCTCATTTCCCAGAAGAACCACAGCCACCTTCTTGAGATTTACATATAAAGGCAAATAATCAAGCCACAGTTTAGAAGCCTTTATCTTCTCATCTGATCGACCATTTAATACTAGAACCAAGTACTGTACATTACTAGGAACTGTGGTCTGAATAATTCCAGGTCCAGATCGATATGCAAATGTCATATCACTGATTGTTACATATCCTTGTTGAATAAATCCATTTTGTGTTTCCTGAAGTTCTCCACCTAAAATGTGTTTCCAAAGATATAGACCAATGGCTGCCTTTCCCCATATCTCAATTGTCTGCTGGAAGTATGCTGGTTCATGATGCTCTGACACGTTCCTTACAATTTCAACATTCCCTAAACATTAATAATCCAGATTAGAATGTATGTACAAATTTCGTAAGATTACATTTTACTACTACATATTTCTGAAATCAGGGACATTGCAAGTATTATGTGATTTAACAGTCAAACTAATTATCTATAGCAAACAATGGAGCCATTAAATTTGAAAACAATTGGTAAAAGAAAACATGAGAAAATTTTTGCAAGGAATTTGTGGTAATAATGGCATACAGCTAAAATGGCAAATTAAGTATTTGTTAAGTTAATTAATGGGAGTTGGAATATCCACGATTCACTTCATATTTATAGTATCACTTCCTTTAAATATTAAATCAATTTGTCAAGTTGCCAAAAATGCTAAACTCAAGTTGCAATATTACCAAACTGATTAGCTTTTGTGGACTTCAAAAAAGCCTTCGACAAAATCAATAGGAATAAACTGTTGGAAATTTAGCTGACAACAATCTACCACAACAACATATTTTAAATTTATACAATATCTATAAAACAAATTTGATTTAAGTTTGAATCAATAACACACAAACAGAATGGACCGAAATTAATAAGGGCATAAGACAAAGATGTGGCCTCTCGCCCTTGCTCTGTATCATATACATAGATAGAATACTCCAAGATTGCCAACAGATGAGACACGATTCTATCCAAATTAATAGAAAGCATAAAATAGACTCTTTGATTTTTGCAGATGATTTGGTATTAATAGCTCTAACAGAAACAGATTTACAGTATTCTATACACAATTTTAATATAATTGCAAAAAGGTACAATGTGGAAATCAATACAAAGAAAACTAAAGTCATGGCCTTTTGTGGGAAATACCCTATACCTACCAAAATTGTTTTGGATGATGAAATTTTAGAACGAGTAAACAAATTTAATTATTTGGATTATAATTTAACATTTCAAGATGAAGCTGATATATCAAAGAAAATCACAAGTTTTAGAAAAACAATGGGGATAATTAACAGTATAATGAAACCATCTTTAGTACAGAAGAACACAAGATTATGGCTTTATAAGGTTCTCGCAAGACCAGTATTAAGATACGGTAGTGAAGCATGGACAATACGAAGAAGAGATGAAAGTCGAATAACAGCAAATGAGATGTGATTTATGCACCGTACAGCAGGGTACACAAAGTGGGACCATAAAAGAAATGAGGAAATTATGGAAGAGTTGGCTGTAGAACCCATTCTTCACCATATATAAAACTACCAGAATAACTGGAAAGCCCATCTTCAACGAATGCTGTCTCATAGAATTCCAAACGCCATACTTCGCTACTGTCCCCAAAGGCAAAAGATCGCTGGGATGTCTGAAAAAGCGCTGGATGGAAAATTCCTCTTTGAGACCGTAACAGGCCACATGGCCTAATACTTGCATGGATGATGATGTCCTAACCAAAATTTACTGCATAGAAACCCCAGCTCTCTATGGTTCTGTTGCAGATAAAGTATGGCTACATCAAGGTAAAGTCTCAATCCATATGCCATCTTCAACAGGAACATTTCTTGACATGGGAAGATTAATGGAAATTCCTGCTATAAAATATTTTTTTTGCAGAATCTCCCATTGATTTCTGTCATTTGAACTGTTGAAAGAGCCGTTTGAATTAGAAGACCCTTGGATGGGCTATGGAAAGAATACCAGGAAAAATGGAATAGACTGTACTTCTTTCCAGTCTTCTGGAGTGGAGGTTGAGGTGCAGAGCAATAGCTAATGTTCAACATCACTATATAAAGCTAATCACTATTGAAGTAGTTACATTTTTCATAAGATGAGCGTATTTTACAATTATTTCCATATGTCGCAAACAACCCTCTGTATTCACACTCCATGGCTAACATATCTGACTCTTGGTCTACCAGGCAGCTGGCCTCACATCTGCATGTGTCAATTACAGAGGTGGATGATCATCCACCCAGTACAAAAGTTACATTTGGTCAGCATGTAGGGTTCCCCAGTCAATACAGCTGGTTTTCTCAACCTGAAGCTGCAGCTTATTTTAGCAACTCATAATTCCTCAAGATGCTGGATAGGTATTGGTCCCATACAAGCTGAAATTCTATGATATAAATTCTTCCCCAGAGGGACTTGTACCGGAACAAGTTCCATAGTTATGCAGTAAGGCCTTAGACTGCTCGACTACAACACGGGACATAAAAGTTATAGTTAGAATGATATTATTAGGGCAAGTTTTACAAGGAAATGTTTGGTGGCCATGCTTACAGATAGATCAGTTTATTTCTTTATTTCAGATTGCTTTCAATGCTGCAGTTGTCATATCTGTAATGTGATGTCAGGATAATTTTTATGTTTGCAAAGTAAGGCCTAAATAGCTCTATTTTTTACTATTTTTAGTTATTCTATTTCTAGTTTCATATTGTCTCTTTGAAACAGCTTTCCAAAAGACCGTTTATACTTAACTCTTTGCTTATTTTTAGTTTGTTCTTTTCTGCCCATGTTCAGACTTTCTGCCTCCTGGAGAGTTTCCTTCTGTTCCTTGAGTCAATGGCTATGTTATCACTGTACATGTACATCCTTATTTGAATTCCTTTTTTTTTTCCCCAGTTAATCTCTGATAAATATGTTGACCAGGAAGGAAGTAAGTAGGTCTCCTTGAAGGACTCCCTTTATTTTGGAAATTCGGTCTGGACTTAACTATGACTGATTATAAGGCTGTTTGATATATATTGTTACTAAATTAAAAATTCTCTTGAAATTGTTCAATTTTTTCAAGTAGTTTTTCATTCTGAGTTAGTAATTCTCTCTTAACATGTTCATTTTGTTGTTGAATTAATTTAATTTCTTCATTCTCTGAACTGATCTGGGTTAGTATTCTCTTTTAATTTCTGTATTTTATATAATGATCTGTTTTTGTATTTCTGTGTTAGATGTCTCATCTGTGTTTAATTTCTATATTGCATTCTGTTGTAATATTTCTTTTAGTAAATCTCTATTTGTTCTATGCTGATTTTTTATTATTTTTTTATTTTACTTACTGATTTGTTGAAGTAGTTCTACTTTGAGTTAGTAGATGGCAATCCCCATTGTTGCTGCAACGTGTACTCTACTTTACCGACATTACTGGCTGCCTTGGGTACATAATCCCAATTCTGACACTAGGTGTCACAGATGACCAGGATATTTTCTTTCTGTTACTTTGGCATAAATGAACACGTAGATGTTGTTAAAAATCTCACTTAAACTTTATTTATATATATAAATTATCAGTAAACTTTAAATCACAATTTTCACTCACAATTAATTTTATTTCTGTGTTTGTCTCAATCACAATTATTTCACTGTCTCACTGATGAATACGTTCATCACAATTTCTCATACAGTTAACTTCTCACTATGCACTCTCTTATTCACTGGTGTTTAGCTATCTAACATGGGAATAGTTAAAATGTGGCCCTAGTTGGGGGGCTACAACATCTCTTTTGGGAGACTAATAAATTTTTATTAGTCACCCGCAGGTTTCAAGGCACTGCCTTCTAGCCCTGCTAATTTTCAAAAATGGGCCAAAAGAGAAAATTGAATGTTTGTGTGTGTGTGTGTGTGTGTGTGTTGATAGCCATGGCAGTAGTATGTCAGGTGTTGGTGATTTATTATTGGTGTTAATGTGGGATAGTGGACCCGTTGAAGTCCACATGCCTGTTATGGGGAAGAGAAGGCCGCAACTCCAGCTCCAGAAATGAAATCTTCTACCAATAGCTTTCCCGGCTTGATACAGAAATAAATGAATTTACTGGTGGAAGCTAAGGGACTTGCCTTGATGCTAAGGAAACCACCGAAACCATTAGCACAGTAGCTTGTTGAAATGGTAATTTAGTATTAACTTTTCCAAATAGGTGATTAATTTTATGCTTAGGGAATTAATTTTTGTGATGTAGCCCTTTTAATTTTGAATTTAGAAAAAATTATGGGGATATATGTAGACTGAATTTACTGAAGGAAACTAGGGGCCTACTCCGACATTTGTCTTAATGCTAAGGAAAACCATCGAAACCCTTAGCACAGTAGGGTTGAATTTAATAAATGAATGTGTCTAAAGATTGCCAATAAATTGGTGAGGGCCTTCCGACTCTTAAGGTGAATAGCCGGCGAATCACCTGTTTGCAATGGTGTTCAACCGTCATGTCAATTATGGGGCGTTAGCGCCGGGAGGGGGGACTAGATGGTGTAAACTTCACCATTTAAAAGTTGTTCGCCATCCCATTCCAAGTGAATGTGGAGATCGAGGCATTCTTGGACAGTATGGACAATTTGGTGCATAAGCAAGCCTATTTTATGTGACAAATCCTCGTCCGGCATGCTATAATATTTTGGGCAATCATCCCAACACAAGCACACAGGAATAGGATCCACACCTCTGTCTACCATGATAGGCCTTGTTACTACGTCCTGATGGGCATTAGTTTCACATGGATCCGGGACCGTTTGAGTGCCCACGGACATTTTTCTTTTCGGCTTGGATGTGGCCAAGCCGAGGTCCTCTGTTTGTGAGGCCTTTGCTTCCCGGGTCTTCCCTGGCCCGCTATGTTTCTTATTATTAGTGCTTTTGACAGCTACTGATTTGGGGGTGACGTTTACCCATCCACGTGTCTCAGGCCGAAGGGCAACTGGCTCTACCGGACCTGAGCTATTAAGGGAGGCAGCAGGAGCAAGCTCAACTGGAACTGCCCGTTCAATGGTAGCAGAAGTGATCCGTACTACCTTTTGAGTACGCGCTGCGCGGTTTAGGGCTTTTATATGCCGGAAAGGTCTGATCTTCACCTTATAATGGCAAAGTCGACCTACACTCACCGCCTCGCAGACAGTGGGCCCTTCCGCCAGGACTGCCACGAATATAGGCAGCGGGTTCTTGGTTTTCCGGATGTCATATTGACGACCTTCAAGACATCGAACCCATGACTGTTTAGGTCGTCCTGGATCTCGGTCGGATCCACGATGGAATCGATGTCTTTAAACACGAACTTGCGCGTAGCTGTCCGTTTTTTCTTGTCGCCCTCGCTGTAGCAGCTGTCGGTGGTTGTAATACGCCGACACTGAAGTCAGCCTTACCCCTGTTCCAAGCCTTGCAGTCTCGCAAGTGTATGCAAGATGCTCGGTTTTTGCAAATATCTTATTCGCCTTATTCGCGGCTGCCAATGCTACGGTATGTACCCGACTCACCAGCAGGGAAGGGGGTTTCGACTTACTGGGTTGCGAGCCCTTCGACTTCGAACCCTCAGACATGGATGGTGGAGTTTCCGGAGGTAGGTAGACGATACGAGGGGGCTCGTCTTTACCGGCAGCCGGTTCTACTGGTATTTGATTTTTAGTTTTACGACGCGCGCGCGTTGCGCGACTTGGGTCCTTTCAGAGTTACTGCCCGTTTTCTTCTAAGGTTTTCCTTGATGGAGGGTTCTTAGTGGTAAAGGAGTGTTGGATGACAGGTTGGAGGTGCCCTGACAAAGACCGTGGGAATGCGGCCAAGCTAGGGGCAGATGGGATAGAAGGTGAGGGGATTTATAGATTATCAGGTAGGTATGTAGAACCCTGGGCTGAAAGAGAAACTGTCAGACGATGCTTTGCTTAAGTTACGCTGCGCTGGCGCAGCTGATTGGCTCAATTGAGCGTTCGAGTTTCGCTCTCCGGTCGCCGTCGGATGAGGCTTGGTTCGCCCGTAAACAGGAGAGGCGCTGTTCGCTGCTAAGTAGATCCTTACATTTCCACTGCTGAGTGCAGAATCGATTCGATTCTCTAACTGGTGTCCAGTAGGTAGTGATCGGAAGGGCAGTCTCTCCCCTTATGCAGAGGAAGTCCGCCACTTCCTGGCAGCTTTAGAGTCTTAAATGTCCTGTTCAGCCCAGGATGATATTAGTTCGAGGATGTATTTATTTATCTGTCGTCTCCCTTCTCAAGCCTCAGAGAGATTATCCCAGCTATATGACAGTCCGCGATCACCGACAGAGGTCCAGACAAAGGATGCCCGCTGCTAGTGCTCCTTCCCGCCATCCGCAAACGCCAAGAGGAAAACCGCGGGCACCGCCCACGCCCCGAGGAGGCGAGGGCGCACGCCCTCCCCCCCCCCCGCTCCGAAGGCCCCTCACCCAACAACGAGAAACGACCCTTTTCAGGTGAAGCTGATTGTTTGCGTAAATTTTGAATTTTGAGAATTAAAATATATTAACTGGAGTCTGTCCTCGCAGCCTGTTATATAGTCGCAAGGAACCCACGGGGTTCAGATTCGATATACTTCGAACCGTAGACACTTCTGGCCATCGAATTTTCCCGAAAGGGAAAGGAAATGGTGGTGGACACGTCTGGAATCACAGTAAAGTCACTTCGGCCTGTTGCGCGGGTCTATTAATTCGCGATTGGCGACTTGCAAATCTAATTTGACCAATGCGAGGCTACCATTCTCGCCTTGCCTGCGCAATTTAAACATAGCTATACGACGCTTAACAATATATATATATATATATATATATATATATATATATATATATATATATATATATATACACCTTCTGGAAGTCCATAAACATTACTGACTTTTGTTTGGGTTTCTCTAGTGATGTTTAAATGGCTTACTGACTTTTGTTTGGGTTCCTCTAGTGCTGTTTTGATGTCTTATTGACTTTTGTTTGGATTCCTGTAGTGCTGTTTTGATGCGTCATATTGTTGTTTTGGGATATGTTGATCTACAATTTCTTACAGTCTTTTACAAAAGATATTTATACAATATTATCATTGCAGCTTCTTCAAGGGCTCTACCTCCATAGTTATTGTGGTTTTTAGTTTGTACCTTATTCTTATATAGAACCGTGAGGAAAGCCATTATTCAAATCTGTCAAATATGTTCCATTCATTGGCATCAGTTCAAGAGGTTATGACCATATTTCTTTTAGGTCCTCATAAGTTTGTTTTATGCGCTCTCTGTAAATATCATGTTTGTTTGATGCTTTAATTTTGGCTTTATTGAGTAGAATGCATTCTTAGTCATTTTTTACACTGATTTTTATGTTTATTTCGTTTGTGGCAATCCTCTCATTACTTGTGGGTGTGTTTCTTCCAGTATGTTCTCGAGAGATGCTCATCAAAAGTTTAATTGTAAACAGATTCTACTAAAACCAATTACACAAAACTCCACGAAACATATTCTATGCTGTACTAACTGAAGTATATTTATACCTTCCAAGGACCTCAATGCTGAACTAATTAATCTACAATGGTGCCCTCTATACTTCCGTAGGTTGTATCAACTAATTGAACACAAAATATATTAGAAAATACCATCATTACATCTATTTTGTAGGAATTTAAAACTAATATCCAAATTACATACCAGATAAAATAATAGTTAAGTCTCATAGGCTGCGATGGGCCGGACATGTGGCACAAATGGGGAATGAAAGAGGTGCATGGAAGCTTCTTGTAGGAAAACCAGAGTGAAATCGCCCAGTTGGTAGACCACGAATGAGATTTGAGAATAACATTAGCCGTGTTTTGAGGAGGTAGATTATACAGGAGATGACTGAAAAATGTTGGCTCAGGATAGGGATGTATGAAGAGCTTATGTCATCATGGCCATGGACCTAGAGGATCGATAGTGCCAGTAAGTTAGTTATACAAATTACATATCATTAAAAGGGGGAACATTTACATATAGGCCTAAACTCCAAGATTTTTCTGAATCGATGAGCAGATTTTTGACATGTTAACAATGCATGGAGCTATTTGAATGTACAGAGAGACTTCATGTAACAAACAGACATGTAAGTAACATATCTCAGCATTATAATGGTCATTTGAGGCTGTAGTGGGGCACACCACAACATGGTTGATTTAGGCAATATGCTTACAAGCCAGATGGTTGTTTTTCATATTCATTTCACGATGAGGTCAGGATTTTAAACTGACCTAAACCTTCTGGTGTCATTATGGCATTGCGGTCGATTCAGCCTCTAACGGAAATGAGTACCAGATTTATGTTCAGGGCTAAAGGAAGCCGTCATGCATGACTGATAACTTATGCTAACTGTCTAGAGGCTTAACCTTCTATTACTCCAAGGGCGTCATAAGACCTGTAGTGGGATTTCTTTACTTTTTTAAAGCTGTAGTTCGAATATTGTATTTTTAATAACATTTCTGACGAAATAAAAAGCTGTATATTTTACAAATCCAGCAGTTAATGTGTTCTGATAACTCTAAGCAACAATTCTGTATGTTTCTTTTTACAGTATCACTTTATATTGTACCGGTATTTAATCAAAATAGAGCTCTAGCTTAGGCCAACATTCACTGTGTGTGCACAATCTTAACTTACGCTAATAATTGACATTGGTTTACTATTACAGTAAAAGATCCATATTCGCTGGTTAAACATTTTCGACACAATTCCTGCATTCGCGGCTAAACATTTGTTTACTCGCGGATCCAGTCGGTATATTAGAAGGATTAGTATCTTTTATTAACCATCGGGAAACGTTTTACACGCTTTATATTAGCTTGACCTGTATCTATCTATGTAATGGAATCTTTCAACACGATTTTAACCCATTTAAAAACATTGGATCGACTTGAAACTTTGTATACTTGTAAAGGACCAATGACAATACAATAATTTCATAATTTTTTTCTAAGATCCTGGTCAGGATCATCAGGACATCAAAAAAATAAAGACCGGTATAATAGGTTGCGGACGTATCGACTTTTTTAGTCAATCGTAAGAAATTAATATTATATCCTCTGGTAGCTCAATTGGTAGAGCGGTGGACTGTAGTGGTATATAATTTCAATAATCCATAGGTCGCTGGTTCAAATCCGGCCCGGAGGATTTTTTTTAGAAGATTATTACTTTTAGCTCATACTACAATAGTATTGAATTTAAAGATATTTACATTTTTATCTTATTCTGTAAGATATTAATGACAATTTTGTAAACTTACCACATTGTAATTTATCCAAAAAATATGAGAAGGATACGATTAACTGTAACTATTGATCTACATTAAAATATTCAAAATTATATTATAATAATGTTAGATAATAATAGTTTAAAAAAATATAATTATATTCGTGCATAGACACTAAAAATATCGTAAGCAATTAAATTTTCATGGGATTCCGGTTTATGACAATCAATTAAACTAAAAAATAAAAAATAAATAATAGTTTAAAAAAAGTAAAACAACACGCTTTATTAGAAAATCAAATAAAAAAATTAAAAATAATTTTAATTTCCAACGCGCTTGGGATAAAATTAAAGTAGTCAACAAAAAAATCGTCTCCAACACATTTAGAATAAAACTAGAGTTATCTACAAAAAAAAATAATGTTACCATCAAAAGCGTGGGGTGCTTTTTACGATTTTTACTTTTTCTTCTTAGAGACTTTACTTTTACCAATATCTGTTTATTATCAAATATATTAATTGATTTAGAGCACCCCACGCTTTTGATGGTAAAATTATTTTCTTTTTGGTAATAACTCTAATTTTATTCTAGATGTGTTGGAGATCATTTTTTTGTTGACCACTTTAATTTTATCCCAAGCATGTTGCAAATTAAATTTGTTTTTTTTTTCTTCATTTTTTAGTTCGGTTTTCTAATCAAGCGTGGTGTTTTAGGTTTTTAAATCTATTAAGTTATTTATTAAAGCCGTAGTTCGAATATTACATTTTTAATAACATTTCTGACGAAATAAAAAGTTGTATATTTTACAAATCCAACTGTTAATGTGTTCTGATAAGTCTAAGCAACAATTCTGTATGTTTGTTTCAACAGTATCACTTTATACTATTGTACCGGTATTTAATCAATATAAAGCCCTAGCTTAGGCCAACATTCACTGTGTGTGCACAATCTCAATTTACGCTACTAATTGACACTATTTGTTTACTATTACAGTAAAGCTCCTTATTCACGGGTTAAACATTTTCGACACAATTCCTGTATTCGCGGCTAAAAATGTCTTTACTCGCGGATGCAGTCGGTATATTAGAAGGATTAGTATCTTTTACTAACCATCGGGAACCTTTTTTACTGCAGGCTCGTGCCAAGGCAGCTTTTACACAAGGAGCGATTTAAACCAAATGGACAAATTAATATCAAAGTAAAGCAAGCCTTACTGTCACTAAGCCTAAAGTTCGTCGTTAAAAGCCATCGCCGCCGTAATTCACGTTCCGCTATGTCCGTTGATAAATGCCGCCCTCGCCACGATCGGTGTCTTATTGTTTCAACTTGTCATTCGTTGCAATAATTTTGATTGAATTACACGTTACTCTTCTGCTTTGTTGCAAATTTGTACTGTAGAGTAAAAGGAAAGAAAATTAGTTCCGAAACGGAAAAAAAGTAGTGTTGCCGCTAAAAGTAAACATAGGAACGTTTGACCGTTTGCGTGTTGGCGAGTCGTTTGCATCTACATCACGCCCGTTTCAATGTTAATGAATGAGCTATACAATTCATCAAGAAATCCGAAGACAAAATAAGGAATTTTAACGCTGAATTCACAGCTAAATATCAATCTGAATTCAAATACCTTATATAAGCGGCAAGACAGGAAACAAATTACTAAGTTCTTTAAGCCCTTGCCTAAGCCTGACAGTAATAATTAATATAAATTGTTCAAAATTTTCATTAATTGATTTTATTTGATAATTATTATTTTATTTCGGGACCTTGAAACTTATCCCCTATATACCAATCCAAATTACTATTCCATATTTGCGGTTTCTATATTCGCGGCATATTTGCGAAACGTATCCCCCGCGAATAAAGAGCTTTTACTGTATTGTTAGATACAAAAATTATAGGCCTACTTTATATTTTACTAACTTCATTTATAATCATTATTAAATGTTATTTTAACATCATATACATTATGAACCTATAGGCCTATTAAAGGTAAAAAAAGGGAAATAAATATAGGCCTAATTACTCAAAAAATTCTTATTAATAACTTATTTATATTTAAAGACAATGCCAAATACATTTCACTCCAAAACACAGTTTACACTGTAATTTAAAGTTTCTGTCAATTATTATCTGTTGTCTTCATAAATATTAATATTAAATGTATCACTTCTCACTCAATGACAAATTAAATTTCAAGAGAAAAATGTGCGCCTAAATCGGGATTTGAACCCAATATTTCTGGTTCTGTACACCAGTGCTTTAACGATTTAAGCTATTAGGCATCACAGTTTAAACATAGATTTTTCTCTTGTACAAATACGATTTCCGTGCACCAGGTAGCAGTGAACTTTTTGTTCCCCTAACACCATGTAGCGGTCTCCTAAATAAGAGCACATTAAAATGGAAGTGAACACATTACATTTCTTGCAAAGTAAAGCTAATATTTAATATTAAATTTATCACTTCTCACTCAATGACAAATTAAATGTGAAGAGAAAAATATATACCTAAATTGGGATTTGAACCCAATATCTCTGGTTCTGTACATCAGTGCTTTAACGATTTAAGCTATTAGGCATCATGATTTAAACATAGATTTTTGTCTTATACTAATACAATTTCCATGTGAACTTTTTGTTCCACTAACGCCATCTAGCGGAAATTGTATTAGTATAACAGAAAAATCTATGTTTAAATTGTGATTCCTAATAGCTTAAATCGTTAAAGCACTAGTGTACAGAACCAGAGATATTGGGTTCAAATCCTCATTTAGGCATATATTTTTCTCTTCAAATTGAATTTGTCTTCATAAAGCAAAGAAGAATATATTTACTGCTATTTTATGTAACCTACTGCAAAATACTGTGATTTTGCCTCATATTTCAATACAACCAAAGGTTATTGTACTGCACTGCTGTGGTTGTAGGGTAACATTGTTGCCTCCTACACAGTGAGCCCAGATTCAATCCCTGGTTGGGACAAGTTTCCTCGATGCATTTTTTATAGGAGGGATTTCCTCATCTGCAAGACAAATATCAGGAAACTTTAAGCCCCAAATGGTCCCTGAACATCATCAGGCCATCACAATCACTCATATCATATTTGCCTTGTTTTTAGTATGAATGTATGAAAGAATGATATGTCTTATCTAAAATTGTGCTGTTTCTTGGAGATGACCCTGGCATTGAGCTGATCACTCATCTGAGGAGACTCTCCATGTTCTGTGGTAAAATAAATAAGTTTTAAAAAACTAAAACAACACGCTTTATTAGAAAACCGATCTAAAAAATGAAAAATAATTTTAATTTCCAACACACTTAGGATAAAATTAAAGTGGTCAACAAAAAAATAATCTCCAACACATATAGAATAAAACTAGAGTTATCAACAAAAAGAAAATAATTTTACCAACAAAAGCGTGGAGTGCTCTATATCAATTAATATATTTGATAATAAACAGATATTAGTAAAAGTAAAGTCTCTAAGAAGAAAATGAAAAATCATAAAAAAGCACCCCATGCTTTGATGGTAAAATTATTTTCTTTTTGTTGATAACTCTAGTTTTATTCTATATGTGTTGGAGATGATTTTTTTGTTGACCACTTTAATTTTATCCCAAATGTGTTGGAAATTAAAATTATTTTTCATTTTTTAGATCGGTTTTCTAATAAAGCGTGTTGTTTTAGTTTTTTTAAAACTATTATTTATTTTTTAGTTTTAATATTTTACAGAATAAGATAAAAATGTAAATATCTTTAAATTCGATACTATTGTAGTATGAGCTAAAAGTAATACTCTTCTAAAAAAAATCCTCATAGCCAGATTTGAACCAATGACCTATGGAGTACTGAAATTATGTACCACTAGAGTTCACCACTCTACCAACTGAGCTCTTACAACGATTGACTAAGAAGTCGACAAGTATGCAATCTATTATACCAGTTTTCATTTTTTTGATTTTCTGATGATTTTGGCCAGGATTTTAGAAACAAAATATGAAATTATTGTATTGTCACAAGTCCTTTACAAGTATACAAAGTTTCAAGTCGATCCATTGTTTCTAAGTGGGTGAAAATCGTGTTCAGAAAGATTTTGTTACATAGATACAAAGACACTTTTTTTTTTCTGATGATTCTGGACAGGATTTTAGAAATAAATATGAAATTATTGTATTGTCATGGGTCCTTTCCAAATATAGAAAGTTTCAAGTTGATCCAATGATTTTAAGTGGGTGAAAATCGCATTGAAAGATTCCGTTACATAGATAGATACAGGTCAAACTAATATAAAGCATGTAAAAAACAGTATGATATCTAGAATTTCAAATCCTCTCCTGACAGGTTGTGCCACTTTAAGGTCCGGGTGATGTGGGACACACAATAATAACTACAAGGGAGAGGTTAAATTAAGGTGAAGGGAAAGAGGGAATATGCTTATGTTAGAATATGATACTAGTTACAAACTATTTTGATTATTTTTTATTACATCTTGTACTGCTAACCTAATGCAAGTTGGGTAATTCGGTAGGTGGAATGTTTTAATATAAGAGTAAGTTATTTTCTATTAGCTTTTAATGAGTAGAATCCAATTCTAGTATGCTCTAAATTGCCAAAATTTTAAAACTTTCCTTTTTATCTCCTCCAGAATAATGAGTTAGCATAGTTGGTGACATATTCCCATTAGTTTTCTACTGTGCGCTTCCTGTAATCAATGAGGGGGCATTGAGTACCAGTTCAGTATAGTTCATATTGAGTTTATGTTCTTTCTATTCCTATTTCTAATCATGTTTTCACTACTTATCATATATGTATATATACACCCATATAATAAATGTTCCTCAGGTCGCTAATAACATTGATTCTGCAACAATAATTCAACCAATTTTTTTTAAATATCCAGATACCTGACAACAATCCCTTTGTCAATTTTAAAATAATGGTATCTATGAAATTTTAACATTAAAAAATTATTTTACAGGAAGAATAGGTAATATAGCCTACCAGAATTGTCAGATGCACATGTATCAATACTAAATTTAAATCTAACAAAAATAGCTCACCTGAAACTTATATTCATAATTTTGTCTAGCGTACATTATTAAGTTATATTTTAGTTAGGTTTTAATAGCATGATTATGACCAAGATTGACATTTGTACACCCATTGAATGTAATAAATGTTAAGGTGAGTTATTTAGAGTATTATGAAGGAAATGCGGCCCATTGCATGCTAGAATGGACAACTGGTATTAAACTATCTCAAATTATATTGAATAAATGAGATACATATGTTTATGGCTTCAACATACTTTCTTTTAAACTTAAAAAGTAGATATAATTGTAAATTTGGTGAACTATAGTTTGACCCTAGTTTACCTCTCTTTATTAACAACTTACTGCAACTCACTAAAATCTGTGTTAATTTCTAAAGACACTATAGCTAAGGATTCCTATATGTTTTATTTAATCCAAGCAAATGTACCCTAACCTCTAACAATAATGGTAATTATTCAAAGGATAGTATATTAACAGAACTCATAATAAGTTTTCATATAAACATACACAGTCATAACCCTTAAGAAACAGGATGTCAAATAAATAAATAAATTTTATTATCTAACGTTAATTGGAAACTATTTTCGTTAGACTTACCAATTTCTTCTGTAATGGAAGTCCTTTTTGATCTGTACAGTCTATACATGGACATCAGAGTTAATAATATATATACAATGGTAAATAGACTAATAAAAATTTTCCAAGTAACTCTCATGGCAAATTAATTAATACACTTGAATTAAATTATCACTCAAACTTTCAGCCTCCACACAATGAAAAAGCTTTATAAGAGCTTAAAATGAAAGTCATGTCTCAGTTTAACGAATTACCATAAATATGTAATTAATTTTATCTATTTTTTAAGATAAAACTCTCAAATTCACCTCCAGCAATAATTCATTCATGGCTTTATCATTTTAGTTTAATAACGCCCCGTTATTGGCAAATGGTTTTTAACTATAGAGGCGCTGAGATCGTTTTACTGATAGGTTATTTTAAATTATTAAATTACTTGTATTTTGTTATGAGTGTGATTGTATTATTAAAATTTTATTTAATTTAAACACCGCTTCCAAATAATGAAATGTACCATCAATTAAGAGTATCTTTGGGACTTTTTTTTGTGAAATAGGTATTGCGGAATATATATTATAGTTCCTATTGGGAGTACATGTTGTTAACGTTTGTAATTTTATTATAACAAATACATGATTTCAGATAAAGTGATAAATCACATTTAAGAACATTTACTTTTAGAGATAAAAGTCTTAAATTTATATGGTTTTACATTTGATGCATTGTATATACTTAATAGGCATTATGAAAATTGTAAATTCAAGAAAAATAACTTTAATTGATTTTATTCACTCTGGATTAAGTATTATCCAACACGTAAACTTATAAAAAATAACGTCTTGTTTGGGAAAAAAAAAATTATTAAAACAGTAACAACTTCTGTAGACCTACGGTAATGTTTTGAGTTTCGATTTCTGCCACTAGATATCACAGCTGTTATTTTGTAATACCAATCCGTAGGCATAAAAATCTTTATCTTGAATAAATATGTTGCTTTGCCGTGGTCTATGATATTATAATCTTATTAATATTAAAGTAGTGAATTTTTACATTATAAGTCAGTGAATATGTTGAATTTCGTATTCATTAGAATAATGGAGTAAGTAAAGTATAACGTCATGTCTGGATTTTTTTAGTTTGCGTTGGTATTTCTGCGCGTGCGCCTGCCAAAGTTGAAGAAGACCAGGCGCATCGGCTGGTATCTGGCATTCGGCTGTTAATCGCCATTATGATAGTAAAGAAATGACGACGCAGGTTACATCAAGTGAGTCACGTGTTAGCAGTGGCTGTAGTGCTTCATGAATCAATCAAAATATTGCTACTTTTTGTAGTGATACTTGCGTGAGTTTGTGACGTGGCGATGAAACGGGGGGGCATAAAAGAATTGGTCCATGAACCTAATATTCCCGTAAACAATAACAATGCGGGTGACATCACAAATGTGTCAATAGAAAACAAGAATATAGACACTGGTTCCGAAGAGAAACACTACGACACAAAAATGCCGTCTGCTCTTTCCATTCCTCCGATTCTTAACATCGATTCCCAAAATTACATGATCCATGTCTCTAATAATTCATCGGAGCCTAGGCCTCGATCTTTCAGTTTTACAAACGGGGCAACGAAGACCACATCAATTAACAATAACAGACAGAATTACCATGCCAATAAGAATCCGCTGGATCTAGACATGTTTTGTGTTAAAGAGACTGTCAGTTCTTTAGCTGCTGCTGTTTTGGCATGTGCTCCGAAAGTACAAGAACAGGGTTCTTTGCCTTCAAACCAGGCGTCAAATTCAGTATGTGCAAGGGCGATTTCTTTTCATAATCTGATGTGCTCCTGTAATACGACGTGCTGCTGCATGTGCGTACCGGATTGTCACGCATGCGACGTGACGCAGTTACCTGTTAGCAGACAAAAGGTGAGATCCAAATACCAATTATTTTAATTGTAAAGTACATTGAACCATTTATCTCCTAATTAATCCAGGTTATAGATGTTAAAGTTAAACCTATTCCATTTAACTATAAAAATAATACCTAGTATTTCAGCTAGCATTAAAGAAGGCATTACGATTTTTTCTACTCTTCCAATATCTAACTATGTGACTTGTTGATATCCAATACTGCATTCACCAATATTCTCTAAATGACATTCCCAGCTAACTGAAACCCACATACAATGGTTCATTTGAGATTATCCTGTGCAAAAAATCCTCTCTATGGTCTGTTCCTCAAAATATTTCAATCTAATTTTTAAGTATTTATTTTCACTGTCACCCATTCAAATCATAGTTGGTAATTGAGGAGAAGGCTTAGCAGATGGAATGTTGGCCTGAAAAGTACAAACAATATTATCCAGGGTTCCCCTTCAATAATAGTGCTGTTACTATCCATCTCAACTGTATTTTAACAAATAGTGCAAGGGCAAAAAGTAAAGAAAATATTTGTATAGGTGAATGTTTTCTTCAGTATTATATCTATAGATGCATTTATTCATATAATAAAGCCCTCAGTCCTCCCATTCAGTCTCCACTTCTCCTGAGTAACGAACTACCCATTTCAATATTATACATTTAATAACCTTGACTAAAATAGATGAACAACTGAACATTATCCATGAATGGATTAACGGGAATTCCTTGTTGTAACGCTTCCTCCATAATACATTCTCTTCCCTTGTTCATATGATTATGCCCCTTAGGATGTAATTTTTTTAAACTTTTAGTGTGTTTTCTTCTCTTTGTGTTAATAAGCATGGTTCACATTCATGTAGCACCACATTTAAGTTTGTTTTATAGAAAAACTTTCCATTCCAGAACTCAAGAATTTTTTCTGAGTTCTACAGAATACTAGCGTGCATCCACAAAGCCTATGAAGTTCTCCATAGATGGAGTACATGGTATGTGATATAGAGAAACAAATATGACCAGCCTTTGCAAGAAATTCCCAAAATGAACCTAACACTTTATTTTCTAAGTTCTACAATTCCAAAACCTATAATTTCAAAATGTAACATGACGGTATTGGTACTTAACCGAAGGACCTTATCTTACCTCAGGTAAGTCATTAACCATGTGGTTGTCTGAATGTAAATTGCATCGAATGTGTTTAAAAACAACAATGATATCAAATATAATACCAGATTAATTGAATTTTATTTCTGGTAGTTGTGACAACATTGGTGGAGCAAGTAAGTACATCAGCAGCATAAGAATGTTGTATGGTATAGCATAGAATATCAATTTGAATAATTCAGGCATTTTATGCATTATAGTCCATTGTTTCTTGGTAGAAGTCGGGAAGACAGAAGACATTGCAATGAATAACACAAATTTACAACTTTATGCTATTTCTTCTTAAGACTTTGTTCTCATAATTATCCTAGATTTTTGGAAGTTTTAACTTTTACATAATATGCCAATTATAACTCACTATAATGTTTAAATATTCCACCTAGTGGAATTCCACAACTTGAATTAGGTTGACAGTACGAGATGTATTCAAAGGTAATTGAGAAGAATTGCAATAGTTTGTATTCCTAGAGCCATTCTAACATATAGGTCCTTGATACTTGTTTTATAATAGCACTTGATTAGAATTTTTATGGCATAATGTTCTGTGTTTTGATCGTGGCATATTTTCCATGTGTACTTTTTTCCTGTTGACTTCTCATTTTTCTTTGTTGCCATTAAAAAAAGTTATTTTAGTATTATTTTTTATTATATTCATATTATAGCCTTTCATAGTATCAACTATATCATGCTCGGGCAAGGTGTGACCACAGCTCTCTTTGTGTACAGTTTTTGATACCTTGCATACAAAATGGCATGAAGTCTGATCAGTGGGGAACAATGCATTTTACGACACAGTACATTTCTACTACAGAATATGCATTTTGAAAGACACATCACTGAACTTGATTTGTGTTTTTTTCTATTTGTATGTTTGTGTGAATCCACTGGTGCTCTGAGAGTATGTAACCTCCACACATGAACTAAATTGTTTTTGTAATTTTTTCTAATGCTGTATTCAAGAGCAGTATTGGATACCGAGAGCAATACAGCATCTACTGATGTGATCTGCACATGCTACAATAAGTGGTAGATCCAGATTCAGTAATAGTTTTCTTGCAACGAAGGCAGCATCATTTATGAGGTACTACTCTGGTTTTGGCTGTTGGTAACAGAAGATAAAGGTAATGTGATCCCACTACAGACCATAGGAGACCCTCGAGGTAGTATGAGGTTAAGGAACCCACTTTTTCTAGACAATTGGCACTTCAGGTTGTCAACCTGTGTGATGGTGGCTTTACCCCCAGAACAAGCATCTGGTATTCACTTAAATTAGAGGCTGATTTGACCCCAGGGCCACCAGAAGGTTTGATTAAAAATCCTGACCCCACAAGGACTCGAACCCTCGACCTTTCCAGTTTGTAGCATATTGCCTTAACCACTATGTTACAGCATGCCTTTGGTATGAGAAGGACTATTCTTAAATAATTGGCTTCTATATTTCAATCTCCTCAGGTATGTGGAATGAAATGTAACCATATTTGTGTGATTCTATACCATGCTATTGGTGTAATTTTGATGTTAGAAAATATGACTAATGCACTACATTGATCTGTACATCTTAATACAGGAAAAAATTGGGAAGATTTTTGAAACGAGATTTCTTTGTACCGTATATGTTAAACATCCCAATGGTGCATGATACCTTTCACAGTATTAACTGAAAATAAAAAATGTTTTAGTGTGAATGCAAGCACTCCCCAAAGTCTACCAAATGACAATATTTTGAATCTTCCATTTTTTCTTAATATATATATATATGTTTGTCCACCACTGTGGTCTCGAGGTAGCGTGCTGCCTTGTCACACAGCGGGCCTGGGTTCGATTCCCGCTCGGGACAGTTTTTCTGTGTGAGGTTTTTATCGGGGTTTTTCCTCACCTGTAAGACAAATGTCAGGAAAACTTTAAGGCCCAAACGGTCCCCGAAATCATATGGCCATCGCAATCCTCATGATTCATATTCATCTTATCATCATCATCCTTCATCGGTGTGGAAAGCAATGGGAAGCTACCACACATAAAATTCCCTAGTAAAGCTGCAAAGCATAGCATTAAAATGCTATGATTGCTGTGAAAGACCTGCCTTTGGGCAGAATTACTATGGATGGATATATATGTTTATAACATTTATAATGTTTTGAATTTGTAACAGTTCTCTTTTCTTTACCATCACTTACACATCACTCATCCTAGCCTGAAACTCTTCTGCATCCAGTAAACATATGCCTATATATCATATGTCCACTGCTGTGATCTCGAGGTAGCGTGCTGCCTTATCACGCAGCGGACCCTGGTCGGGACAGGTTCCTGGGTGAGGTTTTTTTCGGGGTTTTTCCTCACCTGTAAGACAAATGCCAGGAAGTCTAGAGCCCAACGGTCTCCGAAAATCATCCGGCCATCATCATCATCCTTACCATTATCATCACCATCCTTCACTGGTGTGGAAAGCAACGGGAAGCTACCACACCTATAATTCTGTTGCAAAGCTGCAAAGCATAGCATGAAAATGCTATGATTGCAGTGAAAGACCTGCAGAATTACTATGGATGGATTTATCGTATGATCTGCCAAAGTGATGCAAAAATTTCATTGGTTTGGTATTACACAAACACAAATATTTTATAACATACGTATGTATATATATATAATATATATATATATATATATATACTATTCTGTTCTATAGTAATTCTGCCTGAGGGTAGGTCTTTCACTGCAATCCTAGCATTTTCATGCTATGCCTTGCAGCTTTACTAAGGAATATAGGTGTGGTAGCTTCCTGTTGCTTTCCACACCAGTGAGGGATGATGATGATAATGATAAGGACGATGATGATGGCCGGATGATTTTTGGGGACCATTGGGCCCTAAGCTTCCTGACATTTGACTTATAGGTGAGGAAAAACCCCGAAAAAACCTCATCCAGGGCATCCCGAATGGGAATTGAACCTGGGCCCACTGCGTGACAAGGCAGCATGTTACCTCAAAACCACAGCAGTGGAGCTCTAATGGACAATAGTGTAGAGAAATGGGCAACAGAGTGGCAAACTACAACAAAAGGTGCTATTACAAAATCATTCTTCCCTAGTGTACAGCATAGACTAAAGTCAAACATCACCCTTACACACAACATCACAGTTCTAACCACAGGACACGGCAAAATCGGTGCATATCTACAAAGATTCAAGATAATAGAAGATCCGACCTGCATCTGCAACAGAAATGCACAGACAGTCGATCACATTTTGTACGAATGCGAAGTGCTAAACAGTGATAGGAAAGTGCTAGAAACAAATATTACTAGGGAAGGCGGAACGTGGCCAACAAATAAAAGTGAACTAGTCACCAAATTCTTAAAACATTTTCAGAAATTTGTAAACAGTTTAGACTTTGACTCTCTAATAAAATAAAAACATAATATACATTAAATAGTGCAGACAAAAGATGTAACTGCTACAACATGCTTGTAGTATTGCGCCATGCAATGGAGCATGCAGTAATTTATCATTATAAATAAAAAAAAAAACCACAGCAGTGAAATATATGTATACGGTATGATAAAAATAAATGCCTGGACGGGGTTCGAACTCGGATCTCTGAGTCTGTACCTCAGTGTGATATCCATTACATTATATTTATTTATTTTACATTATATATATTTATCCACTACTTTCACTTTTGTGTAGAGCTTTTGAACATCAGTTTAATAGATATAATTTTTATAAATTATTATTACTGTATTTGAAAAAAGTTACTAGTAGTTGTTTAGGTTTCAATATTCCTTCATTGCAGAATGGTATTATCTCATACAGTGAATAGTAATTTATGTATGGTGGGAAATATTGAAAACAATACTTTCTTATATTTAAAATAATTCAAAAATGTTTTACTTGTAAAATTAATAATTAGATAACTTTTTAATTTATCATTATTAAAATATGTAATTTATGATCAATAGATGTGCAAATATAATGTATTTAATGAACATAATTTCTTATTAAATATTTAATATAAAATTAGGATATTTGTGTCAATTATATGTATATTTCGAACGTTATCTTATATTTCTCTCTCTTTCATAAACTCTGAATTAGATTTTTACATTTTCTCTCATTAAAAAAAAAAAGATGTTTCACTCCTTTCAGGTTGGACAAACATTAATATTCAGGTTAATGATTTAGAGGTTTACAATACCATGTAGTCAATTACAATATCATGTAGATTTAGAACCATTTTACAGAGTCCATAGATGAGAAATTTTATTATTGAGCTATCTTCATACATACTCTCATTTTTGATAATACATATGGAAAATTTAAGTATCTTCTCTAATACCCTTATCCATTTATGCCTTAACCATCAAATCCACCATAGTAAATTAATGGAAACTTTAGTATGGGAAGCTAACCCACTGACACTATTGAACCCATAGCTTCATAATTGCATATACATATGCTCCCCATACGTCCTTATCCTGAACTATTGTTTTCCAGTCATCCCCTGTATAATTTACCTTCCTCAAATCATGGTTAACATTCTCCCACCTCTTTCTTGGCCTACCTACTGGCTGCTTTCCCTCGGGTTTACCTACAAGGAGTCTCCATGTCCTCTTTCTTACCTCATTTGTGCCACATGTCCTGTTCATAGAAATCCATGAGACTTAATGGTTCTTATTATATCTGGCTTCCCATAAAGATATTGTAGCTCACTTATGTATTCTTCTCCATTTGCCTATCTGTTCATCTCTCTTTGGTCCAAAAAATGTTCCTAAGAATTTTATTCTCAAATACTCGTAACCTTTTTCTCCTCCCTTAAAGTATGAGCCCATTTTTCACATCCATATAACTGGGAGAATACCAGTTTATATATTTTCAGTGTAACATTATTTGAGAGAGGTTGTGACAGAAAGAGTCTCTGTAATGGATGCATTTCCACAATTGAGCCTATATTTAATTTCTTTCTGCACATAATTTCTGTAGACTAATTGTTGTTGCTAGGTGCTTAAATTCAGCCACTTCTTCAAAATCTTCCTTACTTGTCATTATATAATGAATTTCTAAATGTGACCACATATTTAGCTTTATTGGTGTTTACTTCCAGTCCCAATTTCTTAGTGTTATTCAATAGAATGTGTATGTTGGTCATTTAGTATCTTCTTGCTATCACCTAATAATAGTACATCATCAGCATATACTAAGTTTATTAATACCATTAAGTTGTACACCATCTTTAACCTCTAAAATTTGATGGTATACCCTAGTACAAAATTGAATAGCAGAGGAGATAGTGCACCTACCTGCTTTAACCCAGTGTGAATTTCAAAATTACTGGTTTCTGAAAACTTTTTGTCTACCCCACATTACTCTTTGTGCCATTTAGACACATTTGAATAAGTCTTAACTCTTTAGGAACTCGTAAGTCCTTCAGGATACCATATTCTACCTCTTAATTGAATTGTATGCCTTTTTGAAGTCTAAACATAGTTGTACAGTACCATTATATTCCCATTTCTTTTCTAAAGCCTGTTGTACTAAAATCTGAACTATAGTAGACATTTTTTAAATCCTATTACGTCGTCAATGTGGGGAATAAATCTGGACACTAATATATTTGTTAGAATCTTATACGAAGTTGAGAATGATACTTAATTATTTCAATCTGCATCTGTTCAACTAATGGGTAGATGCATATGAGGACATTTGTTCAAAACCGTTAAAGTACCTGTCAATAAACAAGCACACTGTGTTTCCAAAACAAAATCAGAAAAAAAAAGTTTTGTTGTAGTCAGCTTGCCACTCATTATTTTCTTGTTCCAATTGTTGATGCAAGTTTTTTTGTTCTAATAAGTAAATTATTGAAGAAAATTACATGTAAGATGTGGGCGAAATTAAAAAATGAAACTTTAGCAATACTTAGAAACAACTGAAAGGAGTTGAAAAATAAAATAGCAAATGCTTACGTAATTGCAAAGCAAAGTGTTAATAGTTACCACTGTTTTCAGTAGGCCTACCTCTTACTATCCAAATTCTATGGATTTTTAAAAGTATTATTCTATATTTTATAGTTTTATTATCTAGTCAATGATTTAATCAAGTTCTAAGTTGATATTATTATTCATACCGTCATTATCAGCTCTATATCCCTGGTTAAGTTAAAGAGATGACCTTACGGTCATCTAGTAGAATAAAATACGCATTTATCAGATTTAATAATGTTTCGTATCATCTTCCTCCCTCCATGGTATCTTTACCTTGTCGTGGTGGAGTGGCTTGCGTGCTTAAATGATCCTGAGAGCTATGCCGGCGGTAGCATTGCTGCCGATAGGGTTACCCATGCCGGACTGATCGAAGGTGATAAGCCAGACGAAAAAAAGTACCTTGGTCGAAAGAGTGACGATCTTTCACCGTAAAATACAACCGTCAACAAATGCGGACATGGGTTCAACTGGAGTGGAGAGCTTATGTCCGCGCAGCCATGAACCTACTGGTTCGATAGTGCCAGTGAGTAAGAGTATTATCTTCCTGCACCAAAATCCACTGTCATTCTCCTCCACATTACTGTCATTCCATTCTCAACCGTCCACCCTCATGCTTCTTAAAACACGATCAATCCACGTTATTTTTTCCGTCCTCTTTCTTTTACCAGATAACACCAATTTTAGTATTTTCCTTGGGAATCTGTCTTCTGTCTTTCTTTTTTCTTTATCATACTATTTTTACACGCTTTATATTAGCTTGACCTGTATCTACCTATCTAACGGAATATTACAACACGATTTTCACCCACTTAAAAACATTGGATCGACATGAAACTTTATATACCTGTAGAGGACCAATGACAATACAATAATTTCATAAATTTGTTCTAAGATCCTGGGCAGGATCATCAGGACATAAGAAACATAAAGACCGGTATAATAGGTTGCGGACGTATCGATTTTTTAGTCCGTCGTTGTGGTAGCTCAGTTGGTAGAGTGGTGGACTGTAGTGGTATATAATTTCAGTAATCCATAGGTCGCTGGTTCAAATCCGGCCGATGGATTTTTTTAGAAGAGTATTACTTTTAGCTCGTACTACTATAGTATCGAATTTGAATATATTTACATTATAGAAAACCAAACTAAAAAATAAATAATAGTTTAAAAAAACTAAAACAACACGCTTTATTAGAAAAACGAACTAAAAAATGAAAAATAATTTTAATTTCCAACACACTTGGGATAAAATTAAAGTGGTCAACAAAAAGATCTTTTCCAGCACATCTAGAATAAAACTGGTTATCTAAAAAAAATAATTTTACCTCCAAAAGCGTGTGATGCTCTATGTCAATTAATATATTTGATGATAAACAGATATTGGTAACAGTAAAGTCTCTAAGAAGGAAACGTAAAAACCATAAAAAAGCTTTTGATGGTAAAATTATTTTTTTTATAACTCTAGTTTTATTCTAGATATGTTGGAGATTATTTTTTTGTTGACCACTTTAATTTTTTCCCAAGCGTGTTGGAAATTAAAATTATTTTTAATTTTTTAGTTCGGATTTCTAATAAATAGTGTTGTTTTAGTTTTTTTTAAACTATTATTTATTTTAAATGGAGTCCACAATTGCACTTTGAATATTCATGTTTTGTTTAATCACACTGTTAGTTATTTATCTTCTAGAAATGCCAGTTGAACGCCTGCAAAAAATCTGTTTCCGCATAATTTAATGTACTTTTTTATCTTGATTTTAATTTCCATGTTTCTGCACATGTAATTTTGTTCTTTATTATTGCAGTATTTGTTTAAGAACATTTTGATACCCTTATTTATCCACTCATTAATTTCAGCATCAGACTTTTGTCTACGTTAATTTTCGTCACAATATATATTTTTCCATTTCCGTTTTCTAAATCCATATCTTTTAATTTTATCTCCTTTTACAATATACATAGCTTTATTCATATTTATCTTCAATTCCCGTATTTTGTATTCTTCCTTTAGTTTTATCGTCATTTATCGTTTCTCTAAATCATCGTAATATTCTTCCATGAATAGCTGACAGTCAACAATTCACAACTATCATCATCATCATCCCTAACATAATCCTTTCAAAACGAATTGACAGAAGCACTATAATGGAAAACACTATAAATACAATGTAATACTAATTTTATCACAGAATCTATAGCTGATTCATTAGGTTCAATTTAAGGAACTACCGGTAAAGTACCGATGACGCGTCGTTAAAAAAAATCCTTTTCTTCTCCTTCTGTGCCTTCATCATATTCCTTTCTCCCTTTCTACGATGCTATTCCTCCTCACACTTTTTCAAATTCTATTTCTACCATCTAATTATGCAGACCTGAAACTACATTATGTCTTATAAATACAGTATCAACATTATAATATCCATCCATCCATAGTAATTCTGCCCGAGGGCAGATCTTTCACTGCAATCATAGCTTTTTCATGCTATGCTTTGCAGCTTTACTAGGGAATTATAGATGTGGTAGCTTCCCGTTGCTTTCAATACAGGTGAAGGATGATGATGATGGCCGGATGATTTTCGGGGACCGTTGGGCCCTAAGCTTCCTGACATTTGTCTTACAGGTGAGGAAAAACCCCGAATAAAAACCTCACCTAGGAGCCTGTCCCGATCGGGAATCGAACCCGCGCCCGCTGCGTGAAAATGCAGCACGCTACCTCGAGACCACAGCGGTGAGTAGTGAAGAATAACCGTTGTAATTCGTATTACATTTGTAAGTTCAAGACTTAAGTAATATTAAAACCAAACCAAAGTGTTACCTAATAACCTGCTCTAGACAAAACGTGGTTAGCGTTTAATTTTAAGACCGGTGTGTTTAAACGTGAATTAGAACATTCATCTTGGAAATAATTCGTAAACATTCATAAGTACAATACATGATGGAATCGTTCGATGAAGATCTAGTTCATCAAAATTATTAGATCAACAAAATGTTCTGTGAAATAGAAATTTTATATTGGAAAATTATTTTGTATTTAATACAGTATACAATTTACAGGTGTAACAGGACCTCGCCGACAAAATGATAGGGATGATAGGCCTTGCAGAGAGGATCATTTTTTGTGAAGGAACATATAGTCGCAAACACGTCGTTTATGAGTTATGCACAGAGGGTGTTCACCCGTAAGGGCCGGAATTGAATACAAACAATTGTGCACGTATCATTTTTATTGAAACAGACATGTTTTTATAATAAGTGTTCAAACAGTAAGTGTTTCGACGACGTCAAAACGACTCCTGGCATGACCGGCCGTGCTGGCCGATTGTTGCTGCCACGATATCAAACATCTCACAGGGTCAACTGTTTTTTTCAATAAAATGATACGTGTACAATTGTTTTTATTCAATTCCGGCCCTTACGGGTAAACACCTTCATCTGCGCATAACTCATAAACGACGTGTTTGAGACTGTATGTTCCTTAAAAAATTATCCCCTCTGCATGGCCTATCATCATAAGTAATGCCACGAGTGATTTCCAAATTTCGTGAGTCGTGAATTTATCTAGAGAATTTGGAAATCAAGAATGACATTTGTTAAGACTATTTAACGAATAAAATTAAGCTGTTTACCCACAAATCATTATTTAACTATAGTTACTTTAAAATATTTATATATTTAATGTAAACGGCGATGTTTGAAAACAAATGAGAAACGACAGGTTCGCTTCATCTGCTCCTTTTGTTTATCACTGCAACCAGATCATACTATTTATTGCCAAAGGAACTCAATATTGTAAGAATGCTCTCTAGTGGAGAAAAAATGAAACACATCAAACTGTATATTAATTCATTTCTGATGTCGTATGATGTAAATTTGACAATTATATTTTTCTGGATGGTTACCTGGGAAAAAATACATTTAAGAAAGTGCAAACAGTGGTTTCTTTTTTTGGTGGTATAATCAATTGCTACAAATGTTTTTATATTAACTCCTGCATGTGGCATGTGTTGACATTCATGCACTGTATATACAATCTAGTAGCCGTATTTCTCGCAGACTCAGTCACTACAAAATAATGGTCAGACCTGTTCAGAATATTAAAAAGGAGGAGCTTTCTTTAATATGTTAATATGGTAATTATAACACTGATAAATATTTCGTAGAACACGACTCTGATTGGTTGTAAAACAGAAATCAATGAAACGTGATTGGTCATTGACTCCCATTTGGGGCATGAGTTAAATAGTCCCTATAATTTTGTCGGTGAGGTCCTGTTACATCCTGTATTATAACTATGTAGTTGGCCTAGAAGATTATACTTCATTATTGTTGGCATCACAGTGTCTTAGTTAAAATATGATTGTTTTCTTAAAGCTCTCAGAAAAAAAAACGACAAAGGACGGGTACAAATTCTTTTTAATCCCCGTGTAAACATTATTTTATACATAAAGAATTTCTTAAAAAAATGATAAGAGCGATATGTGTTTGTGTACTTACGTGAGCTCTTTTTCCTCTCACCGTCAGTTAAAATAATATTTCAAGAGATAATTTACCACTTTATGAATTATGTAGCCTACCTTCATGATCCTCGGCGTTGTAACAAGTGCATAAATATAAATATTTCCTGCTTTTAGTTTTTAAAGTTAGCTTTACTTCGTAAAATTTGTAGTTGCTGTTTGATATCTCACAAATCCCCCCTTTTTTTCTAGTTTAGGCCCATTAGTTGTTAGCTTAGATATATTAATTACTATATAACCAAAAGATATAGGAAGTTCACACTGGAGAAATTCTTGGAGTCCGTGTGTGCACCTGGAAATACGATATATGGCCCAGGTATAAAAAAGTTTGTAGTTCGAGACCAGATGTAATTATATGTAATTAGAATAGATAGGACATGTGGCAAAAATGGGGAATGAAGGAAAGACTAAAACATTGGTGTAGGAAACAGAGGGGAAGCGCATGTTAGATAGGCCAAGAATGAGGTTGGAGAATAATATTAATCATGGTTTAAGGACAGTGAATTGTACAGGGGATTATTGTCAGTTGAGGATAGGGAGTATGGAGAACTTAACGTCTGCGCGACCATGAACATCAGAATTCGTTAGTGCCAGCGAGCGTTCGTTCGTTGTATTCATACCATCAATAAACTTAGGCCTACCTAAAGCACCTCATTCTTTCCACACTTTGATTATTGTGACGTTGCATGTAATAACTTGGGGCACGCCGTAGCGTAGATGGTTAAGGCAATGCGGCTACAAACCGGAAGATCGAGGGTTCGAGTTCCGGTGAGGTCAGGATTTTTAAACTGACCCAAACCTTCTGGTGGCACTATGACCCTGGGGTCCACTCAGCTCTAATGGAAATGATTACCAGACACTTGTTCTGGGGGTAAAGAAGGCCGTCGCGCAGGGCTGACCTCAAATGCCGATAGTCTAGAAAAAATAGGAGCCTCAGCCTACTACTACCCTAAGGATCTCCTATGGCCTGTAGTGGAATCTCTTTACCTATATAATTACCTAAACTTTGATTTGCCGCAGAGACTGCAGCATGTTCATAATGTTTACATTAGTTTCATTTTCAACATCCGTCGTTATGATCATATTTCTGAATACTTCAATAATCTCTCTTGGCAACAGACATAAATTTCACTAATTTTCACTTCTTTTCAAGCTTCTGCACTCTTACACTCCTAGTTTCATGGCGTCGAGATTTGAGGAGTTAACTTCTCACCCCAATATTGACACTAAGTCAGAAGATAGGTCGCCTAACTATCCTCTCCACAGCACCTCTTCTTATTCCACTTTTTCCACAGTAGCCTCTGCCCGCTTCTGGAATCACGCATATAGCTTACAATTACTTGTTAAATAATACTTTTTTCTCCAGAATTAAATTTTTTCTATGTCAGTAGTTTTATTTTAATGTTTCTATTTTTTATGTTTTTACATTTTATTTGTTGAATCTAGAGTACATCAATATATATTATATATAATAATTGTATTATGGATATACCATGTAATCATCTATATTTATTGTAAATTGATATACTAAAAGTAATAATTCTAATTTTCTTTCTTACCTGATTGAGTGATAGACAAGGCCTCAAGGCTTTAATTCTGCCGGTAAAATAAAGCAATTATTATTATTATATTATTATTATTATTTATTATTATTATTATTATTTCAGAATTGATTTTTAAACCTCCAACAAATCAGGTTAGAGGCATAAGTAATGTTAACTTTAATAATAATAATAATAATATTAATAATAGTAATAATTTTATTATATAGCGTTCTGCCCTAGGACCGGTCCTTACTACAGTCATAGCATTTTCATGCTATGCTTTGCAGCTTTACTAGGGAATATATGTGTGGTAGCTTCTCGTTGCTTTCCACGCCTTGGGATTATGATGAAGATAATAATGATGATGATGGCCAGATGATATTTTCGGGGACCGTTTGGACCTTACAGCTTCCTGACATTTGTCTTACAGGTGAGGGAAAACCCCGAAAAAACTTCAACCAGAAGCTTGTCCCGACCCGGAATCGAACCCGGGCCCGCTGCATGACAAGGCAGCACGCTACGTCGAGACCACAGCAGTGGACTAATGATGATGATGATAATAATAATAATAATAATAATAAGTGCAATGTATAAAAATGGGCCTATGCATTATACTGTCTAGAATGTGTTTAGTAGCCTAATCTTATTTTTTTAGCAATTTATGAGTCAGGCAGTCCTTCACCTGAGGGCAGAGCATTTAAGAGACCGGGTAGCCTAAACGTGGAAGAGTGATGAATAGTGAGATTTTCGTTTTAGAGGTGCATCTAAGTAAACATATATATTCAACTTAATACAAAAAATATTAAATAAGAATTTCTTTATTGCATGTAACTTGATGAAATCGTTCCTATTTTTTATTGTTGAACAAATGTTAATGTATGATTACTAAGATTGTTCTTGTACAATATGCAATACTGTTATATGCTGACCTGAACAACCCACTCTAGAGGTAATTTTGTTGCAGTGACGTCAGGGGTCGGAGGAGCGTGTTCAGACAGAAGTACTATACATTTTCAAAACATAACGAACGTTAAGAACAAATGAGTAAGTCTGGTGTTGGCGGCTTTCAAGGTTAACGTTTCCCTCCCACTTGGTTCACTCCCCTACATTACCCGTTTATTTACTTGGTTCACTCCCCTACTTTACCCGTTTATTTACTTGGTTCACTCCCCTACATTACCCGTTTAAGGAGTAAGCGCAGTTGTTGACGGAGGGCACTGCAGTCGTGTTTATGCAGGAATAGAACACGTGACACTGTTATCTATGAATGCAGAGGGGAATGGGACGTGGGACGTTGACAATGTACACTGCCTTATATGACGTCACGTGTAGCAACATACAGAGCTTCGTAATTCTTCCGCCTGCAGAGATATTTTGAATGACTAATGGCGGGTTGTTTAGCTCAGCATATAAAAGTAGTAATATGTATTTACTAGATCGAGTCTCGGTCAGTCCGCGTGGTTTTCGTGGTGGACGAAACTGAGCTTGGGCATGTTTTTCTCCGGGGTTTCTCCCGTTTTCCCCTGCAACAATTTCATTCCACCATTTCTCCATACTCATTCATTTCGTTCATCTGCCCCCGTGATATTGCGCCGACACCCTTGTCATTCACAGACCTATATATATATATATATATATATATATATATATATATATGGGGCTTCATCTCGTCCCTCGACCCGACCCCGAGTTGGACACGAGTTGAGGATTTTTACTATTTATACCCAATTTCAGTGCCTATACATTCAGCCCATTCAAGAAAAAAACTTTCCTGCTGACTAACATTTTATATTAATGAGACTATTAATTAGATAATAAAATAATAGAACAAGTGATCAATTTTAATTACCTGGGATACAATGTATCATGTAGAAAAAGTGAAGACATTGAAAACAAAATGAATAAATTTAATTATATGTGTGGCATCATAAAACGAAGTCTCAAAGGAACTAGAAAGGAGACACTTTTAAACTTTTATAAAACAATGGCGGTTCCAACGCTTCTGTATGGATCAGAACACTGGGTCTTAACCAAAATCCAGGAACGAAGAATAGAAACGTCAGAAATGAGGTTTCTGAGGAGTGTGGCTGGCTGTACAATAATGGATCAAAGGCGAAGTGATATACGAAGAGAAGTGAATATATTCAAAATATTAGATAGAATTACACAATACAGAGATGAATGGATAGACCACATCAATAGAATGGATAAACATAGAATTCCGAAACAGATTCTTCATTACAAACCACCAGGACGAAGAAATGTTGGAAGACCCAGTAAAAGGTGGGTAGGCCAATTCTAATATGAGATCGAAACAGACCAGCAGGTCTAATCCTTGATGCTGATGACGATGATGATGATGAGACTATTGTTCAGTGCATTTATAGCTCAAAGAACTTGAATATGCGCGTAATTTATATACTTTAATTTTTTTAATATTTCGTATGTATTTGCGTACTACTACAAAATATGTTGAATGTTTTTCTTTTTTTTTCCTTCAAAAATTGCGCACATTTTGAAATAAAAGATCAATGCATGAATAAAAATAGGCTTAAAATTTATAAAAGTGGTAGAAATATATTTGGTTTCATAAAATATTCTTATTTGTACACTGTCGGTCCCGGTGGACTAGATATCATATTTGCTTCTGGTTCTGAGATTCAATGTTTCAAAACTGACCTGGGTACATGAGTTTTAAAGGACCTAAACACACTGAGTATGCGTTCCTTCGAAAGGGATGTCCTTATAGACCGTAGCAGATAGCTCAACATTTCCCGCGGTTTCGAGTTGTCGCGTTGTTTTTACAGTTCTCCAATTTATTGACATCTCCCTCAAGACATCCCAATCATGGTGACTCGAATGCTCTCGGATTTGGATCACTTTCTCCTTTTTGGAGTCTCTTTAATTTTCATTATTACCACATGGCAAAACAATCTTTTAATAAATTGCTATTATTATTGTTATAAGACTATTATTATTATTATTATTATTATTATTATTATTATTATTATTATTATATTATTGGCGGTTCCTTGGTGCAAGCGGTTAGATACTCGCCTCTCACAGCTGGGGTCCCGGTATTGAGTCTCGATCACTCCAAGTGGGTTTCGTGATGGATGAAACGGAGCATGGGAAGGTTTTTCTCGGGGTTTCTCCTGTTTTCCCCCTGCCACAAATTTCAATCCAACATTCCTCCATACTCATCTCAACCATTTCGTTTCATTCCATTCATGCGCCCTTGTGACGATGCGTCAGGAATGGTCGGCCGGCACCCTTGTCGTTCACAGACCTCTATAAATATAGGAGCATCATCTTCATTCCTCGACCCAACCCTGAGTTGGACACGAGTTGAGGATATTTATTATTGTTGTTATTATTATTATTATTATTATTATTATTATTATTATTATATTATTATTATTATTATACAAGTGGTTTGGTGTTAACCCATTCCTGACCTTATACTTTGGTTCCTAATTATATTTCTTCTTGATTTTCCCTCTATTCTACTTAAATACTTGATTTCTATAGTCTGAAGTTTGCTTTTTTGTTTGGTGGTTAGCACCCATATGTTAAGCACCTTATTAGGATGGGTGAATAAATGTTTTCTTTTTACTATTAGTTTAGTTTCCTTTGAGATCATTTTTTTATAACTAGGGCTAGATTTTTATGTACTAAGGTTAAGATTGTAACGCAGATAGCAACTATTGGTCTAATCAGGAATAAATAATAGATTAAAAAAATTAAAACAACACGCTTTATTAGAAAACCGAACTAAAAATATGGAAAATAATGTTAATTTCCAACACGCTTGGGATAAAATTAAAGTGGTCAACAAAATAATCATCTCCAACACATATAGAATAAAACTAGAGTTATCAACAACAAGAAAATAATTTTACCATCAAAAGCGTGGGGTGCTCTATATCAATTAATATATTTGATAATAAACAGATATTGGTAAAAGTAAAGTCTCTAAGAAGAAAATGTAAAAATCATAAAAAGCACCCCACGCTTTTCATAGTAAAATTATTTTCTTTTTGTTGATAACTCTAGTTTTATTCTAAATGTGTTGGAGATGATTATTTTGTTGGCCACTTTAATTTTATCCCAAGCGTGTTGGAAATTAACATTAGTTTCCATTTTTTTTGTTCGGTTTTCTAATAAAGCGTGTTGATTTAGTTTTTAAAACTATTATTTATTTTTTTAGTTTTATTATTTTACAGAATAAGATAAAAATGTAAATATCTTTAAATTCGATACTATAGTAGTATGAGCTAAAAGTAATACTCTTCTAAAAAAAATTCTCCCAGCCGGATTTGAACCAGCGACCTATGGATTACTGAAATTATATACCACTAGAGTTCATCGCTCTACCAACTGAGCTCTTGCAACGATTGACTAAAAAGTCGACAAGTCCGCAACCTATACCAGTTTTCATTTTTTTGATTTTCTGATGATTCTGGCTAGGATTTTAGAAACAGAATATGAAATTATTGTATTGTCACGGATCCTTTGCAAGTATATAAAGTTTCAAGTCTATCCAATGTTTCTAAGTGGGTGAAAATCGTGTTCAAAGATTCAGTTACATAGATACAAAGGCACTTTTTTGATTTTCTGATGATTCTGGCCAGGATTTTGGAAAATAAATGTGAAATTATTGTATTGTCACGGGTCCTTTACAAGTATACAAAGTTTCAAGTCCATCCAATGATTTTAAGAGGGTGAAAATCGCGTTGAAAGATTCCTTTACATAGATAGATAGGCCTACAGGTCAAGCTAATATAAAACGTGTAAAAAAGAAGTCTTGCATCTAATTATAATACAGTATGTTGCAATCTTAAATTTTAGCAATAAAAATCCTAGTCAGTTGATAACATTCTGCTTAAACTGTATTACTATGTTTCTGTTGCTGATACACGTATTTTATGAATTTTTCCATTGCAGTTAGTGATAAACCAACATATTTTAATTGTTTGAACTTGTGCCAAGATATGTTACTTCCGAACATATTATTCTGTCTTGGAGATCTTGTTCTCTATTCACAAAATCTTTTACGAATATAATTACATTTGGTCACTTTTTCGACACTTATATGACCTCTTTATCCCCGGTCGGGACATGTTTCCTGGGTGGTGATTTTTTCTTTGTTGGGGTTTTCCTCACCTGTAAGACGAACGCCAGGAAACGTTAAGGCCCTAGCGGTCCCCGAACATCATCTGGCCATCATTATATTCTCCATGTTTAGTATGAATGTGTATGTTTCATCTTAATGTTATGTTATCTCGGAGGAGGCCTTGACATTGAGCTGTCCACTCATTCGGAGAGGCCCTCCAAGTCCATGTATGGTCAAAAATTAATGTGTTTAATGCAAAGTTTAAAATCTTCTCCCGACAGGTCGTGCCACTGGAAGGCCCGGGTGACGTGTGGCATGTAAAACTGAGTTAATGGAATGGAATATCTTATCGTACCCGGATTAAGTTTTTCTCATTGAATGAACTCTTATCAATATTTTCGTGATTTCATCGGGTGAAAATGACATGCCTGTTACAACAGTCCACAGGTTACAAACTATTTCAATTCTTATCGATTACATCTCATGATGCCTACCGTTTTTTTTATTGCGACGTCTACTGATATTGTTCAGTACTACATTCCACCTCGTTAAGTCACACTATTTTTGGAGCACATTTCAACTTACAATAATAATAATAATAATAATAATAATAATAATAATAATAATAATAATAATAATAATTAATAATAATAATATAATGATAATGATAATAATAATAGATAATGATAATGATAATAATGATAATGATAATGATAATGATAATGATAATCATAATGATAATGATAATGATAATCATAATGATAATGATAATAATAATAATAATAATAATAAATAGCCTTATTTAACCTGGCAGAGTTAAGGCCTTGTCCGCCACTCAACCAGGTTTTAAAAAAATACAAAAAAAATAGTCTTACATCTAAATTACAATATGCATTAACATAATTAATATTTATAATGTATTTTGATTTACTCTAGATTTAACAAATTAAATATATAATGTGTACAAGATATATAAAACACGAGGAAAATATTATTAATGACATAGTATACATTTAAATAAATAGAGAAATATTAATTATTAGACAACAGGTAACTACATTGTTACATAGCTGTAAGTTAGGTTGCGTTACATTACATTACGAAAATTACCTTATAGACCAAGAGCCCGTGACTGCCAGACCTTCGTTATTTTATAAAAGCTAAAAGTTGCTGAGCGCATGCTTCCAACACGATGGGCTACTATGTACTTTGGGTCTGCGTGGCTTTGGCAGTTAACAGATAGCAAAGGTGTATAATAAACCGACTTAAATTTATCATATAGTAAAGCGTAATTTTCTTATATTTTTATTTGGAATAATATTATAAATCACTTTATCCATTGCCAGACACTTAATATCGTGGCAACCCCTTTCCTTCACCCTTAAACTTCAATAAATTGTAACTGTACTTACGTTATAGTATACGGTAAAAGCTGAATTTTATACGTTACTTGGGTAACCATTGGAAGATGTTTCCTCAGTAGCCAGACAGTTTCGACAATTCTAATCCCCAGCCATACAAACATAATGGGTTGCTGTAGCTGCGAGCGCGATGCAATATACATTCGAGTAGATGCGACTATTATTATTTAATAATTAATATTTTATTCTAATTATTATTATTATTATTATTATTATTATTATTATTATTATTATTATTATTATTATTATTATTATTATTACCTCTGGTTCCGAGGGTCGCGGGTTCAAACACGGCCGGGGTCGATTGATTTTTTAGGATGGAAAAATCCATGGTTCAAGTCCTCCGGGAGAGACTTTAAGCCGTGGGTTCCGAGTCTGAAGATTTTCAGGCTCGTAAAAGATCCTTAAGCCCGAATGAAAGGACTCTAAGCAAAATTTACCGAATTTTCCCGTCCTAGTACTACCTTGGTTCCCTAGATGTCAGTACGAGGCGGAACGCTGAACACGGACCACTCAAAGGACATCTATATGAAAACAAGTGTAACTAAATTAGTATGGTTCAAATTCTTCCCTATAGGGAGAGAGCGCCTAAATCTCTATTAAGGGAAATATGGGTTTACAAGTATAAGTACAAATCATCATCGTCCTTTCAAGTATTAGGCCCAGTGGCCCGTTACGGTCTCCCGCCATCTCCGAAAAGGTCGACCCACAGATCTTCTGCCTCAAATTATTATTATTATTAACCCGGCTGATATCAAGTGCCGATTGTCCAGAAATAGTGGGAGCTTTAACCTCCTACTACCCCAAGGGCCTCCTGAGGCCTGTAGTGGGATTACTTTACTTTATTATTATTATTATTATTATTATTGTTGTTGTTATGTAGTTATTTATGACTAATAAATCAACGTTAAAAATTATCGATTATAATTTTTATATTGATAGATAAAAAAAGCAATTAAATTAGTAAATAATGGTTGGAATTTCATGAACTTTATTTTTAAATTTCAGTTTATTACAAAATTCGACAATCATTAAACATTTATTGTTTATTCATATATAGTGTTAAATAATTTAAAAAATAGTTTAATTGTATTAAGAGCCATTATATAAAAGTAAAAAAAATGATTTAGGCCTATCGGTTTATTTCTAGATTTTAACACATGTTTAATGATTTTGTTCATTATCTTCGTCACTGCTACTCCAGTCCGTTGCTTGATCTTTTTCAATATTGTCTTCTTCGTTAGTTTCTGTAAAAATGTAAAGAAAGTTACTATAAATAGCTAAAATTTATGTATGTCTATAACTAGCTAATACGCGGTGTGCGCTGCTACGCCTAAATAAATGACATTTAATGTGCTTTTATGTTTAGTTAAATAAGTAAGAGGAAAAATAATCGTAAATTTATATTTTTTGATAGCCTACCCCGTGCTGATTACTCGGCGTTGCCTGGGAATCTACTTATCCCGAACTTCTTGACATAAATGATCTGAAATAAGAAAATTAATGTGTTTTGTGGTTAGTTAAATAAGTATAAGGAAACATTTATTTCGTAATTATTTAGATGCCCTGTGCTGTTTACCCGGCGTTCTCCGGGAATCTACTCATCCCGACCTTCTTGGCATAAATGAGCTGAAAGACAAAAATTAATGTACTTCTTATGATTAGTTGAATAAGTAAAATGAAAAAAATTATAAATGAGTATCGTAATTATTTTAAGATTCCCCGTGCTGATACCCGTTGTTCTCCGGGAATCTACTTACCTCGATCTTCTTGGCATAAATGAGATAAAAGACAAAATTCGTTATTGTGAGTTATCCGTAAATTGCTGCTATGTTTGCACAGGAATCTACGTACTTGCCTCGATCTTCTTGGCATCAATGAAAGACAAAAATGGTTATTGTGAGTTATCCGTAAGAGATAAACATAGGCATATGCTGTCGCGGACTTTTTTGTAGAGCTTTTTGAGATATTCAATTATGTGTACATTAATTTTGTGTATTTGTTATGGTTTAGGCAGCGTAAGCCATTTAAGCGTCCAAAGAGGTACTTTTTTTCACGTTTTCCATTACAAAAAATTCGATTTTTAAGGGTGTATCACAACTCTCTTATAGCCTATGTTCAACCCGGGAATCTCCTGAACATTTTGCATAAAGTCCTATCACAATCGGATCGAAGGTATGGCCGCGCATAAAGTCAAACAAACATTCATTTCTATATATTAGATAATTTGAAATTATATATATATATATATATATAATCATCATTATCATCATGAACAAATTCGTTTTAGGCCATGTGGCCTGTACGGTAAACCTAGCGAAGATGGTCTTGATCTTTCCACCGATGTTTTGGTCTTCCTTGGTCCCTATGTCCAGTTGGGGTATATTGTAATGCCAATTTTGGAAGTCTATTTCATGCCATTCTCCTCAGATGATTTTCCATTCTTGTTGGTATCTTTGTATATATTCATATAAACTTGTTACTCCAAGTTTTCCTCTGATAATAGTGTTACTTTGGCGATCCAGTCTATTAACTCCTAACAATGATCGTAAGAAGCGCATTTGGCTTACTTGAAGTTTATGAGAGTTTCTTTTATTTAAAATCCAAATTTCACATCCGTATTTTAGAGCAGCTTTTGATGTGATGTTATGTAATCTCAATTTTTTTTGTCTCTGTCCTCATCTGTTTACCAAAATTTCTTCGTATTACCCGATTCATTTTATTATATTTTTGTAATTTTGAATCAATATATATATATGTGTGTGTGTGTGTGTGTTATAATTAAATGTTTAACATTGAGCAATGCAAGCTTAATATGGTATGATAAGAAAAATAAATGCCTGGACGGGATTCGAACCCAGATCTCAGAGATCTCATGTTCTCTTTAATTTGCTTACTTGTTATAGTCAGCTACTAGATGGCAGTGAAGACTGAGTTCTCGCGACATCTAGTAATAATGGAGAATATAATACATATATAAGAAAAATGAATGCTTGAATTGGGTTCGCCTGGTGGTGTAATGGATATCACACTGAGGTACAGACTCAGAGATCCGGGTTCGAATCCCGTCCAGGCATTTATTTTTATCATACCATATTAAGCTTGCATTGCTCAGTGTTAAACATTTAATTATAACATCGATAAAGCGTCACTGCTATGAAGTAAAAAATGTTCTCTTTAATTTGCTTACTTGTTATAGTCAGCTACTAGATGGCAGTGAAGACTGAGTTCTCGCGACATCTAGTAATAATGGAGAATACATATATAAGAAAAATGAATGCTTGAATTGGATTCGCCTGGTGGTGTAATGTATATCACACTGAGGTACAGACTCAGAGATCCGGGTTCGAATCCCGTCCATGCATTTATTTTTCTTATCATACCATATATATATATATATATATATATATATATATATATATATATATTTACCTGAGAGAGTGTTTAGTGAATCTCTGACGTAATTTGGCAACTGACCTCCTTCAAACCATTTAAAATGATTACTGGTTGTCTTCTCGTGTCCAACCATTATTCTCTGGTTGATATATAGATGAAATCTTCTGGTGAGCATTGTTCCAAATGCTAGATATGTAGTTCGCTCGCAGAAATTGCTGTAACAGCTCAGTTTTACAGAGTGGCAGACTGCTAGCATCAAAATTTAGAATTTTTTTACGATCAAACGGTTCATTTACATCTGATACAGTATACGTATTGATGAATAGTTGAAGCCGAGCAGCATTAACATCAATTACATCACCAATATTGTATACCTCACATATAAACTGCTGTATAAATTGCGGTGAACTAGTGGTTATGCTCCTTGCCTCTAGTCCCGAGGGTCGCGGGTTCAAACCTGGCCGGGGTCGATGGATTTTTAGGATGGAAAAATCCAAGGAGCAAGTCCTCCGGGAGGGACTTAAAGCCGTGGGTCCCGAGTCTGAAGATTTTCAGGCTCGTAAAATATCCTTAATTCTGAATGAAAAGGCCTCTAAGCAAAATTTACCGAATTTTCCCGTCCTAGTACTACCTTGGTTTCCTAGATGTCAGTGTGAGGCGGAACGCTGACCAGGGACCCTCAAATGACATCTATACGAAAACAAGTGTAACTAAATTAGTATGGTTTAAATTCTTCCCTGTAGGGGGAGAGCGCCTAAATCTCGGTTAAGGGAAACATGGGCTTACAAGAAGATATAATCAAAAGTGTTTTGTTGTTCAACGTTATTTTCAAATAATTCTCCGTTACCGAATTTGACGAAAGCTTTTTGACAACCATGTTAAGATCTTTCACACGTGTTTAGGGATTCTCCGCCCACACTTAAAACTGAACCAATTCAGTACGTGATCGGAGTAGAGTCTTCTCCTTCATCCCTTCCACACACAGAGCACTCGATGCCTTCCACAGATTCAGCATTTCGGCGACACTAGCGCTAAAAATCTCCTTCCCCCCGCCCGTGCGAAGTTTACTTGATACTGTAATATATTGCATCGCGCTCGCAGCTACAGCTACCCTATACGTTTGTCTGGCTGGGGATTAGAACTGTCGAAACTGTTTGGCTACTTCTGATAGTTATCCAAGTAACATGTATAAAATTCAGCTTTTATACTATTTCGTAAGTACAGTTACAATTTATTGAATTTGAAGAGTGTCTGGCAAGGGGTTGCTACGATATTGTCTGGCAAAGGATAACGTGATTTATAATATTATTCCAAATAAAAATATAAGAAAATGACGCATTATATGATAAATTTAAGTCTGTTTATTATACACCTTTGCTATGTGTTAACTGCCAAAGCCACGATGACCCAAAGTACATAGTAGTCCATCGTGCCTATCTGTGTTGGAAGCATGCGCTTAGAAACTTATAGCTTTTATAAAATAACGAAGGTCTGGCAGTCACGGGCTCTTGGTCTATTAACTTAGGGACGACCGTTAGCGAATGAGGCAGCCGTAGTCAGTAGATATGAACCAACATTCCCTTGAGTTGGCAATCTTGTTCTATCTCTAATTTATAGCTATCTTTAAACGATCCATAATACAGTATTTATATCAGGTCTTGTGAATTATTTCTTTCTCAATTTTTTTTTCGTACTTTCTTCTGAGCATGCATATGTGTGTATATATGTTATAATTAAATATTTGACATTGAGCAATGCAAGCGCACTAGGATATAAATCCAGAGGTCCGGGTTCAATTGCCGTCCAAGCATTTATTTTTCTTATGCCATATATATATATATATATATATATATATATATATATATATATATATATATATATATATATATGTGTGTGTGTGTGTGTGTGGTGTGTGTTCCTCAGGCCGCTAATCACTTTCTACAACAACAATTTGCTTTTTTTTTTCTCCGAATTCCGAATAAATGTAGATATTGATATTATTTTCATGAAACTATTTAAATGAAAATCAAATCTGCATCGATCCTAATTAGTAGGCACCGAAAATTACCACGACTGTAAATATAGGCTATGTGTGTGTGTGTGTGTGTGTGTGTTCGAGCTCTAGCTCTAGCGTCGTATTTATTTATTTATTTTTCAGAATCAACATTTTCATATAGCAATCAACTAAGAACAGTAAGGTTGAGTTCGTTAGACAGCAAAATAGGACCATTAGGAGTGAGGTTTCACCTGAAGCGAAAATAGAAAAATCTCTCTATCGGCCGCAATTTTCGCTTTTCGGAACAAAACTGGGCATAACTTATGTCATTGAAATAAAACGAGAAAAGTTTTCTAAAAGAGATAAGAATGGAGATTTAATCCCGCGCCGTAGCCGAGTGGTTAAGTCAAGATAACTTGGCGCAGAGTTACGGAACTTGCGTTGGTTCGAGTCTCCATGGGGAAAGAAATTTTCTCATAGAATTTCGGCCAGTATGGGGCCTGTATTCACCCAGCACCGTGAAGAATTTGGACAGCTACAATAAGTAGCGTGTCCAGGTTGAGAGAACCAGCTATAAAGGCTGGGGGTACCCGACATGACATGTTACCGTTATACTGGCGGGATGATCGTCTACCTCTGTATTTTACACATGTAGATGTCAGGCCAGAAGTCGACTGGTATGCAAAGGGCCTTCTAGACCTGTTGCGTCACGGAGTTCAGGAGTGGAGATTCACCTGAAAGCCGTAATTTAAAATGGTTCTAGGATTCGCAATGTTTGTTTTTCGCACGTTACTGCCCAATTAATAAAATAAAAATATTTTCCCTAAACCTGCAAATCGGATCATAAATTCGACTTGCTGCTGATTCCGTTTTGCTTACGGAGTTTCTATGTTACTGATACATTTTATTTACGGTAAGTGCTCTTCAGCTCCAGAATCCTTTTATTTTCTATAGATCCAACTTCTGTTTGTCTATATTGTATATTATCACAGTACGGGTTATATAACAAACATCCAATTCTTCAACCCTTTAACTAAATTTGACCCTAAAAGTGGAACAATTAGATATTCACTGTGTTATAACTTCTTTACAACCTCATAATCCTGTAATATAATTCGATGAACTTTTCGATCCATCCATCCACTCATCCAATGACTGATTGGCTCAAATTCGAGCTTTTGCTTCTCTTTATTTCTGCCTCCAATCATTTCTATTTTGGTACTCGGTCTGTTGAGAGCCTTTGTACACGGCCAACCGTTTCCAATTTCTTTAGTTTAGGTCGGACTCATTGTATTTGTCGCATAATTCTTTGTTGTATCGTATTCTCCATTGACCATTGAACTCTGTGACGCGACAGGCCTAGAAGGCTCTTGGCCTACCAGCTCGCTACTGGCCTCATATTCACGTGTTTTAATCACAGCGGTGGGCGATGATCCGCCATTAGGCTTAAATGGACGACATGTGGTTAACATGTCGGGTCCGGAGCCGTTACTGGTCCCATACTGGCTGAAATTCCATGAGAAAATTTCTTCACATATGGGGACTCAAAACCGACGCAAGTCCCGTAGTTCTGGACCTAGGCATCATGTCATGAACCGCTCGGCTACGGCGCGAGAAGCTAATTGCGCCAAGGGTTTGTACAAGTACACAAGTATAAATTTCAAATGATTGAGCGTAATATTTTTTTGTATTTCTAAAGTTATTAAAAACATTTTCTTCCTAATTATAGTGCTGCAGTGATATTGCGTTCACAGTAAACACGAGCATATAAAGTAGAAAACAACTGAAGAGAAACATTTCTGTCTAAACCGGGATTTAAACCAGAGATCTCGGGCTTTGCGGTCTGGCGCACTAACTGATTGTGCTACTTAGGCAGTTCAGGAGAGGACACAAATCTTTCTCTATTTAAAATTGGTATGTTATCCCTATTAGTGAACTAATTACAAACGTAATTTTGAAATTAATATACTCAGGCTTGCTGTTTGCATGCTATAGTTAATACAACGAAAGAGAAAAAGTTTGCCTAAAAGAGGATTTGAACCAGATCTCCAGCTTTATGCGCCGGCGTACTAACCAGTTGTGCTAGTTAGGCAATAAAGCGAACAGCATTTAGGTACGACGAATAGATTTTTTGTTAGAATGATTGACGTATACAAATAACTTTGTTACATGCTGTACAACATTGTCACCTCTACCTAGCGCGGAACACGCGACTTACAATAATTGTTTGTGAACATAGAGTACAGATCACGATATTTAGTCTTATTTCGTTAAGGCTACACAGTTGATAATAATTGTTACAATTATCTTAAAGCTAACATCTATCCAAAGTAGCGTAAAATATTTACTAATTAAAGAGAGTTACGTAATATAACTTAATCCTAAACTAACTAAAAAAATAATTTGTATTCAATAAAGCAAATTTACAAAACTGTCATTTAACGAACTATAATACGGACGTAATAAATTTATCTAGCTAGAATATAGAAACTACTATATAATAATGCGCAATCATATGCCAATTAATTCTACGTTATGCTATATATAAACTAACGTAAAAATATAAAATGCTGTAAATAGGCAAAAGTTACAACATATTTCCTCTATGACTAACTCATGTGGATGTGAGGCCTGTTGGTAGGTCAAAAGCCTTCTAGGCCTAACGTGCCATAGAATTTAACAATATATGATATATTATACTTTTTATATTTTCATTTTTAATTATATTTAAATTTTAATGGAATGTCATATGATTAGTATATAAGTACCTTTTTTTAATTATCTTGCATTTCTGATAGCGTCTGACAATCTCTTATGTAAGAGGAAAAATTCTGATATTTAAGCAACTTAAACCGTGAAAGGTGAAGAGTAGAAAACTGTTGTGAGAAATAATACGTAAAATAGAGCAATGTTGATCGTGGGCCAAATTTTTGAAAATTAGATGGTCTACAATCATTCGGATATACGTATAACTAGGGGTTGAATTAGCCCTCCTTAGGCAGTATGTTGTAGGAAACCATTATAGTGAACATGATAAATTAGTTTTTTCTTGATATGTATATAATGAATTTATTATTTTAACAATTCAAAAAATACATTAAATGTAAAATTATCATTTTGAATTATTTGAATTACATTCATGAGCAGATGAATATTAATAACTAAAATATCCCTATATTTCTGTAACTACAGAAACATAAAAAAAAATACATTTTGAAGAATTTGATTCTACGTAAACATTTCTTGTTTTTCAAAAGAAAATTAACATTTGGGGATAATCTGAATAGTACACCCTCCAGCTGCTTTTTAGTTTGTTTGCGTGAATGATTCCGGAATTATTTTTACGAATGTCCGTGTACTGTTATTGGAAAATAGGCTGTTGAAGATGGATCCTAACTCAAAACTATTCATAGGCCTACTATTAATTTAGGTCACATTTCAGTTAGTTTTAAATATTAGTTAGTTAGTCTTATACTTTACAATATAACACAAACCTTATCTTTATCAGTTTTTGTCTTGTGTTCAATTCAGGCTGGGGTTAACTTGTTAAAATATCTTGTACTGAAAAAGTGACGATTTTTGAACATTTATTTATTTTTTTCTTTCTCATTTTTCTTTTCGTTTACACTGTTCTTCCTTTTTGTATTACCTTTGTTAACCTTTTTATCTTATTCACACATACAAACACAAGACAGGACACACACCCAGACCCAAGGTGGAGATTTAAAATCCCCTACCCCGCCGGAAATCGAACCCGGGTCGCCGGAGTGGAAGGTAGGGACTCTACCGACTACGCCACGGCGACGGACGAGAAAAACTGCCCCGACCGGGGATCGAACATTAAAACTTGGTATCAATCGTAATAATGCATTGACGTCACTATAAATAATGTAGCTCTGATTTTCACGTGTATAAGGAACCCAAGTTTTACCAATCTGAGTCGTTCATTCATTTTGAACGATTTAGATAGAACTAAAAGCAGCTACAAGGTGCATTATTCAGATTACCCAAATTTGGGCCTGAAAGGGACCCTTTTCAATATGTGCACCTGTAAGTGAATGGAGTATATCGTTTAATAGCAACATGACTCGGGGCACACCGTAGCGCAGTGGTTAAGGCACTACACTACAAGCCGAAAGTTCGAGGGTTCGAGTCCCGGTAGGGTCAGGGTTTTTAAATTGACCAAAACCTTCTGGGGTTGACTGAGCCTCTAACGGAAATGAGTACCAGACACTTGTTCTGGGGTAAAGGCGGCCGTCACGCAGGGCTGACAACCCGGCTGACATCAAGTGCTGATTGTCCAGAAAAGTGGGAGCCTTAACCTCCTACTACCCGAAGGGCCTCCTAAGGCCTGTACTGGGATCACTTTAGCAAAGTGACTCAAAATGGACCATAAAATCTATTGATTGTTGAAGAGTATGACCACTTTCAATTTTGCCTGCTGTCGTTAAAAAACTTGGGACTTTACTTAGATTCTAATATAAATTGGAATGCCCAAGTAAAACAAATATCTAAAAAAGATCTCCATAATGCATTCCATAAAGCGTCTCAAAAATATTCTCCCTACAGCTCTTAAAAGAGTTTTAATCCAAACCTTAGCGATGCCTCATTTTGACTATTGTGACGTTCTACTGACATAAGTGACGGATTGTCGGACCGACTGCAGCGTGTCCATAATATGTGTATCAGATTCATATTTAATGTCCGAAAATGTCGTGGCTACATCTGAAAGAGAGAAGAGAATCGCACTGTCTAATTCTCCTATTTAAGATCCTACATACCTCGACTCCCAATTATTTATCATCCCGTTTCCAGTATCTGTCCTCAAACCATAACTTAAACACACGATCACAACATAGTCTCTTGACATCACATCACTCCACGTCATGTACTACCTTCACTTCTCGCAACTGGAATCCCCTACCACAAGAAATAAGGGGCTGCCGGACATTGGCATCTTTTAAAAGAAATCTAAATTTATATTTGCTCTAACCTCGACTTCATCATTACCCAGTGAAGGTATACATATTAATTGGTGTTTCTCGTATAATCTATCATATTTATATTATTATTATTATTATTATTATTGTAAGTACTATTATTGTTATTAACGTATAAAATGTTTTTGCATACTGTAATTTCACATTGCAACATTTTAATATATTTTTTAATTCTCGTTAATTAGTATATATATATATATATATATATATATATATATATATATTATATATTATAGTCAAATATTTATATGTATTTGTGCTGGTTGAGTGGAAGAGAAGGCCTTATGGCCTTAACTCTGCCAGAATAAATAAAACTACCGGTATATTATTATTATTATTATTATTATTATTATTATTATTATACATTGAAAAACATTTTTATTATTTATCCAATTACCCCCACTGTACTAGGAATTGCTATACTGTGGTAATTGTTTCATTTCCACGATCGTAGGAAAATGCGTTATCATAGTCTGCTGTTTAAAATTATACGCACATCTACACCAAGCTACATTTTTTCTATTCTGCAATCTCATTTTGATTAGAAGATCGCACAGAATCGATTACTTGACATCACACATAACAGAATCTCCTATTATTCTAATTCCTATTCTGTATCCACTGCTAGGCTCAGGAATTGCCTACATTTTAAAATAAATTAAGCAGTTTATTTTGTAATTAGTCTCTCAGCAGATTAATTGATGGTTTCTGTTCTTTTCGTTTTTCTAATGATATTGACTTGATTAATTTTAATTTGAAACTTTAAAATGGAAAGTGCCTAGTCCCAAAATCCTTAAAAATAGAATTATTATGTACAATGATGCAAAGTGCATAGGAGAATGATACAAAGAAGAGCCTACATTCACGTGTTTCACAAGCAAGATATTTGGATGTTTCATTGGCAGCACTGAGTTTCATTGTTCTTACAGCAACATTCTTATTTATCTTATCTTCAATGTTTCATTTTGGAACTTAGCACCTTCCTACTTTAAGGTATCCGCAATTTCAGATTAATTTTGTATAAATATATTTATATTGCAATCATTTTATCTGCTATATGTAATTTTTCTGTACCTGCTGTTCGTTTGGGTTGGTTGAGTGGAAGAGAAGGCGTATATTATTATTATTATTATTATTATTATTATTATTATTATTATTATTATTATTATTATTATTATTATTAATTAACAAACATGCTTTAATGTATGTCAATGAAATACTGTGTGCCAGTTAATGAAGGTGCTTGTATGATTGATTGAAATTTTACGGCTACTTTTAAAAACATACACGATAGTTTCTTCGGTTAATGATTATATATTTTTCTGATTCTTCATGACCTTTTCTATGATTTAACTAAGCGCGACTGATAAGCATTCTAGAGACATTTATTCCATTATCGCAAGGAAACATGTTGGCTATATCACAACAAAACAACTTAGTACGGCGTATATTATGTTCGCAAGTGATTGTCGATCATAGAAGAGGACGATGTCTAAAAGTCGTCGGATGTCGACTGAATCACTCACACGATATCTCAATGTGTTATTTTTTTATCCAAATGCCAACAAGGATTTGACGGTAACTTCTCCTGCTTTCCAATATAGCTTTTTACCTTTATGGTGGGTTGTTTCACTTCCTCCGACGGTCAGGACATCTTCCATGAATTTGAATTTAGTTAGGTGGACGGTATCCATTTTAGTTTCTTCACATAGTGGACAGATTGGTGTGCTCACAACTCGGACAACTGCATTAAAGCCAACCATTTCTTCTGTGAATACGTACAGTCAACTGCTTATTGTGTAAAGAGAACTGACACTGCACCATTGGAAATCTGTGAATTTTAGCGACGATTCATCTGAATTGTCTGATGGAAGAACATGAGTATGTCTAATGCCAAGTAATTTATAATATATACTATCTTGGGGATTCGGTTTATGCCCATTTTATACAGCCTTTGAAAAAAATGATGGTGCAACTCTTGATGGTGGAAAGTTATAAGTTTTGAAGAGCGATTCACATTAGTAAGTTGTTATATGTGCTGTCTCCTTTCAGGTAAAATCGGCGGCATAAGGGGCCAATCATAGATTTATGCCAATCGTGATTGAAAGAATTTCAATAAATAAATTTAGTAATTGAATTTCTAAGTAAAGAGAGTTATCAAATGACTGAAAACAAGTAATGGCCTCTTAAACCAATCAATAGTAAATTAGCGCTTACTTCTGATGCAGTGTTTGTATCGTTCGCTTCAGGGAGTTGGTAAGATGCTTTCTTGCGACGATGAAGACCCCGGTTCGATCCTGGCCAGGGACTTTTTTTTATAACGCCATTATTTTTATAGGCCTAATGCCTACACGTTATCAGACTACGTTTTATAAATAAATTTGTATATACAGGGAAATTAATTAATTAAAAGAAACAGCTCATTATATATATATATTATATATATATATATATATATATATATATATATATATATATATATGTTATATTGCAGATTTTCGCGGATATAAGTATGAATAAGAAAGTTTTCTTGGGTTTTCCGCGTCTTGGATTCAAGTTCGGCCCCTGGCCACTGACTCCGACGTTTCGGCATGATCCCACATGCCATTATCAAGGAATGATAAGTTCGAGTCACAGGTTTAGGTCTTATATAATTAAACAAATAGAGTTTTCGCTGTAGTCCGTTTCCGAAGACGTACGTCTTCGGAAACGGACTACAGCGAAAACTCTATTTGTTTAATTATATAAGACCTAAACCTGTGACTCGAACTTATCATTCCTTGATAATGGCATGTGGGATCATGCCGAAACGTCGGAGTCAGTGGCCAGGGGCCGAACTTGAATCCAAGACGCGGAAAACCCAAGAAAACTTTCTTATTCATATATATATATATATATATATATATATATATATATAATGAACAACGATTGTAAAATCTCGTTAATTTGTTTATTTAAAACACACAAGGCTTAACAAGGTAGTATATTTCCACTACTAATATAAAATGCGTCTGATTGATTTAAATTAAGACAAGATAATATATAATTATACAAGTAAGTCCCGGAGTATTGCATCGCTTCATACAGACAGTTTCTAGCAGGGAACGGTTGTGGTCTAGCGGAGGGAGTTTCTATTTCCCACGCAGGAGGTCGCGTGTTCGATCCCGCTGTCATGCTTGTTTTTTTTTTCTCTCTCTCGTCCTTGCCTCACTTAATTTTGTTTGTTTGTTTTATTTTTAATTTTTATTATTTTTTTGCTTTGTTTTATTTACAGCATTTACCGCACTACTTATATACGCGAAATTATTTTCTATTGAACGACACACAACGAAATAGAAGGGACTTTATTTTCTCAAATATTTATATAATTGTGAACCTAACAACTGACCTCTGGCCATGCGCATTGGCTTCGTTCTGGGACTTGAAAATTACCTGTGCGCCAACAAAAAATGAGTCATCTCTTGAACGCACATTTCTTCTCAGTCATACTCGGCACAGTGCTGAGTTCAAATAGGAAACTAGTAATAATTGTGCAGTCCCTGAGCTGCTGTGTTACGTGGCATGAACTGAAGACACTCCTACGTGTCCTGTTAGGTCAGCGGTGAAGCATGCGGTCACTGTTTCTGTTAAATGAATGTCGCAGGTTCGCGTCCTCAATTATGCAGTTCTTTTTCGTGATATTGGTATTAAATTTTTTATGAATTAAATACAGCATCTTATTTTGACATTTGGATTAAATCAATGTTAATGTCGTTATTGTAACAATTATATTTACCACATTCAGGATTTGTTCTAGGCAATTCCAATATATTGCATTCAATAGACTGTGATGCGCAGACGTCTGCGAAAAAACAACAGCCTCTAACAAGTTTGTTTATATTGAATCATATCGAGTTTTACCATGGCTCAGCGCACACACATGGGCATAGGCACAAGACAATCTCTCCTTGCACTGGTAAACATTGCAGGTTTTTCTGCTCGTGAGGCTGGAAGGCGTTTGAGAGTCCCTGCACCTACAGCTCAGAGATGGGTGAAATTATCCAGGGAAGGGATTGAAAACCCTCTTGTTGGTTCAGGAACAAGACTGGTTTCCACTCCCCAAGAGAATGAAGATTTAATAGCAGAAGACCATAGGAACCCCTTCCAAACTGCTTCTCAAATTAAAACAAATTCTCAATTCCCTGGATCAGCTCGGAGAACTCTGCGGCGTTTAAATGATGCAGGACTTTTTTCACGGACAGCTAGCAATGAAGCAACACCTGACAAACGACCACAATTGGTCTGCAGATGCATGAAAGACGAAAATAGTAGTACAGAGTTTACGGAGGCAGGAATATTACTTAAAATAGTGTAAAGTGGGCACAATTCAAGATGTCTGGGATGCTGTAGCCGATCGTCCACGTGCCTGTAGAAATTTGATTGAATCAATGCACCGCAGATTGAGGGCGGTAATAAATGCTGAGGGTTCGTGCATCCGATATTGATTTTGTTTTTGTTAAAAGTTTTCATTTTAGAAGATATTTTCTTTCCTCATTTATTTATTAGAATAATGTTTTAATTTGTTTTTGTGTGTGCATTAAAGCCATAAAACTCGAATATAAAAATTAAATATGAAACTATATTACAGGCGAAATCCTATTCTAACATTCAGTTTAAAAAAGAACGTAGAATGGGAGTCGAACCCGTGAGGTTACGAACGCAGATGATGTCCGTTAAACCTCTCGACCACGGAAACACAGTAAGCCAAGCTCTCCCTTTCATGTTGTTTGAGTGTGCACTGCGTTAACTAGCAAACAACCTATTCAATTACTGAAAACTTGTTGATATGAATACGGCTTCTGCGGGCGCTCACGAAGTTCCCCCGATCGGTTGATAGAATCTGCGGATGACTCACTTTTTGTCTAATGTTGTAAATGTCCCAACCACTGGACTATTACCAAGCATGAGCAGCTACTTTTCCACTTCTCCATTTTTTTTTTCACTTCTCCATTTTTGGTCCGAAGAACATTTAATTGAATCAAAAGCCAGTCTAATTAAATAAATAGACAAACAAAAGGAACTCACGGTTTGGGAAGTTGCGATAGCATATTACTGCCAACTTCAGAATGGTTACTGAATACGATTATCTACAGAAACACATATACAATATAGGCATTGCCAGCACACCAATCTGGCCACTATGTGAAGAATCAAAACTGGATACCGCCCACGTAATTAAATGGAAGATGTCCTCTCCGTCGGAGGAAGTGAAACATAACCCACCATAAAGGCAAAGCTATATTGGAAAGCACGAGAGCAACTAACAGTCAAATCCTTCTAGGCGTTTGATACAAAAAAGATGTGACATCCGACTACTTTTAGACATCGTCCTCTTCAAAGATTGACAATTACTTGCGAACATAATATACATCTACCAAGTCATGGTTTTGTTTGTGATAGCGCCAAAATGTTTCCACTAGATATACTTTAAAAGGTTGATACCTTTGAAATGGTTGGTTTCTGCAGCTTCAGAAAGGATGAAATCTCTCTGATATATTAACTAGTTAGGTGGATATTATGATCATGGCTCGTTGAAAGTCGCTGAGCTCAGCAGATATAACCATATTGCTGCCATTTATAATACTAAATAGTACATAATATGTTGACATCACTGGATAAGATGGTAAGTTCGTACTGTGGGAGTACAGCACTATTCAGGAATCATTACTTATCAAATTTTAGTAACTGATGTCAGGTACACTTAGCGACAAAAAGAATGGACCGACTCTTGATCTCAAATATTTCAAGTTCTAACGCGCGATTCACACGAGTAAACTAATTGCAGAGTAGAGCTACAATACATTCCCTTCTTCCTTTGAAGAGCATTCTTTGAAGCACAATTAGCCAGCGAACGCTTAGCTGAGTGCTTAGTGACTTGATTCGTATGCAATTCCCGATGAGGTCAATTTTTTTGTTAAAATGCTTTCTATTTTATTTTGTCTTTCCATTCTTAAAGAAAAAATGTACTAACTATTTGGAAGTATTATTATTTTTATTTATTTAAAAAGAAGTTTACAGTGTAATAAAACATCTTCCTGTGCCCAGAGCTTTTAAAATTGGTATCTTCTTTCTCCATTCTTCTCTATCTTCACATTCTAATTCTTTCAGACCTAGCTCCCTCGTACCTCTTCTTATATCAAAACTCCATTTAAATCTAGGTCGACCTCTCTTTCCTTTCCCAGGTGGAATCCATTCCAAAGTTTGTCTGGGTAATCTTTTCTCTGGCATCCTACATGTATGACCATATCATTCTAGTTGTCTGTATCTCACAAAATATTGAATTTTGGACTTTCATTTGTTGTGTGATTGTGTTTCTGATTTATTTTTCAATTTAGAATGTCTAGTTGCGCTGAAACAATCCATTTCAGTAGAAATAAGCTTTAAACTCAAATTTTTATTCAACTGCCAAGTTTTTACACCGTATGTTAGCGTGCTTCGAATTATGGATTTATAAATTTATAATTTTGTATCTATTCTTATGTTTTTTATCCCACAAGACTCCATTTGACATTGTTATTACCGATCTGCCTTTTTGAATTCTATATTTTATGTCATTTTCTTGGGTACATTTTGAGTCAATAATGATCCCCAGGTAATTACATTCTTCACATCATTTGATACATCCCATTATTATTATTATTATTATTATTATCATCATTATTATTATTAGTATTATTATTATTATAGTTGGTGGATAATAATAATAATAATAACAATTTTTTATTATTGTTCATCATCTATGGGCTATTATTATGCTGAATGTGACATATATAAACTAAATATTTTAATTGAAGGGTGAAACTTCTTCCTCACTAATACGTAAGAAATAAATAAACTCATATGTATATATATATGAAGCTATATTATTATATAAATTTATAGCATTATTATTAAAACGTGGTACTGCACACACAATTAAATTTATACCGGTAGCTAAATAGTGTTACAGAGTTTCCGACGGTAGGAATATTATTTAAGATAGTGTAAAGTGGACTTAGATTACGTAAAAGGAATTAAATGTTATAGGATGTATTTTGCGAAAATACAAATAAAAATATTGTCGGAGGATTCGAACCCTGACTTTCACATACATTTCATCTTGTTGTAAGTAGTTTAACGATCTACACTACTGGAACGTGGGATACTAGTTGCTTGTTTACTTTTACACTCTGAACGAGAGTTGAACTTTATTTAAAATGTCACAATTGGAGTAATATTGCATTTGTCGAACACTCGTAAATATCTAGAAACACGTCTCCTTCGCTGTTCTTTAACTATTTAAGACGATTAAAACCAAATAGAGCTTATTTAAAACAATTAACAATGCGTTACCTCGTGAACCACAGCTATGGATTTACGAGCTTGCGCAGTGGGCCATAATAAGAACTCTGCTTTTTGAAGCGGCTCATTCTTTTTGTCGCCAAGTGTACATATTTTTAGATTTTAACACTATTCAGAAATGTCTCAATAATTTTGGCCAGACGGTGTATTACATGTTTTAAAGTCTTCTTCTTCTTCTGCTTCATGAAATTAGGCCTTTTGACCTGTTTTCACATCAAGTGGGATTTAAGGAATCCTCCCATCTAGTAAATGGGCGTCCAACATTTCTATGTCCTATTGGTTTGTACTTTAGTAACAGCTGAGGGATTCTATCTGTAGGCATTCTCTTGACATGTTCATACCAGTTGTTTCTCAAGTTGTCAATTCTATTTGTTAAATTGAAAATATTTAGGTCCTTCCTAATATCCTCACTTCTTTCTTGTCCAAAATTGTCACACCTGCTACTGAACGTAGGAACTTCATTTCTGCAGTTTCTATTTCCTTCTGTCTGAACGGTTAAGAGTCCAATTTTCACTTCCATATGTTAAGGACAGGCACTGCCATAATTTTGTAAAATTTTAGTTGTGTGCTCCTCAAAGTTTTATTTTCAGTGTCCGTCTTATAGTGCCACACATTCTGTAAAATCTATTTAATTAATATTAATATCTTCCTTCTGGCAGTATGATACATTGCATCCTAAATAATTAAAATTGTTCACCTGTTGTATTATACTGTTATTAATACTGATTTTACACCTCATATGGTCTTTCCCGTTGAATGCCATTACTTTCGATTTACTTTCAGAGATTGTCATATTGAATTTGTTTGCTATTTCGTTTAATTTATATGCTGCTATTTGTAAATTGTCTTCTGAAGAGCTAAGGATTGTCTGATCGTCTGCAAACAGTATGGTATTCAGAATCGTACTGCCAACTTTAAACTCTGTGGTTACTGTGTGATATAAATTACAATTAATTCTATTTTCGATTGTGGCTCCGAAATGCAAGTGGCGAGATATTCGCCCTCCGCTTGTAGGACCCGATTTCACGTCTTGGTCAAACCAAGTGGGGTTAGTGGAGGTTTCTCACGTTTTCTCCAGTCAAAAACTTCAATTCCACCATTTCCCCGTACTCATCAATTTCGTTCCATTTAATTCCATTTGCCCCCGTGTTATTGCGGCAAGCCTAGTCAGTCGGTATCCTTATATATCACAAACCTTCAGTAATACGGACTTCATCTCGTGTCATTCCTCGACCGGCATTACGCTAGACACGAGTACAGAGTTACATTTTTAATGCTTAATGTTTTTGCTAACATTAAAAAGGTAAATTTGCAGTGAGACAAATTAAAATATAAATTTAATTTTGATACATTTATTTTATTGAATTTATTTTTACGAATTATTGCAGTAAAGAACACGCTACATACTTATTTTTTGAAAGAAATGATCGTTGATTGATTGATTTTATTAATCTGCAAAAGCCGAAACAGGATCGACGTCTACCTATGACATAAAGTTTACATCACAAGTACTTTAGTTTTAATTCTACAGTAGACTTAGTTCAGTCGTGTACGTGGTGACGTTTTGTTCAATTAACGGTAGATAGCATGTTGATGAAAGATCTTAATGCTGTCGTTATTAAACTTGCAGTTTGGTTTGTTTATATAGCCTACTTTAAAAGTGTTAAATTTATTTCGCGTATCGTCTCCACTCTCAAGTTTTGCGGACTGTGCGCTCTAAGTCTTGTCTTGTGTTTTGCCGCTCGGTATACTAGTGACACCCTTTGTGGACTAGTACTGATGACTGTTCTCGTGCGTCTATTGAACAGAGATGTTTTGATTCCTTTTGTTTGTAAACACTAATACATATCGTGCACAGTCCGCCTCGGGTTTTGAACTTCGGTAAGTGATATGCAGAACCGCACATGTAGTATTTAGATTGCGATGACATATTTGTGATGAGAATCCTCTCTTCGACAAAGAAGTAGATGCCATTTTGAAAATGTCGGTACGGTTTCTATACAATTTCCCTTTGTTTTTTTTTTGTATAAATAAGCATTGATTAATACTTTTTTTTTTCATATCACTTAAACGTTCTTCTGTTAATTTACATAATTCTACCTGATTTGTGAAGTTATCGAAAAACGTTAGGTATCAAAGTTATAAATCTTTTATTGTGATGTATGAAATCAGAAACAAACTTTTGTTTTCTAGTAATTTGCTGTAGTATTACATATATTATTTTTTAACCGTATTCTACGGACTCTTATTAAGGTATACATTTTCACAATTTCAAATCTGATATTCAAATACTTGTATTATTTAAATATACGTGTCTCTAAATCAGGATAACATTTTGTTGTGAATTTGAAGAATTGCAAAATTATCATTTTCAGTTTTCAGTAGTTGGAAATATTAACACATTAAGAACTCTGTTTTAAACGTCCTTGTCCTTCACATATAAATCAATATGACAACACTTTTTAATTATGCTCTATAAGTTATATGTAGTATGAAAAATAAGTCTTTTGACTTATGCATATTAAATTTCACAGTCTTCTGATTTTTTTAGGTACAGCACTAATATAGACAGGAAGATAAAAACTTAAGATGGTGGAATGTTATTTAGACGATGCATGTAATTTATCGGAATCTTAGCTCATTTGCTGAGGCAGGAAGATGAAACATATAATACTGTTGAAGATTATTCAGGCGATACATTTAATGGATCTTAATCTTAGTTCATTTGCTGTTAAATTATCGAAATTACTTGAGTAAGTTATGGAGCTCTTTGCAGACTTTGTAATGATTACCTTTTTGACGGAAATTGATCGAGTAACTGGTAAATCGATTAATGCGAACTTTGTAGCTATGGCAATAGGACTTCACAAAACTGTAAATATATAAGATAGATGAAAATTTGTGTTAAAAGTTACTGCAAGAAATGTAAAATATTTTTAAATTGGCTGCCAATCAGATTAACCATAAAAAATATATGTCCAGACTCAAATATGCAGAAGTACAGACTTTTGACCCTAGTCCTAACAATAATTGGCACCAAGAACAAAAACAAATGCCCGGTGTAAAGGTTACAGGTTCTTAGTCCGATGATAAAATATTTTAATGAAATATTTCATCATTTTTAGTAAACAATGTAAATAACTCATTGGCACCACCTAATCCGGAGGTTCATGACCGCGTGGAAACACGCTCCTACGTAGTGCTCTCCAGTCATTCCCTGTATAATCTTATACATCCACATCATTCTTGGTCTACCTACGGGGCGCTTTTCCTACAAGAAGTTTCGGTATCAGGCTTTCATTCCCCATTCGTGCACATGCACTGCCAATAGCAGTTTACGATATTCAATTGTTTTTATTAAATCTTATCTCGTCGTTACAGTTCACGTAGCCTACTTTTATGTAGTTTTCTCCATTCACCTGTCTGTTCGACTCTCTTTGGTCCAAAAACTTTCCTAAGCACTTTATTGTCATATACTCGTAGCTTTTTCTTCTCTCATAAAGTAAGATACTGCGTTTCGCATCCATATAATAAACTGGAGGAATCGCCGTTTTATGAATTGTAGTCGTAATATTTATTGAGATAAGTTTTAATGACAAAATTCCATGCATAGCACATGTTTCCAGAGTTGAACCTATGTTAATTTCTTTCTGCGCCTCATAAATGTTTATGAATATTATTTTAGGCGTTTGAATTCAACCACTTCTTTAAAATTTCCTTATACTTGAAGTTCTTTTTCAACTTAATAATACATTATATGTCTACATATTTGATCACACATTTAGTTTTATTGATATTAAATTCGTAACTTCCGTTTTTTATAGACTACGTCTATTGGCTTTTAGTATTTACTCACTATAACCTAATAATGCTGTACCATCAGCATATACTCGTACCAACAGTTAATGACACTGGACAACACTGAAATTTGCACCTGACAAAAATTATATGTTTGTAACGTATTTTTATGCCCTGATTTCTAAACTGAAATCCCTTTTCCTTTATCACCTACGGTTTTGAAGTAATCGCCGATTTATTATTATACCAGCGGCCCGACAGAGCGCAAAGTAGCGGGCTATTTTATACGTAATGTATTGAATCCTTTTTCATGAAGGAGTATATGACAACACATGATTACTTTACTACTGGGAAAGCAACAGTTACAGCCTATTGGGTTGTCTGTTTCAATTTATGAGCCCTATAATTGGCATGGCCGATTTCATGGTGTAGCAGATTTTCATGGTGTTTACAATTAAATTTATTACGGTCTCTAAACCTCCCCACTAGTATTGTTGAAGCAGAGAGTAAAAGCAGTAATTAAAAAATAGATTGTATCTTCTAAAGTATCTCACTATAACAAAAGTCAGTCGGAAATATTAGGCTCTCTATTACAGGACTGGTATTTGTTTGAGCCCAATATCAAAATAACTTATAGGAGACGTGAACACTCTTTGAATGAAATTTTCTATTGTAGTGATTTTGATGGATTAATAGAACAATTAAGCGGTAAAATTTGCATTCCACAAGAATGACACCTTTCAATAGATTCTTCCAAGTTAAGTTAAAAGGCCGTGTTGTTAGATACTTGTAATGTTTACCATTCTGTGCCTATACCTATTACTCATATGAAAGAAACGTACGAGAATGTGAATTTGCTTTTAAAAACTGTTAACTGCACAAAATATGAGTGGAAAATATGTGGAGATCTTAAAATCATAGGGATACGCCTTGGAATGCAGAGAGGTTTCACCAAATTTTGTTGCTTTTTATGCGAGTGGAACAGTCGAGCTAAACAAAATCATGAAGTGAGAGTGGCCTCTAAGGGATGCTTTGCTACCAGGGGACAAGAGTATTAAACACCAACCATTAGTTAAGAAAGGTCCACCGCTGTGGTCTCGAGGTAGCGTGCTGCCTTGTCACGCAGCGGGCCCGGGTTCGATCCCCTGTCGGGGCAGTTTTTCTGGGTGAGATTTTTATCGGGTTTTTTTTCTAACCTGTAAGACAAATGTCAGGAAAACTTTAAGGCCAAAACGGTCCCCGAAATCATATGGCCATCACCCTTATCATTATCATCCTTACCATTATCATCATCATCCTTCACCGGTGTGGAAAGCAATGGGAAGCTACCACACCTACACAATTCCCTAGTAAAGCTGCAAGCATAGCCTGAAAATGCTATGATTACAGTGAAGGACCTGCCTTCGGGCAGAATTACTATGGATGGAGTTAAGAAAGAAAACATATTGCTCCCACCCCTTCTCATTAAACTAGGTTTAATGAAAAATTCTGTTAAGGCTCTAAACAAAAATGGTAAACGTTTTCTGTATTTGAAAGAAACAAAATCGAAGAATTAGTGAAGTAAATTGAAGGAAGGTATTTTTATTGACCCACAAATTCGTGAAGTAATGCAAGACAATATGTTTGATGACATGCTAGAGGACAGTAAGAGAAAGCAGCATGTGTGGGATTCAAGACAATGTGTGCTAATTTTCTGGGAAATGTAAGGGCCGAAATCTACCAAGAATATATTGAGAACATGCTAAAGACATATAAAAATTGGGATGTAATATGTCATTGAAAATACATTTTCTACATTCCCACCTGGACTTCTTTTCCTACCAACCTGGGGGACGTCAGCGATGAACACGGAGAACGTTTTGATCAAGACATGTGTCATTGAAAGAAGATACAGAGGGCAATGGTCACGCAGCTCGTTAGATGACTATTCTTGACAGCTAATTAGGGATGTTCTTGATGTTGTCAACAAGAAAAAACGTTTCAGAAAATGTTTTTAGAATGTGAGTAAAATCAAACTTTTTTTTTCTATATTTCTATACTTTTTTGCGTGATAAATCGGAAAATTTGTGACTGAGTCTTCCCGAAAGTTATTTAATCTATACAATTCTTTCTTAATAATCATTGCATTTACAAAAATAACAAGGAATTACCAGAATACTGAAATTAGATATGTTCGGTCATTTTCTTTTTGAATTTGTATGGAAAATTTCAATGACGTTTCCTGCAAAAATGGTACGTGATAGAAAATTTTGGATTGCAGATCTGAATTCAGCATAGGTTAAATATATATAATCACCTATTTTCATTCGAATGCAAAAAAACGTTTGAAATTTGTTGTCCGGTGTAATTAATACGATTATCATCTAAAGACCTGACTGCAGACTCTAGTACAAAATTAAATGACAGTGGAGATGGTGCATCTTATTTTCTAAACTATACTGCATTTAAAAATCTGAAAATAATTTGACACCCACGCCTTATTCGTTGTGTCATTTAAATAATTTCCAATAAATGTAACTTACTTATGAATCGTTTGCCGTTTTTGAAATCTAAGCCTACATATAAATGATGAAGTGTCATGATATTCCCATTTCTTCTAGTTCTGTATTACACTAAACATTTGACCTGTCGTAGACCTATTTCCTCTAAAATGTTGTACAAAGTTGAAAGTAATGAAATGCCCCTACAGTTGTTGTAATCAGTTTAATCTCCTATCTTATAGATTGGTTCAATAAATCGATTGTTTGCATTCTTCTGGAAGATGCTCTATTTCCTAATAATTATTGACCAACTGATTTATTCTATCCATCTATTTTTTTTTGCTCCCCAATTGTGTGTGTATTTCCTGATATTTCACCTTAACGTGCAATTTCGAGATCATTAATCTGTCTTTAGTATTCACTCTGTATAGTCTTTAAAAATCTAATGGTTTCCCGTCCACTGTTACCCAAATTTTCTAAATCTTATTTGGCTCGTATTACCAATTTATTTTTGCTAGCTTTCCTTTCTTTAAAATGTTAGTACATTTTTCATCAAGTAGTTTATTTTGCTCGTTAAAAAAACAACGTAGCTTTTTGAGCTGGCAATTTAATATTATTTTTTAAAGTGTCCCAATAATGTGTGCTTCCTCTTAGGTTTGCAAGCGTTTGAAACCTTTTCGCAATTTTGACCTAGTATTATTGCCGCAATTCAACGTATCTGTAATTTTTAATTAACGAAATATTCAGTAGTTTTTACAGTTTGTACCTTCCACTAGCGATATCTATTCTCTGATTTTCACCCTGACCAGATAAGGTTGCGAATTACAATCTGTCCTCCTAACGAGTTTGCTATAGCTCATGGTGCTTCAGCTGACACAACTACCTGTGGTAAACAAATTATAAAGGTTGAGGCCTGTCTCGGAACAAAATATTCTGCAGTGAAGCAGTGGTAATCCTGCAATCTATGTCAGTGTTGGCCGATGCCAGTGCTAAAGTGAATGGCACATTTGATTTGTCATTGCTACATTTAGGAGAAATCATCATATTGCCATATTTTTATAGTTTTCATTTCGATAATGTTAATTTTTCAAACTGGTAAAAATGTGAGCGGGACTGATTAACTGATTTCTTTATTGTAAATATGGAAGGATTAAGCAGATGAGCAGTCTGTCGCTGATTCCCAGGATCTGGACGGGGTATTTAAACTCCTTAATCAAGGTATTTTTAACACTTTGTTTGAGGTTATGTAATAAGATATTAAATGATAAGATATCAAATATCTTAATTTGGCCAGAAAACAAAAATGAAACAATTTAACATATATAATAAAACTGGAAAAAGAATGTAATATAAATACAAATAATTGAATTACACTAACTTAATAATAATAATAATAATAATAATAATAATACTTTATTTATTCTGGCAGAGTTAAGGCCATAAGGCCCTCTCTTCCACTCAACCTTATACAGGAAATGAAACGACTAAATTAGCTAATTCGATCAGGAAAAGATAAAAACATTAAAATAACCTTTAAAGCTAATAAACTCAACATCATATCCAACAAAATAGAAGTAACAAATAAATACGAAATTAAAGGCGTTTATAAACTATAGTGCAATAATTGCGACAAGTTCTACATAGGTAAAACAACAAGAAATTTCAACACAAGATACTCTGAACATTTAAGAAATTTTATTAATAACGAAGAAAAATCAAGTGTTGCCAAACACATGCTAGAAACGGGTCATGAGTTCGACAAAATAGATAATATGCCAGTACTACACAGAGAGTATAACAACAACAAGATTAGCATTCTTGAAAAAATAGAAATTCTAAAAGAAGCGAAGAATACATACCTACTCAATGAGAACACACCCGCAGACCTAAACCCGTTGTACAACTTATACAACAACATCAGTACCATTTAAAATACAGAAGATGAAACATTGTTTTTGAAAGGCCTCCATATTGGAACTATTTGATGAAGTTTAATAATTTGAGGACGACTGGCCCACCAGGTACCAATTATATATTTAATATCTTAACACGGTGGACTAGTGGTTATGCTCCTTGCCTCTGGTCCCGAGGTTCGCGGGTTCAAACCCAGCCGGGGTCGATGGATTTTTTAGGATGGAAAAATCCAAGGGGCAAGTCCTCCGGGAGGGACTTTAAGCCTTGGGTCCCGAGTCTGAAGATTTTCAGGCTCGTAAAATATCCTTAAGCTTGAATGAAAATGCCTCTAAGCAAAATTTACCGAATTTTCCCGTCCTAGTACTACCTTGGTTTCCTAGATGTCAATATGAGGCGGAACGCTGACCAGTGACCACTCAAATGACATCTATACGAAAACAAGTGTAACTAAATTAGTGTGGTTCAAATCTTCCCTGTAGGGGGAGAGCGCCTAAATCTCTGTTAAGGGAAACATGGGCTTACAAGAAGAAGTTCAAGGTATATTGTTGGGATTCGTGAATAGCTTTCTTATTCTAATTTTCTCAAGTAAAACTCTTGCAATATTGTGTCATGTACTAATATATGATCGATCTATTTGGTTTTGCGTGTCACCGTCTGGGGACGTCCAATTGCACATGATTACTACAAATTCTCTCTCCGTTTTAATTTGATTTGTCGGAATATTATGAGAAAGTGATGAAACAAAAATTAATAGAAGGTAGAACTCAAGTTTTCATTTGGCTATAGTTGTTGTGTTGTGCTCCTCGCGTTACGCTACACACGTCGAGAGGACAATCCATCTCTTCCTACGTACGTCCAAGCATGTTCCTATCAATTTTAGCTACTGCCGCTGTAATTTTGTTCCTCAGAGCTCATAAATCCGGTGCGAAAAGTTGTACAAAAACTTCCTCTTTTTTTTTAATGTACCCTCATAGGAAACTGAACTGTTGTTACAGACTGAGTTGTGTAATATTCTAGAGCGCAAAACGCTCGCTGATCTTCATTCTCTCTAGTGTCTTTAGGCCAATTTGCTTACATTCGCTACTCCCGCCGTACCTAAACAGAGCTTGGTGAGGTCTACTTTCTATTGTTTTTTGTTTCATCAATTCAACTCTCATAACTTGCCGATAAATTAAAAATGAAATCGGGGAGAACATTTATAGTAACTCGAAAGTTCGCTACGAGGGAAAGGTGACTAGTCTAACCCCTTTGTCGTTTTAACTTATGAAGACTAATACTTAATAATACATAATAATAATAATAATAATAATAATTACTCATAATCAAGAAGAAGGAAGAAGAAGAAGAAGGAAGAAGAAAAAAAGGAAGAAGAAAGAAGAAGAAAAGGAAGTAAGAAGAAGAAGAAAAGGAGAAGAAGAAGAAGAAAAGGAAGAAGAAGAAGAAGAAAAGGAAGAAGAGGAAGAAGAAAAGGAAGAAGAAGAGAAGAACAAGAAGACAAGGAAGAAGAAGGAGAAGAAGAAGAAAAGGAAGAAGAGAACAAGTGGAAGAAGAAGAATTAAAGGAAGAAGAAGTATACAGCGAAGAAGAAGAAGAAGAAGAAGAGGAAGAAGACAGAGGAAGAAGAAGAAGAAGAGAAAAGGAAGAAGCAGAGAAGAAGAAGTAAGAGGAAGAAGAAGAAGAAGAAGAAGAAGTAAAAGGTATAATAAGAAGAAGAAGAAGAAGAAGAAGACGAAAGGAAGAGAAGATAATAATAAGAATGAAAGGAAGAAGAAGAAAAGAAGAATGAGTAAGAAAATAAGAAAGGAAGAAGAATAAGAAGAAGGAAGAAGAATAATACAATTAAGAATATAATAATAAAATTAATAATAATAATATAAAATTAATAATAATATAATAAAATTAATAATAATAATAATAATAATAATAATAAGAAGAAAATAATAATAATAAGAATAATAATAATTAATTAATAATAATAATAATATAATAATAATAAATTAATAATAATAATAATAATAATAAATTAATAAATAATAATAATTAATATAATAATGAAAATTAATATAATATTATAATAATAAAATTAATAATAATAATCATAATAATAATAATAAAATTATTAATAATAATAATAATAATAAAATTATTAATAATATAATAATAATAAAATTAATAATAAATATAATAAAAATAATAAAATTAATAATAATAATAATAAAAATAAAGTTAATAATAATAATAATAAAGTTATTACTAATAATAATAATAATAATAATAATATAAATAATAATAATAATAATAATAATAATAATAATATAATGATGAACCATCCAAACATACTCGTATAATGTCAACTACGATAGATTGCAGTCAAAAATCACGAGGTACTATGGATCGCACACTATGTTTCACAAAATTAAATGCAGGTTCTGTGGAAATTGTAGAATCTATACCCTTAAAATGGATACTTTATCGCTATGTAATTCGTTACTTCACTTAAGATTTTTATTCCATGAACCATATGCCTACTTCTCTGTCAAGATTTAGTTCAGTAATTACGATCAGTCCACCACTGTGGTCTCAGGGCCAGTAGCGGGCCCGGGTTCGATCCCCGGTCGGGACAGGCTCCTGGGTGAGTTTTTTTCGGGGTTTTCTTCACCTGTAAGACATGTCAGAAAGCTTAGGACCCAATGGTCCCCGAAAATCGTCCGGCCATCATCATCCTTAATCGGTGTGGAAAGCAACGGGAAGTTACCACACCTATAATTCCCTAGTAAAGATGCAAAGCGTGGCATGAAAATATTATGATTGCAGTGAAAGACCTGCCTTCGGGCAGAATTACTAAGGATGGATGGATTGAATTACGATCAGTAAACTCTCCAGTGGAGGTAATCAGATATATATTTTAACTGATTAACAAATTTATATTATTAATTATACACTTGGAATACATGCATTGCATATTCGCAATACTTGATTTTGTAAGGGTTTTATGAATAATTTACCATTCTATCTTGTATATTTCATTGTGAAGGAGAGCGGTGCAACTCGATTTCTCGATTTTAGAGCCCAGTTGTGATTTCTTCATTTTTAAATATATTATCTGGTATATGTATATTAAACTAATGCTCGGGGTGCGCTGCTACGCCTAAATAAATGAAAATTAATGTGCTTTTATGATTAGTTAAATAAGTAAGATGAAAAATAATAATAAATTTATATTTTTAGATACCCCGTTCTGATTACTTGGCGTTGCCCGGGAATCTACCTATCCCGATCTTCTTGGCATAAATGAGCTGAAAGACAAAAATTAATGTACTTCTTATGACAGTTGAATAAGTAAAATGAAAAATAATTATAAATGTATATCGTAATTATTTTAAGATTCCCCGTGCTGATTACCCGGTGTTGCCTGGGAATCTACTTACCTCGATCTTCTTGGCATAAATTAACTGAAAGACAAAATTCGTTATTGTGAGTTGCCCGTAAAAGAATACTCGCCATGTGCTGCTATGCTTGCACAGGAATCTACGTACTTGCCTCGATCTTCTTGGCATTAATGAAAGACAAAAATGGTTATTGTGAGTTATCCGTAAGAGATAAACATATGTTGTCGCGGACATTTTTGTAGAGCTTTTTGAGATATCAAATTCTGTGTACATTAATGTTGTGTATTTGTTATGGTTTAGGCAGCGTAAGCCAACTTTTTTCATGCTTTCCACTACAAAGGGCGATTTTTAAGGGTGTAGGAGTTGAGTATAACAACTCTCTTTTAACCTATGTTCATCCCGGGAATCTCCTGAACATTTTGCAAAAAGCCCCATCGCAATCGGATCAACGGTATGGCCGCGCAAAAAGTACGAACAAACAAACAAACATTTATTTTAATATATTAGATAATCATTTGTAAGAAAGAAATCCAATTAATATTATTTTAGTTTTCAAATAAATTGACTTATTTGGCAATTTTATATCAGTTATATCAATGTAAAAATCGACGCCAAAATCCCAACGTGACATAATTGCATTCTGCCAGGTTTCAGGTGAGCAAGAAAAGCTCATTACTGGGCTATAAACGTTATCTGGTTACTTTTGGCGTCGAGATGCCATAAAATATCAGATAACGTTTATAGTAATGGAAAGTTTTTTGCAAAATGCAATTAAGTCACGTAGGAATTTTGGATTCTATTTTTTATTTTCGTATACTTTTATAATGTTATTAAACCACAAATTAAATTAGTAATTGGGCTGGCGTACAATAATTATTGTTATTACCAGATCTAGGAACTTCAATTACTATAAATCATTAAAATAGGCAATAAACGTCAATATTTATTTACTAGATTGTTTTTACAGTATTCAATCAATGTGTCATATTTTATAGCAATTTTAATTTTAAAGTTTTAAACAAAATTATTGTTTCACTTTATAACAAACATAATTTTTTCTTGTCGGCCTATTTATTAAAAATCTTGCCTGCTTATTGGTTACACATTGCAACCAAATGTTTCTCAAAGTTTTCAGGGATCGTGCTGAGTCTTCTATCGGATAATACATTTTTATTCGATAAAATGACCTCTTACTATCAATTGATGTTATGGGGGAAAATCTGAAACCCAGCATAACAGAAGGGCCCATTTAACTGCAGTAGAATTAACTCGTAGACTTATTTGAATATTTCTAAATTTGCGGATATCAGATTTAAAAAAAGTATTATAATTTTTCTTAACTGTTCCCCTCCAACCCCTCATGTTTCCCTGAATTATTCTCTATACCCCAGCTACTAATTCTCCAGACCTGGCGTTTTCACGACAGTGTTGCCGATATGGATATTCATTGGTAGGGGCCGCTTTATTTATGCGGTTAGCAGACATACAGCTGACAACATCTCAGGAATTTCAAACCTTACTAGCGCTCTACAGCTGCGTCAAGAGTAGTGATTGGTTGTGGCAGGCATCTACTCGCACTCAACTATTTTCTTATTGGCAGTGGAGGGCGAGTTTCTCCTTTTACTCCTCGTATAACCTAAACTTCATATCCGGCGGCTGTAGTGTAGTCATTACATTAGATCATCCATACATTTCACTAACTTCATTAGAGGCTGTCCTCTTTTTTGAAGCCAGCAAATGACTTTTGAGGTTACCGAACTGGACATCAATGAAAGTTAAATAATTTTCCACTTTTGAAGATTCGAGAAATTCCTTGGCTGCTACCATGGAAGACCTGTCATCCTCCAGAGCTTTCATCACCTTAGCTTCTTCTTCAACTTCAAGGGTAGGCTCTAAGTCTGTGCCAACTTAAAGCATATCCCTCCATCTGGTCATGGGGCGTCCAACGGAACGTTTACTTCTTGGATTATATTGTAAAGCCTGTTTTGATAGACGAGATGTCTGCATTCGATTTATATGTTGTACCTTAGCTATACTCTGGAAATTTGAAGTGCTGCTGAAATCCACATCAACATTTCGTTGTGATAGGAAAGGGAGCAGAAGGATGGTGAAACTATAGTAAGTTATATGGGCAGAAGTATATCACGAGTGATGCCCTTAAATACCTGAATCCTTGACGGGACTTTAAGAAATGCCTTCTTAATGCTGAATATCAGTTTGTCTACATCCAGAAACAAACTTCATGCTACTTACCGTGTGCGCTACACAGGTCACATACGCAAGTTCGGAAATATTTCAGCATGTTAAGGAAAGTCGACTGTGAAGAGGGGTATAAAGTAACTCTTATAAGAAATTATATCTCTCATACTAATTAAATAATAACCTCAACTCGTACCCAACGCAGGGTCGGGTCGAGGGATGAGAATGAGATGAATCCCCTTCTTAGAGGTCTGTGAATGACAAGGGTGCCGGCGACCGCGCCTGACGCACCATCACAGGGGCAGATGAACGAAATTATCGAGATGAGTATGGAGAAATGGTGGAATGAAGTTGTGGCAGGGAGAAACTGGAGAAAACCCCGAGAAAAACCTGTCCAAGCTCCGTTTCGTCCACCATTAAACCCACATGGAGTGACCTGGACTCAATCTCGGGACCGCAGCGGTGATAGGCGAGCGTCAAACAGCTTGCGCCACGAAACCGCCTTCTCATGCTAATTAACCTGATATTATTGCAAATGTTTGTGTTAATTGAGGGTATATTTATCTCACTCTAATTCATAAAAATCGTCTTATTGATGCACTTTCCCCGAAAACTGCTCGAAGTAGGTCTATGAAATATTCAGGATATTATGAAGCTCCTTCAGCAGATTCAGTAAAACAGTCATTCAGAACCTCTTTTTCATCAATGTATTCAAAATATATGCCCTATAATATTTTTGAAAGTTAAAATTAAAGTATATCCAGCACTCATAATATTACACATACCGTACAACAGTAAAACTGCCGAGACAGATTTTTATACATGAAGGCTACAGAGGAAAAAACAGATAAGTGACTTTTTTCTTGAAACCTGGAAAACGTTATTTTAGTTGTATTACATCCATTCTTCCTGACCTGTATGCCAAACGTTGGAGGTAAATAAACCCATGACTAATTTACATAGTTTACTGTTTTAAACTTCTAAATAATAGTCTTTTTCATGGAGAATCTAATAACACCTCAAACTTCATTTCGACAAAAAAAATACTTACCTGGTTCTTTCTCTGTACCCTTCACATAATGGATATATGTATTTTTATTAGTTAAAGTTTCACTTATTTAATGTAGATGAGAAAACCATACTTGAATGTAGGTACACGGTGGACAAACTTAAATTACTTAAATTTTAATTTAGACCGAGTAGTCAACATATCTAAAAATACGCGTACATTTTTAAGCTAAATGTATCCTTAATTAATATGTCGTCCGCTGTGGTCTCGGTATAGCGTTGCTGCCACGTACGCAGTGGGACCGGTTTTGATCCCCGATCGGGACAAGTTTACTGGGTCATGTTTTTTTTTTCCTTACCATAAAGACAAATGCCAGGGAATTTTAAGGCCCAAATGGTCTCTGATCATCATCTGGTCATCATAATTATCATTATTGTATTCGCAGTGTTAGTGTGAACACGTGTGTGAATGGTGCGTTTCGTCTTTATGTTATGCTGTCTCGGAGAAAGCTCTGACATTGAGCTGATCACTCATTCAGGGAGGCCCTCCATGTCTTTGTGTGGTCAAAGAAGTGTGTATGGGATCCATAGTTTACATTCCCTCTCCAGACAGATGCCACTGTAAGGCCCGGGTGGCGTGCGATACGTAAAAAGTACCTGTAATGTGAGAGGTTAAACCAAGTAAATGGAATAGAATTAAAAAACAATCTCAATTAATTAGAATGAGAGATGCATTCCTTTATTACGAGTTACTTTTTAACCCACTGCACTCCCGTTTCCTTAAAACTTGCACAGCCTTTTTACACGCTTTATATTAGCTTTACCTGTATCTATCTACGTAACGGAATCTTTCAACACGATTTGCACCCACTTAAAAACATTGGATTGACTTGAAACTTTGTATACTTGTAAAGGACCAATGATAATACGATAATTTCATATTTTTTTTTCTAAGATCCTGGCCAGGATCATCAGGACATCAAAAAATATAAAGACCGGTATAATAGGTTGCGGACGTATTGACTTTTTAGTCTACCGTTGTGGTAGCTCAGTTGGTAGAGTGGTGGACTGTAGTGGTATATAATTTCAAAAATCCATAGGTCGTTGGTTCAAATCCGGCCCGAAGATTTTTTTAGAAGAGTATTAGCTTTAGCTCATACTACAATAGTACGGGTATCGAATTTAAAGATATTTACTTTTTTGAAAACCAAACTAAAAAATAAATAATAGTTTAAAAACTAAAATAACACGCTTTATTAGAAAACCGAACTAAAAAATGAAAAATAGTTTTAATTTCCAACACGCTTGGGACAAAATTAAAGTGGTCAACAAAAAAATCATCTCCAGCACATCTAGAATAAAACTAGAGTTATCTACAAAAAAATAATTTTACCATCAAACGCGTGTAGTGCTCTATATCAATTAATATATTTGACAATAAACAGATGTTGGTAAAAGTAAAATCTCTTAGAGGAAAACGTAAAAACCGCAAAGAGCACCCCATGCTTTTGATGGTAATTTTTTTCTAGATAACTCTAGTTTTATTCTAGATGCATTGGAGATAATTTTTTTGTTGACCACTTAAATTTTATCCCAAGCGTGTTGGAAATTAAAATTATTTTTCATGTTTTAGTTTGGTTTTCTAATAAAACGTGTTGTTTTAGTTCTTTTAAACTATTATTTATTTTTTCATGTGTGGTGCGCCAACAGTGATAAGTAACATGTATTGAATAATAACTTTTTTGGTCGATGTGACTAATTTCTTATACTTACCAATATTGTTGTTACTGGAAGTAAGTCAACGTTCCCACATCTAACCTGGTTGCTATGCAAACAAAAGAAATCGCAATGCTGATATGGACTCAAAAAGCACACGTTCGGTAAGTAAAATAAAATATTTCTTGAATGTTTTGTACACTAACTCGTACCTTTCTTTAGACTTTTCCGGAATTAATGCAGAACATCCCATTCTCCAGGCTTCTTTAATTTCTCTATCATCTACCATGACTCCTTCCATAATAAAATTATCAAACAGATTCTAATCACGGTACTACATATAAAAATGTCTCCACTGCCAACAATCCTTGCTTATAATAAAACAAATGAAAAGCTACATGGCAACGATCACCAAATGTTTCTTTCTCATAGAAGTCATTTACATCCAACCAATATTTTAATTAATTTATTACTAAATTTAATAAAAATGAGTCACATCGACCAAAAAATAGTATGCAATACGCATGAGGTAAGCACGTAACAGATCTCGAAAATTGAAGAAAAAAAAACTAGGCGCAAGCGTCTCATTTTTTCAAACTTTTCTCGATCAGTAACAAGTGCTTACCTCACTTGTATCGCAATATACTATAATGGATTGGCGAATAACCGCGTTAACCTTTTCCGGACATACTGCTGTAAGCAGGAATGTTTTCACAGAATCTTCTACTGTATAATAATCTGAAGACCAACAATTATGTTGGCAATAAACTGCCTATGAAATCGATGGACTCGTCGATAAAAAAAAACTATGATTTTATTTGAAGTTTTATGTAGAATGATTTTCGTTAGGGCCTTACATCATCTTAACATTCACTTAAGTAACATTTTCGCAAACTTGACTCAGTAGATACACATTAGTCAAGAAAAAAACTCAATGATTCTGTACTTTCCGCAAACGGATTCCGACTTCCAGAAAAGCTTTACAAAAAGTCCTATGCAAACTGTGATTTTCGACTCGATATCACAATTGTTGTAAACAAACAAATCTTCCCAGTAGCCTTGAAAAGTGCATTTGTGTGTTTGGATGTACTGATATATTGAGATATGAAATATTTCTTTTTAGCTACTGACTGTTCACATATTTTGCACATAAATATTTTACTGTCAATAAAAAATGTATCAGATCCAAAAGTATTAAGATAAATTTGTGATTTATTTCTCAAAGTAAAATTGCATTTCGGCATGTTACCTTGTACAACAACGTGAAAGTGAAAGAGAATTCGAATATTAACTATTTAAAAGATGTTATAGGGGCACGCCGTAGCGTAGTGGTTAAGGCACTGAGCTACAAGCCGGAGGGTCGAGGGTTCAAGTCCCGTTGGGGTCAGGATTTTTAAACTGACCGAAACCCTCTGGCGGCACTATGGCCCTGGGGTCGACTCAGCCTCTAACGGAAATGAGTACCAGACGCTTGTTCTGGGGTAAAGGCGGCCGTCACACAGGGCTGACAACCCGGCTGACATCAAAGTGCCGATTGTCTAGAAAAAGTGGGAGCCTTAACCTCCTAGTACCCCAAGGGCCTCCTGAGGCCTGTTGTGGGATCACTTTACCTTTTATATGAAAGGCAGCCGCGTACCAAAACTAATGATGAACTACAACTCAAAAGGTTAAAGAAATGTTGGAAGACCGAAGACTAGACGTGTTCAAAATTGTTAAAGAATGAGACCGGAACAAGGAATATGAAGCTGATGACGATGATTACAATTATTTAAATACTTGCTTCTCATTGTTGCTTCTGATGGAGGCGTGAACCTATCTGAAGCCAAGTAAAAATTACTCGGTAATTAAAAAACCTACCCTTTAAATTTTTACTTGGTGACACTCACAGTTGCAGTTAAAGAATGTATGAACTGAACGTAGGACAATAATTTACTTGTACGGTTATTTAATTTAATTTACCTATCACTTTTACTACTACCGAAAATTATAAATCATACATAAAAGCTATAAAAAGCAATAAAGCGTTTATTCAATAAATGGGCATTTATGTTAAAAAATAAGAAAAGACAGCATAAAATTTACCCATTTCAATCACAGAGAAGTATTTCGTATAGATTCACTTTTAAATTTAAGGTATAAGACTTTAAAAAAAGGCATTCTGCCAAAGTTCCGGACTCTGATTATATATTACCAGTGGCGGCTTGTCAGTTTAGGCTGGGAACAAATTAAAAATAAACTAATATCTTATACCGTATCTCAGTAGAACGATTTTCTTGTTAAACATGTTTTTTTTTCTTGTAGTATTCGGCCAATTTATAATTTCTTCAGACTTCTCCGTTGGTTGTTGGTTTTGGCATAATCCACAACTGCAATTTTAAAGCTTACATCACAACTACGTCGATTTCATAGGCTTCGTGATGCTTTTCGCGCTAAATGATCGTTCATATTGGTATAAAATAGGTTTTCTTATCAGTGTCCAATTTCTTACTAATACTTAATTAGAAACTAACGAAATATACACAACGTCAATGCCAAATCCTGATAAAAGTTTTACATTGTTGCGAAATAAGATGCCAAAAATATTATTGCAAATGAGAGAAAATTTTAAGAACAAAATATTGTAAAAATCCATAGTGGCGAATATAAACCTCAACCTGACTTTTTATAGTTTAAATTTGGAACTAAATTGCGGCTTATTTTCTACTCAATACAGGTGTTACACTAACATCAGTTCATACTATCAAAAGTAGGTTTAGAAAAATTACTTTAGAATTAATAATGGGATAATTTTAATATTTCTGCACATGTGTATAGTTAATAAAATACCAATAAACTTAAAACAACAAACTCGTAGAGACCGACTAAGCTACATGTACAGATAAATTATGCTCTTCTATTCTCTTGATGCGATAATATCTATGATGCAACTGTTAATATGCCTATTTTGTCAACTTTTTCATTATGGGTATTTACACTGTTTCTATAACCATCATCCAGCTATGACAAGATATTTATTTAAACTGAAATGTTTTCCAATCCATAGCATTGTTTATGTGGATTGTAGAATTTTCATGTAATTTTTACCTTCTCGGACAAATGCTTTAAATCGTTTCACTCCTTATTGATGTAGCTACAGAGTTTCACCACCAGAAAGCAGAAAATAAAAACATTATAATGTTTTTTGTTTTCCACAGTTCTGTTAACTACTATTTTTCGACACAACTAAGAACAACATTTTCATTGCACTCTCTTCAACGATATTAATATTTTTAGTCTGAACATTTCCGAGAGTATTCATTGCCAATTTATCTCAGACCCAAGATGGAGCTTTAAAATTCCCTACTTCGCCGGTAATATAGCCCGGGTCGCCGAAGTGGAAGGTAAGGGACTATGTCAGGACGAGGAACTTCTTTTTTTATTATTCACGAGAACGCAGCTTGAATAAACTCTCTACTATGTTAATTTTTACAAAAAAATACTTTTGTAAACGTGTTTAACAGAATTAAACACTGCACCCTCTGACCCACATACACACTCTCCACGTTGAAATTAATGCATATAGAACTTCAAAGTTTACACAGTACTTCAGATAGAATTGCACTCGAATCTTAACTTGGTATTTCTAAGCGACGGTACTACCTAGGTATATGATAAATATAAACATATATAATGAATTGCCCTGCAACTGGAGTAACTTGTATTCCAGAGGTGGATAAATTCTTCGATTGCTCTCTTGAAGAGAGTGGAATCCCGGGCTCCAAGGCATGAGCCCATTTGTCCCGGTAGTTTTAAATTTGGATATAAGATTAATAGCTATTGTCGCTGCGGCTCGGGTTATTTTTTTTTTGGTCTGTTTTGGCATTTGTCCTTGTACCAGGGGAAACCGCAGAAAACCCTGGTCGAAATAGTCGGTCCCAGGACCTTGGTCAAACTTGACCTTTGTGTATGTGCCTGATGGTGAAGGGACCACAAAAAAGGCGCAGTTACCTACCGTTTGTTTCTCAAAATATTATGTACAGAGAAAGTTACAATTACAATGCAAAACAATGCAATTTTTATATTATTTTCCAAATCGTTTTTTTTATTGCTGTTTAGTCCAGTGTCTGATATATTATTTATTCACAAATAATTTCACTAACTAATTAACTAACTGGCACCATCGAACCCGTAATTTCATGGCCGCGCGGACATAGACTCCCCACATATCCCTATCCTGAGCTAATGTTTTCCAATCATTTCGTGTTTAATCTACTCCCATCAAATCATAGTTAATGTTATTCTCCCTCCTCATTCTTGGTCTACCAACTGGGCGTTTTCCCTCTGGTTTTCCTACAAGAAGCTTCCATGCACGTATTTCATTTCCCATTCGTGCCACATGTCCTGCACATCGCAGTCTGAGACTTAACTGTTTTTATTATATCTGGATTCCTATAAAGGCCATGTTCTTCACTATTATGTAGTCTTCTCCATTCGCCTATCTTTTCATCTCTCATTGGTCCAACATTTTTCCTAAGAACTTTATTCTCAAATACTCGTAATCATCTTTCCTCCCTTAAAGTAAGGGTCCATGTTTCGCACCCATATAATATAACTGGTAGAATCACAGTTTCATGTATTTTCTGTTTAACGTTTTTTGAAAGGAGTTGGTACGTCAAGAGTCCATGTAATGCATAATAGCACGCATTTCCAGATTTGAGCCTATGTTTAATTTCTTTGTGCATCTCATTCCTATTTGTGATTATTGTTCCTAGGTATTTGAAGTCAGCCACGTCCTCAAAATTTCCCTCATTTGTCATTAACTATCAATTTCCATTATATTTTTATATGTGATCATATATTTCGTTTTATTGTTATTTACTTCCAGTTTCTTAGTGTTACTCACTTTCACTGCACTTCATTTTTCAATCATCTTGTGTTTTACACTGTAGGATGCTAATGTTTTAGGGTCGACCCGTTGGATGTACCTGTGCTCCACCATTGTGGTTTCCAAGAGCTTTGAAAAAAATAATACCACTATTTAACAAGATTTTTGCCACATGCATGAAACTATACGTATCGGATCAAGTTTTTATATGCTATTTACGAATGTGAATATGAAAATGTTCCATCACCCTCAAATTTTTAGGAAATCGCTAAAATATATCAAAAAATTATAAAATTATGAAAACAAAAAATGAAGTTAGTATACATAAATTATTATAATTATTAGTAATTATTAACGAATTGTGGAACTTTATAACCTTCCTAGCCAGTTTGCACAACAATTTGTCCATTCTTACATGCCTGAAGATCCGTATGGAAATGCGGCACTTTTTGAGGGAGTACTGAAATTTATTAGTTATTGCTTTTTGTTGTAAGTACTAGGCCTGCAAGGGGTTTTTACGAAGTATTGTTGTTTTCTTTTGTTTATGGAATAGTAGGGCAACTGTATCACACTATACTGTAAAAGACTGGCCTCCCAGAGAAATGTATGTACCAGGATAACACAATGTTAAATACATTCCATTAGTGAATTATAATAAAGTACTACTGGCCCCTTGGCATATACAATTATGCCTGATGAAAAATTTTGTTAAAGCCATGGACAAGGATGGAGAAGGTTTTGCATATCAAGAATTAACTTCTCAAGCTTAGTGATGCAAAAGTGAAAGAGGGAATATTCATTGGTCCCCAAATTCGAAGACTTGTACATGTTGATACCTTTGAGAGAAAGTTAAATGACAGAGCTAGCAGCCTGGAAGTCCTTATGTGAGATATTGAATGGGTTTCTGGGAAATAATAAAGCAGAAAATGAATGACAGTTGGTTCAAGAACTTCGGGAGAGTTACAAAAAACTAGGATGCAGAATGTCTCTGAAAATTCATTTTCTTCATTCGCACCTGCAATTTTTCCCTGAGAATTTGGTTTCTGTCAGTGACGACCAAGGGGAAAGATTTCACCAGGACATTCAGAAAATGGAGAAGAGATGTCAAGATAGATGGGTTCATTTGATGATGGGCGACTATTGCTGGTTTTTAGTTAGGGAGACTGACACACACTACAAGAGGAAGAATTAATTGTCATATTTTATTTAATTTTAAAAGTAGCTGTCACATTTATAATCCATATTACCTGCATGTTTCAGTTAATAAGTACCTAGTACTACTAAGGGGTTTTGACTATTAATTCTTGTGATTTCTTAATTCCAAATCACAATTTCAAATTGTTTAGTTTATAGCAAAAATTACATCATTTTATTACATTTTACTGAGGATGAAAGTAAATTTGTCATTAGTAGCATCAATTTATTAATTTTATAATACCTCATATGTAAACATTTACAACGTAATTCCATAATTAAATTAATTATAGTTGTGAATTTTTTTACAATTATGTTTAAATTAAACCAGGTTTTCTGTCATTTTTATTAGAATCGAACTCAGTTCTGTCACAGGAAAACGTTACGTGTTGCGGACTTTTTACTGCCATTTTCGTGTTCAGGAGATCTGATTTATATAAAATGACATGTTTTGTCCATGTGGCAGATAAAAAGTTGAAATTTGTTGACTAGTGTATTTGGTTGACTTTTATTCTGTTTGTAGTCTAGTTTAATTCTCTAAATTCTGTGTACCAAGTCGTATTCAATGTGGCGCCTATTAGTTATATTTTAACCCAGCATGGCTAAGTGTATAATGTTTCTCCGTGTTTATGATAATACCTGCTGGTGTAATATGGCCTTCGGACGCTTATGTGTGTCGTGTTCGTTTTTTTTTTCATATAGAAATAAAACTTTACGATCATCCTTGTCTCAATGCTAAGTCGGTTGAAGACTGGTTTTCTAGGCGTCACAATATCTAAATGGTATAGTGGTGGCCCACTCGCTCATTAGACGTGAATCCGAATGTGAAAGTGAGGGCTATACTAAAGCGGTAATTTCGTTTGAATTTGCCTAATCTACCTCCGTTTTCAATTGTTACATTGTAGAACAAGTCCACAATTACTGGACGTCCGTCGTAGAGAATAAGCAACTTTTCATATATTCATTCTGGTTCACTTGGCGCCAAATTTAGGCTGTCATCGAGCCAGATGGAATATTGACTAAATTTTGAATGACCGTAGAAACTTTTTTTTTTCGCTATACTTTTATTTCACCTGGAAATAGAATTGTTAGCAATACAGGTAAATGTGTCTGCTTAATTAGGTAGAAAATGTGAGATTCTACATTTAAGAAATAAGTAATTAATTTGTATATTTGGGCCAATCAACGGTAATGGATGGGCAATTACATGCTTTCATGACAAGTGCATATTTTCTAACTTGTACACTAGGTGAGAATAAAATTCTATTGGGCGTGGTATCAGTATAGATTTGTAAATATGAAAGAAGAAGGGAGCGTTTATATGGACGTTTATTAAGGACTGTGTGCCTACTTACCATCTAGTCCAGCGGTTCCCAAACTTTGAAATGTCACAGCCTCTTGGATACATAATTATTTGTTTTGCCGGACCTCCATAATACGTTTGTATAATTTAGGCCATTCAATTTTGTCTGATAACATATAATTAGAATATTAATATTTTTTGTTGTAATCGTGAAAACAGTTTTAAATGACACAGAATATGTATAATAAAAAATAAACGAAATTACGTTTAAATTACTTGGAAAAGTTAATGCGATGGTTGATCCCGTCTTGTATCTATCAGTTTCAGGTTATTCGGCTCATTGGTAGACACTTTTAGTAATAAATCTGTTTCTGTACTTGTCATTCACGAATGGATTAGCTGTTCGAAAATTTCAGTACTCTAATATTGCGGGCACGTCGTAGCGTAGTTAAGGCAATACGCTACAAGCCGGAAGGTTGAAGGTTCGAGTCCTGGTGGAGTCAGGATTGTTAAATGGCCCACCGTCTGTCGGCACCATGGATCTGGAGTCGACTCAGACTCTAACATAAATGAGTACCAGACGCTTGTTCAGGGGGAAAATGTGGCTGTCACACAGGGCTGACAACCAGGCTGACATAAAGTGTCGATAGTGTAGGAAAGTGATGCCGTAACCTCTTACTACTCCAAGGACCTCCTAAGGTCTGTAATGGGATCACTTTACCTTTTACCTTTAAAGTTTGTATTAGAAAATTTTATTTTGTATTTTTCTAAATGCAAATTAATATTCATCAGAGCTGTAAGATACCTAATAAACTTATTTCGATTTAAGTTTTCATGGGAACACTCCAATTATGCAAAAAAAAAAAAAAAAAAAAGTGGATGGACGGATAATGCGGTGTTACAACGCTTGTGTTCAGCATATTCTCACGAGCAGGATCCGGATTTTTATTTTCTAAAACTATAAAAAGTTAGAAAGGAAATATAAAATGACTTTGAAAGAACCGTAAAATGACGGTGAAAACCCCGGAAAATGACCAGAAAACTTGGATAAACAAAAAAAAAATCAAACAATTTGAAATATATTTAAACAATAGCTAGAAGTAACCTTTTCATTGACGTTCTGCTTGCCACGTATAAAGTTTGTGCCTCTCTCTAACGGCCTTATTTTCTGGAAGTGTCAAAAATCTTCGGTTTGAACCACCCTCCTGAGTGTCACTTAACAAAAGCCGACCGCCTTTCAACCCTCATTAGAGAGAAAGAGACGGAGATATTCCGATCTTTTTAAATGTATGTGCACGTCAATATAACATATACTTACTTACTTACTCGCTGGCACTATCGAACCCGTAGGTTCATGGCCGTGCGGACATAAGCTCTCCATACATCCCTATCCTGAGCTAATGCTTTCCAATCATTCCCTGTATAATCTACTTCCCTCAAATCATAGGTAATGTTATTCTCCCACCTCATTCTTGGTCTACCAACTGGGCGTTTTCCATCTGGCTTTCCTACAAGAAGCCTCCATGCAAGTCTTTCATTCCCAATACGTGCAACATGTCCTGCCCATCGCAGTCTACGAGACTTAACTGTTCTTATTATATCTGGCTTCCTATAAAGACCATGTAGTTCAATGTTATGTAGTCTTCTCCATTCACCTGTCTGTTCATCTCTCTTTGGTCCAAAAATTTTCCTAAGTACTTTATTCTCAAATACTTGTAATCTCCTTTCCTCCCTTAAAGTAAGAGTCCATGTTTCGCACCCATATAATATCACTGGTAGAATAATAGTTTTATATATTTTCAGTTTAACGTTTTTTGAAAGGAGTTGGGACATCAAGAGTCTCTGCAATGCATAATAGCACGCATTTCCAGAATTGAGCCTATGTTTAATTTCTTTGTGCATCTCATTCCTATTTGTGATTATTGTTCCTAGATATTTGAATTCAGCCACTTCCTCAAAATTTCCCTCATTTGTCATTAGCTGTCCATTTCCATTATATAATGAATTTCTACGTGTGACCATATATTTAGTTTTATTGATATTTACTTCCAGTCCTAATTTCTTAGTGTTACTCAATAATGTGTGCGTGTTGTCCTTTAGTATCTCCTCGCTATCGGCCAATAATACTACATCATCAGCATAAACTAACAGTTTATTAATACCATTGAGTTGTAAGCCTTCCTTATTCTCTAAAGATTTAATGGCATGCTCTAGTACAAAATTAAATAGTAGAGGAGATAGTGCATCTCCTTGCTTCCAACCCATTCTGGATTTCAAAAGTGTCCGAAAACTGTTTGCCTACACGCACCCTACTCTTTGTGCCATTTAGACACATTCGTATAAGTCTAACTAACTTTTAGGAATTCCGAACTCCAGCAGGATACTATATAACTTCTCCCTCTTAATTGAATCATATGCTTTTTTGAAGTCTACATATAGTTGATGTACAGTACCATTATATTCCCATTTCTTTTCTAAAATCTGTCTTATACTAAAAATCTGATCTGTTGTAGACCTGTTTCTTCTAAATGCACATTGATGATCTCCTAGAATGTCATCAATATAGGGAGTAAGTCTGCTTACTAATATATTTGTAAGAATTTTGTTACGAAGTTGAAAGTAATGAGATGCCCCTGTAGTTGTTGCAATCAGTTTTATCTCCTTTCTTATAAATTGGTACGATAATTGATTCCTTCCATTCATCTGGAAGAGCTTCTTTTTCCCAAATCATACTAAGCAACCAGCGTATCTTGTCCATCAATTTTTCTCCCCCTGATTTTATCAGTTCTGCTGGGATCTCATCTGAACCTGATGCTTTATACATCTTCAATTTTTCAATTGCCATTTCAACCTCTAATGCATTTGGTTCTGCAACTAGCATTTCTGCTGTCTGTAAATTATCCTCCTCAATGTCCTGTTCTGTATGTACATTTAATAGCTGATTAAAATAACTTTTCCATCTATTTAATATTCTCCTGGAATCTGCAATCATATCCCCATTTTCATTCCGAATTATGTTTGTTCTAGCCTGAAACCCTTTCTTCTCTATAATAATTCCCTGATATATCTCTAATGTTCCTATTTTTGCGTTCATTTCAAGATCATTAATCTTCTCTCTCAAATATTCCCTCTTTTTACTCTTTAGTAACTTGGTGGTTTCCCGTCTAATACTACCCAATTGCTCTAAATGTACCTCATTTGGCTCGTGTAACCATTTCATTTTTGCTAGCTTTCTTTTCTTACTATGTCGGCACATTCCTCATCAAACCACTTCTTGTTTTGCCTCTTTTTTAAACAACCAATGCTTTCTGATGCTGACAATTTAATAGTATCTCTTATAGCCTCCCATTCTTTATTTATATCAGTTTCTTCTTCATTTGCCGCATTGTCATCTGAAGATTCCAGTACTTCAAATCTATTAGCAATTTTGATTTGGTATTCTTGCCGCATTTCATCATTTTTCAAGTTTTTAAATTCAAATTTTACAGAATCATCTTTAGCGTTTGTTCCTCTCATAAGCGATAGCCGTTGTCTGATTTTCACTCTGACCAGATGATGATCTGAATTGCAGTCTGTCCCTCTAACTGATCTAACATCGATGATGCTACTGTGCCAGCGTTTATCCACTAATACATGATCTATCTGGTTCCGAGTTTCTCCATCTGGGGACGTCCACGTGTATTTATGAATATCCTTATGCTGAAATGTTGTGCTCTTAACAATGAGATTCTTTGATGTGGCAAATGTGACTAATCTAACCCCGTTTGTCGTTAACTATCTTCATGAAGACTGAATTTGCCTATTGTTGGTTTGAATATATCTCCCGCCCCACTTTGCATTAAAATCTCCTAAGACAATTTTCATATGATATCGTGAAAGGCTATCAAATAAGCATTCTAATTCTTCATAGAACCCATCCTTGATAATGTCATCTTTATCTTCTGTGGGGGCATGTACATTTACAATTATAAAATCATGTCGTTTACCCTTTAGAATTATGTATGATATCCTGTCACTAACAAACTTAATATCTCGGATAGCGGATAGGATCCTCCTTCTGACTAAAAAACCCGTTCCAAGTGCAGGTCTTTCTGCACCCCCGTAGTATAATTCAAAGCTTCCTGATTCCTGACTACCTTCTCCTGGCCACCTAACTTCCTGTAAAGCGACTATATCCAAGGGCGATTTATCTAATTCCCGCGTTAATATCTCTAATGCCCCGCTATTGTATAAAGTCCTAACATTCCATGTTCCTAGGAACATGTCCCTGTGTTTGAGCCTTTGGCATGGGTTCCCTGAAGTAGTCCCCGCCCCGAGAACCGAATGGGGGACTATTTTACCTCCGGAAAATTTTACCCCAGTTGAACCCATGTCCACATTTCTTGACAGTTGTATTTTTACGGTGAAAGATCGTCACTCTTTCGACCAAGGTACTTTTTTCGTCTGGCTCATCACCTTCGACCAGTCCGGCATGGGTAACCCTATCGGTAGCAATGCTACCGCTGGCATAGCTCTCAGGATCATTTAAGCTCTCAAGCCACTCCACCACGACAAGGTAAAGATACCATGAAGGGCAATATAACATATAATGGTTTAATTTTAAAATCCTATTTTTAAAGAGTAATGTGGACGTGGTATAATTGGAAAGTGGAACCATTGGCGCGTGGTAGTTGTATTAGCTTAGCTTTCTTAGGGGGTGAGAGGAGGACGTTAAAGCATGGCCTACGCTTATAATTGATCTTTATGTATTTATTTCTATCTCAATGTTGTTTTATATTGTTTTTTTCCTGCAGCCACGTTCACCTCATATATTCACCGTGATTGAAAATTGACTTTACAACTTTACAAGCTTATAGAAATTTATTTAGAAGACCTACAGAATTGGTTTAAATGTCATATGACAGCACAACTCATCAAGTTTTGAAGACCTACAGAATTGGTTTAAATGTCATATCCTAGGGCTCCGAGTAAAGCTATCTCTCACTTGTTCAACCACAGCTTCAGCCGTACGTGGACGGCCAGTATGCTTGGAATGACTAACAGAACAGCCAGTCCTAACAAATGTTTGGTGCCAAGAATAAATTGTTGGCCTGCTAGGAGGATCCTTACCATACTGGGTACGAAATCTACGCTGAACAATTGTCGCACATGTAGTTTTTTCGAACAAAAACACACAACGAGCACGCTCGGCACCTGTGAAAGCAGCCATTTTGATATGAACTACGTTAGCGCACGCGGTGAGAGAACTAGGTACTATAAAACTATGTCGGTGAAAACTTGATGAGTTGTGCTATCATATGACATTAAAACCAATTCTGTAGGTCTTCTAAATACATTTCTATAAGCTTGTAAAGTTATAAAGTCAAATTTGAATCACCCTGTATATTCGGAAAAAGAATATCCCAATCTGTAAAAAATATATATATGGATATATTAGGGTGGGCCGATAAAACTCATTTTTTATTTCGAAGTTGCATTAGCGCGCAAAAGTTGCGAATTTTATAGCTAAAAAAAAAAGAAAAAAATATCAAAATCGGTTGACATGTTCCGGTCGCGCAAAGGCTCTGAAGTTTGGCAAAATATTAAAAAAAAACTTCATTTTTGCAATTATTTCTTTTTCTAAATATTAAGTAGGTATTGCTGATCTTTGCTAAGCACGTTTATGTCTATCTGTGGGATCTGACAATCAATACTCTGGAAGTTATTTATCAAATACCAAAAATACGTAAAAAATATATCTTGTTCATTATTCTGGCAAATTTTGGAGCTTATGCGCGACCGGAAGATATCAGCTGATCTAAACCAAAATAAAACACAATGTTTTTAGGCTCTATTTGATGGCGTTACAAACTATTACATTACGAAAACATCTAATTAAAATATTAAAGAAATAATCTCAAAAATGAAGCTTTTTCATATTTTGTCAAACATTAGAGCCTTCGCGCGACCGGAAGATGTCAACCGATTTTGATATACATTTTATTTTATTTTGTCTATATAATTCGCAACTTTTTCGCGCTATTACAACTTCGAAATAAAAAAGTGAGTTTTTTCGGCCCACCCTAGTAGACCTATATATATCTTGCTCGAAGTCAGAAACGAATTGTCACAGAGAAGTAGGTCTATTTTAAATGACATTATCTTCGGAATTTATAGGTTTGAAATTAATATTTATACCTACATTTTTTTTTTTGCACAGAATCACTCATGGATTTTGTTTAGCTCTGTACGATTATAACTGCTCTAAAAGCTGCCCATTTGTAAAAGAAAAAAGCACTTTTCCAAGAATAGTCGTAATGACTGTACAAGTAACAGATTCAGTTAGATACTCACTGATATATGGGGCACGCCGTAGCGTAGTGGTTAAGGCACTGAGCTACAAGCCGGAGGGTCGAGGGTTCAAGTCCCGTTGGGGGTCAGGATATTTAAACTGACCCAAACCCTCTGGCGGCACTATGGCCCTGGGGTCGACTCAGCCTCTAACGGAAATGAGTACCAGACGCCTGTTCTGGGGGTAAAGACGGCCGTCACGCAGGGCTGACAACCCGGCTGACATCAAGTGCCGATTGTCTAGAAAAAGTGGGAGCCATACCCTCCTACTACCCCAAGGGTCTCCTAAGGCCTGATGTGTTATCACTTTTACTCACTGATATATAAATACTGGTACTTATTTATAGCTCTGACAATATATAATATACCAACATTTTCAATTGGAAATAGTGAAAAGGGTAAACAAATAAGGTAAAATTCATGAAAATGATAGAATAATGAGATGGCAATAAAAATGTTCCTAAAATGACAAAAATGACGTAATATATATATGCATTTCCATAATCTGAGGGTTATGATCAGGATTTCTGTTCAAGGTAATATCTGGGATGTTTTAATTAAAATATTGAATTAATAAAAATGGGTTCGCGTTTTAAGACCCTAAGACGGCAACGTTATCTTAGGTTAATCGTATTACCCATCTTTACTTTTGGAATTAATGAGATTAAATGTACTCTACGTTGATATGTAGTCCGTTATAGTGTTCCTGATTCTTCACACATCAAGTATTCACATATATGACTCATACCACCATTTATTTGGGCAGGGCCTAAGGTCTCAAGGAGAGTTACAATCCTCCCTTTGGCCCTATTTTGTTCTAAGTTGACACAGGCTAAGAGTCATGAGGAATTACATGTATGTGTCCCATTATATCAACGCAACTACATATTTTAAACACTTGTGGTTTATTAAACCAGACTTTTTTTTTTTACCCAAGATGGGATCGAGGTGAAAAGTGATTCGAAATAAATTAATAAATGAAGATAAAATTACATGATTGTGGATGGAAGAGGAGTTGACAATGCTGGTAGAATGGAATTCGGGAAAAAGGAGAACCCCGAGAAAAACTCAAATAATCCCTGTGTGGTCCAGCAACAGTACCCCTCCGGAACCATCAGGATTCGAGCCTAAGTTCCTAGTCGGGACACCAATTAAAGGTGGTATGTCATAAAAATCCGGGCCTTGCTCATGAAGTTTTGTGTTTATTCAGTATCCATCAATCCATAGTAATTCTGTCCGAGGGCAGGTCCTTCACTGCAATCAGAGCATTTTCATGCTATGTTTTGCGGCTTTACTAGGGAATTGTAGGTGTGGTAGCTTCCCGTTGCTTTCCACACCTGTGAAGGATGATGGTGATGGCCATATGAATTCGGGGACCGTTTGGGTCTTAAAGTTTTCCTGACATTTGTCTTAACAGGTGAGGAAAAACCCCGATAAAAACCTCACCCAGAAAAACTGTCCCGACAGGAGATCAAACCCGGGCCCGCTGCGTGGCAAGGCAGCACGCTACCTCGAGACCACAGTGGTGGACTTATTCAGTATTACGATATTATAAAGAATTACGGTATTTTTGTACGAATTATTCTGCATCTTGGACTGTGTACTTCCTTGCCATGTCATGTTTTCTTGTTGAATGACTAATTTTTTTTGATGTCACAAAGTAACAGGTAGGCCAAAAAGTAAAATGATCTTAGGGCAGTAGGAGATTAAGGCTCGCTTCTTTGCATACAATCGATGAGAGGTGACCAAAAGTACAGGCTTACTCTTTGTAGTACAGTGATTGCCAAATCCACAGCGTTGATCGTCCTTGCTCAGAAGCAGATACCGGGCTTCCAATATAAACCCGGACCGGCCTCACGGGGTTTCGCCCGTCAGGCAGCGCTCTCTCCTCGTCCGCATTTCACTCTGCCAGCCGCTCGTCCTTGAACTAGTCAGTTTACTATAGTTCGACAAGATGAGACGTCAGCTGACATTAGAGCAGCGCATTTATGTGTGTAAATGTTATTATAAATACGAATTAGCTCGTCGCGTTCGCGAGGAATTTATTCGGAACTTCCCTGGACAATTACCTCCTTCCAGATCGACAATCCACGATCTTGTGACTAAATTTGAGACCACTGGTTCAGTACAAAATAAGAAACACTCGCTCCCCAGATCTAACAGTGTGTGATTTTTATTTGTGGGGTAGCCTGAAAGACAAAGTGTACAAAACAAATCCGCACACATTGGAAGAACTGAAGAACAACATAAGAAATGAAATCAGAAACTTGACAGTGCCCGAACTACAGCGTGTCAATCTAAATGTGTTTACTCGGTATAATGCCTGTTTAACTGCGGGAGGACATTTCCAGCATTTTCTATAAGGTAAGAAACAGTTCAAGGACGGGTGGCAGGCAGGGTGAATTGCGGGAGGAAGAGACAGCACTGCGTGCCGGGTGAAACTCCGTAAGGCCGGTCCGGTTTTATATTGGAAGCCCGTTATATCTACATATGTCAGTATTAACCAACTGAAATAATGTGCCATACGTGTGCTCTCAAACCCCTAAGTCTCTTCATTTGCGCCTCTAGCGACGACTATAGCCTATAAACGTCTTTTGGCACCATTCTGTATAACACAATGGCTAAATGAATTCAATCCAAACGAGAGAAAATCAGTTGAGTTGAATTGTGGTCTTATTGCTGTACAAAATGAATTCCGAAGCAAGCCAAAACTTTTACGGAATGTATGTATGTAAACGAGTATATATATATATAAAGGTTTACTTATAACATATATATATATCTCCATCCATCCATAGTGATTCTGCCCGAGGGCAGGTCTTTCACTGCAATCATAGAATTTCATGCTTTGCAGCTCTACTAAGGAATTATAGATGTGATAGCTTCCATTTGATTTCGACACCGGTGAAGGATGATGATGATAATAAGGATGATGACGATCGGGTGATTTTCGGGATCGTTGGGTCCTAGGCTTCCTGACATTTGTCTTACAGGTGAGGAAAAACCACGAAAAAAACCTCACTCAAGAGCCTGTCCCGACCGCGAATCGAACCCGGGCCCGCTGTGTGATAAAGCAGCACGCTACTTAGATACCACACCGATGGGGGGGGGGAAATCTAAGTAATTTACCAAAAAATCGTGGGTCGATTTTAATACAAGATTGTCATATTTTCATAAAATCAAGAGCGTCGTTGCTGTTTAATAAACTTCTGAGCGTTCACGTTGATTAATTAAATAACCACCAAACTTGCAGATGGAACTCTCCGATCTTCATGCTGATCCATCGCTTCAATCTCGGAAAATATTGGATCAGATTTCCATAAAATACAGGTTTCCCTAACTTCCTTTAATTTTGTCGAAAAAGTACGTCAGTGGTTTTGAGTACTTGCATGGGAGAAAAAAAAAATTAATGTGGATTTCTAATGCGCTGTAGAAACGAATAAACGATTTTCAATGGAATGCATGCACAGCTATATCATTTTTAATTAAAGGTTTAATTAAACATTCTTATAGGTTAAGTTATACCAAGAGAATAATTTCATGATAGGAATTATGCTGCTATAAACTTTGAAATCTGTATTGTACCAACTCGAAACAATGGGATATCTTCATAAAAACTTATTGGGTCATTCGACACGCTCTTACAGCTTTAAACTAAATTAACTTAATGGTTGCCTACTGCCTCAATCCATATTTCGTTTTAATAACGAAAATTCTTGCAATAAGAAAGAATGTTAGAAAACGTTTTGCGTAATGTCGAACTATAGAACAAAAACGCATTTACAAATAGTATTCACTTCACAGAAACTACTTTGTTGACTGTATTATGTTTCTAGATGAAGTTGGATCAGTAAATCATCCTCATTTACAAGAAACCCGATGAAGATTTACTTGCTCTTTGATTGGGTAGTGTTCTCGTCACTCATCTTGCATTCAGTGAGTTCAGGGTTCGAATTCTGTAGAGTTCAAAATTTTTTATTTGCAAAGTTCTTGCCAAATCATGAAAAAAAAAGTACTATTTGTATACTTTTACCAAAGCACACATGCTTGCGATTGAATAATGATCGAATAATACTTAATGCAAAAAGGGAATATACAGCCCATAATTCTCGTTAAGATTTGATAATGTAAATTAATAACGTATTCACATTTAGACTATCTAAATAGTAATTCAGTCCACAGCTGTCGTCTCGGGGTAGTGTCGCTGTCTCGTACGCAGCCGATCCAAGTTCGATCCCCGGTCGGGACAAGTTTCTTGGGTAATGTTTTTTTTTCGGGATTTATTTTTTCCTCACCTGTGAGACAAATGTCAGGAAACTTTAAGGTCCGAACGGTCCCTGAATATCACTTGGCTATTATCATAGCCTTATTAGACTAGTAAGAATGTCTTAATATTGTGTTGTCTCGGAGGAGGCCCTAGATTGAGTTGATGACTTATTCGGGGAATGTTTCCATATCTTTGTGTGGTCAAAAAAAAAGTCATGTGATCCAAAGTAAAAAATAAAAAATCTTTCTCCCAACAAGTCATGCAACTGTAAGTCCCGGGCGGCGTGGGACATGTAAAGTACCTATAAGTTGAGAAGTTAAATTACGATAGTGAAGGAGAAGAAATAGCCCATTCAAATAGGCCACATATGTTAAAATACAATTGTAAAAGTAGGCCTAAATCATAGTCACATTATTAGTAAAAGCACGTGAAATTATATTTACGGAGAATCACAATATCCTATAAATTTAATTTTTACTCAACTTCAATTTTGTTTTACGTTATTTTTAACAGATATTATTAAATTTTGAATAATATGTTTAAATTTAAGAAATGGGAGACTAAGCTTTGATTTTTCGACACTGACTTTTCAATGACTATGAAATTAAAATCCTGGCGCTGATTAATATCTTTGTCGTGATAAAGAACTATAGTATAGAGTGGAAATTATAAATAAATAACTATTATTACTACTAATCTATTTCAAAATAAAAATTTAAGATCCCAGTCAGATACTATGTCCTAACACTAAAAAAAAACTCCAAGCGCAACAGGCCTAGAAGGCCCTTGGCCTATCAGCCGTCTGCTTGCCTCACATCCACTTGTTTTAATTATAGAGGTAGATGATCATCTAGCCACTGTAGGGGTGACATGTGGTCAGAATGTAGGGTCCTCCAGCCGTTATAGCTGGTCTTCTCAACCTTGAGTTCCAATTACTTTAGCTACCCAAATGCCTCACGATGCTGGGTGGACACCGGTCCCATACTGGCCGAAATTTCATGAGAAAATTTCTTCCTCCATGAGGACTCGACCAGCGCAAGTTCCGTAGCTCTGCGCCAAGGTTTCTTGCCTTAACCACTCGGCTACGGCGCGGGACATTTCTAACACTCGTACGGTAAAAAATGTGAACAATTATTTAATGAGGATTTTCTGCAAGATAAACTTATAACCAGCCTCATTTTCTTATCGTCGGAGCTTCTGACTACAGTTCGAGGTCCTGAGTTAGATTCCCGCTTAGACCACATTTTTTCTTAAAGGGAAATATTCCTGTTGTCGCCAATGCTCTTGAATTTAGGTAAAGTTTGAAGAAAAAGTTTCTTCCTTCATGTGGACTCGAACCATCGGAAATCCCCTTGGAGAAGAAATTTTCTCGTGGAATTTTGGCTACTATGGGACCGGTGCCCACCCAGCATAATGATGAATTTGGATAGATACAATAAGTAGCGGGTTCAGGTTGAGAAAACCAGCTATAACGGCTGGGGCCCAACATTCTGACTACATATCTCCCTTACTAGCTATATGATCGTCCATCTCTATGATTAACACATGTGGATATGAGACCAGAAGTCAGCATTTAGGTTAAGGGCCTTCTAGTAATGTCACCGTGGAGTATTTTTTGGGGGGGGATTTAAGGTCCTCCTGGTGCTTCGTAATTAACACAGTGAAACCACTCCGATGAAGAGGAAATCAAGTTAAGTGGGATGCACGTGATTTGCTTGACGTTATCACTGCAATATGACTCGGGGAAAATAGAGTACACTGTGGTAGAATAATAATATACGTTTCAGTATGATATAGTTCATTTCTGGCTTGTGTAGCCCCATTGGTGGGGTCTGTGTTGTATAGTGCGCTAAGAGGGGAGGGTGAGTTGCAGCAACTGCACTAAGTTTTAAATGCATAATAGTTGCTACACGTTTAATTTTTGATCTACTAATTCTGTGTTAATGAAAATATATGTTTTCTCATATGTTTGGAATGTTCATTATAGAATAGTGAATTCATAACAATTTATTTTATTATCATCAATAAGAAAATGTTTTTTTTTCCATGGCTACTACTTCCCTCCCCCACTCGGATGTTCGCTCCAGCCACGCGCCTTATGATTCACCAAGACAGCTACAGTTACAGGAACTGTACTATAACTGTAGCGTACAAATAAATTGATATAATTTTCTGTTAGCTCCGTTCTCACATACAAGATCAAAACGTTGTGTTTAACCTCAAGTGAAGGTAAATTAAATCAGTTACCGGAAGAAATTAGTAGATATCTTTTATTGAATGACGAAAATATACAATATATTACTTTTTTTTTTACAAATCATGGATTATAAGGAGAAATTAGATTTTGAAACACACTGCAGTACTAAAAAAAGCATTGTTGTACCATTAGATAAAGAAAGAGAGAGAGAGAGAGAGAGAGAGAGAGAGAGAGAGATAAAAAAGGAAGAAAGATACGATTGTATTGACTTAGGCTTTCACGGCCGGAGTTGCTATGGTGATCTCGAAGAAGATACGATTATTTACCACTTCAGTCGGAGTTCTTTGAAGGCATATCTAAAGTGACTGTAAAATGTAGACCATAGAGAATCTAGAAATTTCATTAAAAAAACACTGAACTGATTCTCCCAGTGGAACAACTCTATAAAAATACTATGTATCTAAATGTTATCTCGCAAGTGCGTCAAATTGTGTGTGAAAATAAAATGTGGATTCCCGTAGATGGAGACCAGGATTCTGTCGGGAGGTTTTTCGGGAATGTAGTCGTGGGAGTACTTTAGCCTGACAGACCTAATATATAATTTTTGTTAACTTCTGACATTAATGGAAATGCTGACCAAAAGAGAGTCAATATTAAATGTTGATAATGACAGCGTTGCTCCTGAAACGCGTTGACTCTTTCAACATTTTAAATTGGCGATTTGGGTTTTTAATGACTATGTGTAAAAAAAGTTTCTTTTTTTCAAAATGAAACAAAAAGTTACTTATCACTTGTATTATATCATACGCCTATTAACTTCTTACACACCCCTGTCCGTTTTATTTACATTGTCGGGTACCTATGTTACGTTATCTACATTCGTTACAGAGAATCTAAACAAGTGACCGAGTATGCATTGTCAGTAAAGAGATACTCGTTCTTGCTCCAGTTATCATGCATCATCCATCATATCATTGGGATAACATAACTCTGATTTCAAGACGCTCCATTCTAAGAAGTGGGTCAACACTTTGAGTCCGGCGGTGGTACTAGTACCACTGCAGGACTCAAAGTGTAATATATTCCTCCAATGCCACGAGAGAATGCCATACATAAACCGGGCACTTGCTACTACAATTCACAGGCCATGGATCATTACACAATAGCAAATACCTAAACTAAATTAAATATCCAAATTATCCGGGGCAAATGGTGTCTGCCTTGGAACTCGGGCTTCTGCTCACCAACTGTTCACGCGGGGCGCAGGACCGTTCGCCTTAAACTTTGACATATTAGCCGTGGCTTGTCTGGCGTACCGAGTGTGTTAAGACTCGGAACTTGCACGCAGCTTGACGACTGATAGTACAATGCTGGATGTTCCCTGTAAATGCGCATTCCTTCCGCTTGTATTCTTACCGCCGGCGAACTTTAGTATGTGCTTTAGAAATTGGAGATAAATATGTCCGTTTAATCGAGGGGAAAGGAGATATGGACCAATTATGTGATAAGAAAATATTCTAACCCATGCTAATAGGTCGGCCCCGGTGGCCTAGTGGTTATGTTCTTTGCCTCTTGTTCCCGAGTGTCGAATCCGGTCGGGTCGATGCATTTTTTAGGGTGGAAAATCGAAGGGGAAAGTCCTCCGGAATGGATTGATGCCATGAATGTAGTGTCTGAAGATCTTCAGGCTCGTTAAATAACATCAAGCCTGAATAAAAAGGCCTCTGAGCAAAATTTAACCGTTCTTTCTCCATGCAAGTAATATCTTAGTATTGTGAAATAAAACTTTTTTTGCTGAAAGATTAGTTTTACATAGATTATTTCTAATATATATACACACCCCATACGACTTGCATGGGGACACGGGTGCTCCCTAGGGGAGTTTCTTAATCAGGCTAATTTAGTTACACTTATTTACCTACATATGTCAATGACTGACATGTGACAAGCAAATCGCCTTAATGAGACATCTAGCAGACAATTATAGCATTACTTGGATGGGTGAAGGTCGGTTAAATTTTGCACAGATACCTATTTATTCAAGCTTGCGGTTCTTTTACGAGCCTGAAAATCTTCAGGCTCGGTACCCATGGCCTAAAGTCCCTCCCGGGGGACTTGTCCATTTGATTTTTCCATCCTAAGAGTAATTAACCCCCGCCAGGTTTGAACACGCGACCCTTGGGACTAGATGCAAGGGACATAATCCGCGGCCGACTATTTCTAGTATGATTATGGCAAATTTATAGGCAAGCAGAAATGTGACGAAGCGGAGCGTGAAATCGTTGTTAATATAACTTAACTGAAAAAAAAGTCATAGTATTACGTAGGACTTCCCAGAGATATTTCCTAATAAGATGTAAAAACTTCATTGGAAATACAACGTATTGTCATTTTATGCTCTGATGAACAAAGGTGTTAATATTATTGTTATGAATATGTACTATAGGGTGAACATAAGATCTGAATCAATTTCTGCAAAAAAAGAAATTTGATTGAAACCAAAGACGCAGGAACGTATAATCCATCAAAGTTTATTCCACATGACCACTGCATTTCCATACATAACTCCCAGCGACCGACCGCATCGTGAAACACTTACTGTAGAATTGCAGGTGTGATGTTGAGCACTGTACACACTACTTTAATTGTTCACTGGAGTTGATTTTGACTTAGTACACTTCTGACTTTGAGTATCCCGTGCAAAAAGTCAAGAGGTGTGATGTCAGGGGAATATGGAGTCCAAATGCTATGTGAAGACCTACCAATTCATCTACATGGAAATGTACATGTGGGTTCCAGGTACTCACGAACAACCAGTGCGAAATGAAGGGATGCTCATTTCTGTTGGAAAATCACCGTTTGCAAGATGTCATCCTGATGTAATTATAGTTGAAGGAACAGCTTCAGCATGCACAGATTCGAAATACCTGTATTGTGCGTTCTGCGAAGAAGAATGTTCCATATGTCTTAGACATTGTGATCGCCAACAATTTCTATCCAGTGTCCTTGATATTAGCCCTAGTGGAAGTGGGTTTATGAAATGTGCTTACATACTTCGCCTGAACCTCCCTGTAAAGGATATCCGCTCTTAAAGTGATCCTCATCAAAACAAAATCATGTGAACTGCTCGCCTTTCATTGGTTATGGACACCGACGTACGATGTAGAAGCAGTAAGTACGCGAAGAAGCAGTTCCCTTCAATAAATTAAAATATGTCCTCCAAATATAGTTTTATTCTTCATGAATGAAAATAATAAAATTTAAAACGTAAAAAATATTCTAAAATGTACCTAATCAATAATTACAACTTGAATTATTTATTACACATGGATCATTCATTTGAGTCATGCTTCAGTCGATTCTGATGCAACAAAGTGGCTGAAGATGTCGAGTCTTCGTGTAAATTTTTAAAACACAAGTCTGGCAAATCTTTGACTAGTGGTTTAAAAACACTTATTTTGAATTTATTTCACAAGTTCAGTGAAAAATCTCACCAGTTTTCTTATAATCTACCCTATTTAACCATCAAATGTCTTATATACTTCACACGTGCTCCCTGTCAATATGGTGGTAATGGTGGCGCGAATGGCGGAAGGGTAAAATTGGCATTTGTTTATGTTGGGATCACTCTAAGAGCGAATAAGGTATCCCCTCACAAGCGCATCAACCATAACTTTTTTTTTCAATGTTTAGCATCTTTGTAATCACCTTTAAAAGAAACTCATAATCAGCCGTTTTCTTAAAAGCGGATCAGGACTTTTATATGCAACCTGTATTATGTACACGTTAACTTCTTTTGTTGCTGAGCATAACATTATACATAGCCTCCCTAATGAAGTTATTACTGAATATCTGGGGAATTCCTACGTAATTTTGTTTTCGCAGGAATGACTATAAATCTATGTTTATGAGCCCTGGCCCATAAAATGTTGATATCAAGCATTGGAAAGAATTAATAGCTTATTATTTTTTGTTACTGATATAAAGGCAATATAACTTAGCAGTTACTTGGCGTTCCTCAGCACTTACGGCTTCACGCTAATTGATATAATATTTTCCAATAACGTTACGAATGGAATACAGCAGTTCATGAAAGTACTCGGGGTCATTCGAAAATATTATGTGTATAACCTTTTCTCGTTATTTTCTTAATTGGAACATAAAGGGTAGTACTTCCTAATATATAAACTCTCTTCATTTATATTATGTATCTTCTTTTATTTGTGAACCTCATTTACTGCCACAGCAAGCAACACCATCACTTCTTCTTTCGACAATATACCGTTACATACATCAAGTTAAATTGTGTCTTGTCACTATATCGCGTGGTTACATCGAGGGTTCTACCTACAGCTTCTTCTTTATTTTTCTTGTTTTTCCTATTAAATGGTCCTTGAAACATTAATGTTTTATCCGTAATGTTTAAAATATGTAGTTCAAAAATTACTACATGCGTCTCATCCTATTATTCTGAACTTCAAATCGCTCTCCTGAAAAAAAATCAAAAGTCAAATTAGAACCCTGTGGTTCCAACCTCACAATGTGTGTGCACTTAAACAACCGGAATAGTAGCGCCCGCTTCCCGTACCAGTGTGTACTCCCCCAAGCATCCCGTCCGCGAACTTTCCGCACGGTAAACACTAACAAGTTTCCAAGAATAGATCGCACCCGCGTCGACGTGTCCGAAGCTCAAAAGCTGAGACCTCGGGACATTTGTTCTTCTTTTCGCGGCCAGTTTGAATTGCATCGCTAATAACCTGAGTTGTTAAAGAGCGTCATAATTAAGCTTAGAATTTTTAGGTGCGCACCTTTTCTTTGTAGAGCAAATTCATGCTCTCTGAAAAAACTATGAGTGAGATGTTGCCTGAAATTGGGGCAATTTTCTCATTTTTGCACCATTCTGTCCATAATCCCTTTGCCCCCTTTTCTGATCTTCATTGTGTTACTTTTTAAATATTTTTACATAGCGAATTCTGCTATTTATTAGGCCCTACTCGCCCAAGTTAAATCTGAATGCGAAAAATATGATAGGAATGCGCTGTCGATTCACTTTCTTCTCTTACCATGTTTTAATTTCTTGCCCCCTGTATAGTGTTATTTGACTGGGAGGGAAGAGCTGGGAAATACTGTGTTTTTTATATGATCCTTCAACTATAGTAGTCGTTGGCCAAATTAAGTCTTTTAACCATGTTACTACTGGGGAATGAGCTGTTCCTTCTTTTCCTTCTTCTGTATATGTTATCAATTCTCGTCCCTGTGTTGTGTTGTAAGGCTGGTAATAGAGAGTTGACAAACACTGTGATTTTAAATGATCCGAAATCATCAGAAGTCGTCGACTAAATTATTAATTTGGCAACCATGTAATGATATTTCACATGGTGTTTAGGGATTCTCCCTTCCATAGAGAAACACACTTTCCCTCTAGCCATGCAGACTTAACTTGGGCGGACACTGCTTTCGATACTACTGAAATTCATGGTAAGTTTGCGTTGATGTATTAATTCACGGTAATATAATACATGAATAAAAGCTATAAAATAGCCACCTTGTAGGTCCGCCTCCTCAACTTAGTTGTTTTAAAACTCTGTAGGCCTTTCGGGATTAGTCCCATCAGCAGAATGAATTAGATCCATAATTGTTGACCCTTGTTGAAGCACAGTGTCGGGTAATACTTTATAATGTCCAACTTATACCAAATTATTATTTTTCAATATCCAATCAACTTCTCGTCAGTTTCCCATGAATTTGTCTGCTTTGAGTGAACACGGGACTAAACAAAATTGACATGCACCACTTCAGTAATATTGGACGAATTTTGATTTCTGAATTTTAACATTTTTTTTCATTATATTCTTGCATTGGCAGAATTGTAACCTACTTCTGAGGTTGGGACATCCAGAAGACGGAGTTATGTTACCCCGATGATAAGGTGGCTATAAATGATAACGAAGTTCCAGAAGAGTCTTTGAACCTAAACTTAGTCTAAATTCCAGACGATTGGCGACCACACGAATTATTCCCTTTAACGAAAAATTCCAGTAGTCTAACCGGTATTCGAATTCGGCACAGCAGTTTTTTACACATTCTAATTGTTGATAAGTCAGCACTAAGTTTTATTCAGACTGAAATTTATTTACAAGGGAATAAAAAATAACTGATGTTTTCTCAGTTTCTAAATCTAAATTGCTTGTTAAGTAACAAGTTTAATGTTCGTCATGTCTCGTTAGTTCAAGCGGGATGTCATCGAAATAATGGAACCATCATATGAAGCAGTGTTTGTGAATCAGGAATCACATTCGATTATAAATAAAAGCAGCGCCGTATTATAAACACTTTTTTTGTTTCGAAAATTGAATTTTTATACCTGATATAACGAGTTTTTTCTTTCTTTATATTGGTTTGACCATTCCCTCTGTAGACATTTTTACATTCATTTATACCATGTTGCACTATACTAAATTTTATGCCTCCGAATCCTGAAAATTAAGGATTCTATGACATTTTCGTAAAAATTCTTAATATTCCATAGAGAATCCTGTGAAAAATTTTACTCACAGAACTTACTCGCCGTGTATAATTACGATTTTAGAATAAATGTCAAATATTTTCAAGATATTGATTTATAGATAGGCTATATGAAATAGTATCTTCATTTTCTTACAGTGTGTCACATTGTTGTTGATACAATCTAAAGTTATTTTAATATCATTCATAATTCATAGAATTTAAATAATTGAATTTTCATTCTATTCTTTCATATGCTGATAAAGCAATTTATTATCAAGTTCGTATACACGTAAAACCAGCGAGTTGTTTCCGGCAATAGCATTTGAGCCTCGAGGCTCAGATTTCAAATCCTGATGCTGATAAATGAGTATTATTATTATTATTATTATTATTATTATTATTATTATTATTATTACTATTATTATTCATCATCATAGTACATTCACGAATTTAGGCCATTTGTTGACCTGTTTCGGCCTCAAGAGAAACACCATCCAGAAGTCTTTTGAGTGGACGTCCTGGTCTTCTTCTTCCTGCAGGTTGATATCTTAACATTTGTTTGGGTATTCTGTGATCTTCCATTCGATGAACATGTTGCATCCATCTTGACTTATAATCAGAAATTTTGTTTTCTAAAGATTCCATGTGTAATTCTTTTAAGATGTCTTCATTTTTTTTTGTGATCTAGTAGTGTGTATCCTGCAGTCCTCCGAAGATATCTCATTTCAGCAGATCTAAGTCTCTGTATATCCTTCTGTTTCAATGTCCATTATTATTATTGTTATTATTATTAATGAAGGAGGCAAATGCCGAGTTGGAACACGATACCTCTCAATAGAAACACACAGATTACTGAGTACAACTAAATACTTTAGACGCGATACAACCTAGAAATTAAAGCGTTATAAGTAAGAATAACAAAAAAAATCCTAAGTTAATACAGTCCGTCGCCGTGGCGTAGTCGGTAGGTGCCTACTTTCCATTCCGGCGACCGGGCTCGATTCCCGGCGGGGTAAGGGAGTTTAAATCTCCACCTTGGACCTGGGTGTGTCTGTAAGTGAGGATAAAAGAAAGTTAACGAAAAGGAAAAAGAGTGTAAACGAAAAGAAAGAGGGAAAAAAGTGTTAAAAAATTAAGAAAACATAAACATTTTTTTATGTATTCACGTAGACTTTCACGGCCGGAGTTGTCTTGAGACAACCCTTGAGGATGCCAGACGCAGTCTCTGGCGAAACGTCGGGGAACTACAAGCCTCACGACCACGGCCTGTAGCCCGAAAATCTTCATCAAAATCAATTTTTTTTTTTTAGCTTTTACTTCAGTTGTGTTTGGCTCTTACAAATTAGTTCAGTTTTTTTCCCCTCCTCTTTTCGTTTTACGCTGTTCTTCCATTTTGTTTTACCTTTTTGTTAACTTTATTCTCACATAGGCTATATACACAATGACAGGACACACACCCAGACCCAAGATGGATATTTAAAATCTCCTTCCCCGCCTGGAATCGAACCCGGGTCGCAGTTGTGGAAGATAGGGACTCTGCAAGTCGCAGGCGTACAAAATTAATTTGAACCGTGCTTGAGCATTGTATATTTTCAAGCCTAGTTTTAAACAAATTGGTCAAAGGGAAGGGTCTTATTTTAAATCTGAAGCAATTTATTATATACTTAAGAAGTTTAAACTTTAATGGAAATTGAACAATTAGTTCACATTTTTTGACTCTTGTAATTATATTTTTTTATAGCAGCGTATTTTTTTCTTATGGATTTAATATCTCCTTTCCGTTTCTTGGAAATTTACTCACCGCATCATTATTTTTAACAGTGTATTATACAATAGATATACTCATAAACGAAGATACAAGTAAAATAAAAAGAAACCAAAAGGAGATTTTAAATCCAAGAGAAAGAACACGTAGTGAAAAACAATAATACTACAGTATATTATTACAATACGGGGGAAAAAGTCCCATTAATAGAAACTACGAGGAAACAGACTTTTTTCGAGATGACCCATCATGTTATACATGGTCGTCGTTTTCATCGGTGACTTACTTGTAATCAATAAAACATGTAGAAAAGTGCTTAAATGAGTGAAAGAATATTTAAACAATGTTTTTGTTCAGAGAAAATAACGCTGATGGGAGTAATGTCAACACAACTCCTACAGTTATTAATAAATATGATGGTGAATTTGGGGGTGTGTATGTTCAAAAGCTGTAGGGACTTTGCAAATCAATGCTAGCAGGACTATATGGATAGTAAGTACACCATCTTAAAAAAAAAAAAAAAAAAAAAAAAAACTAAATCTCACATAAAATGTTTATTATAGCTGTTTCTTTATTTTGGAACACACCTATGCATCTGTTAACGCCTGCGCAGGGTCATTAGATCATAATCTCTTTGAGAATTTGTGAGCCATATTAAAAATAATAGTCCCACAAAATAGTATCGACTGGAAATAAATTTTCGAAGAGTTACTTCCTAAATTGGAGAAAATATGCAGCAACAAGTATATTCACTTCACACCACTGTAATATCGTAATGCGAATGATAAGCAACAACAAATTGAAGATCTATTATTGTATAATTGCAATTCTTTTTACTTTTTTATATGCAAACTATGTAGCGTACTGCCTTGTCACGCAGCGGGCCCGGGTTCGATCCCCGGTCGGGGCAGTTTTTCTGGGTGAGGTTTTTATCGGGGGTTTTCCTCACCTTTAAGACAAATGTCAGGAAAACTTTAAGGCCCAAACGGTCCCCGAAATCATATGGCCATCAGTATCATCCTTACCATTATCATCAATCTTCACCGGTGTGGAAAACAACGGGAAGCTATCACACCTACAATTCCCTAGTAAAGCTGCAAGCATAGCATGAAAATGCTATGATTGCAGTGAAAGACCTGCCCTCGGGCAGAATTATATGGATGGATGGATGGATGGATGGATATGTACACTATAGTGTAAAAGTTGTAAGTTGGCATGATTTCTGCTATCCTTGTCTAGATAATTGTTCTTCCACCCTTCGCTAGACGTCTGAGTGACATGTGTACTATAATGGGCTACCGTTGTAAAATTACTTACGAATGCTAGAAAAACTCCACCCCCCCTTTCGCCCAGTCTCTTTTGTTCACGTAATTTTTGTCAGTGGCGACTGTTTCAGAGTTCGTTTGGAGTTTGTGAGAGTGAGTGAGATATTATATTAGTGTAAAAGTAATCTTTAGAAGAAGGGAATGCCACCACTGCAGGGAGTGTCTGCCCTACCGCTGTCACCGTGAAGAGATATGTGTATGAGTGAGAAAGAAGATGGTGAGTACTCTTTCTCTTTCTAAAATATTCTAGACACTTTAGCCCTCACGGACTATAACAGCGGTAGGGACACGTTGTTGCGTAAATAGGTTAAACAATACGGTACAATCGGAAGGTGGCAGGTTCGAATTTCAATGGGGTCAGAATTTTTAAACATGCCTGAACCTACTGGGGGATAAAGGCCTTTGCGTCGACTCAGCCTCTAACGGAAATGAGTACCAGCTATGTTTCTAGGGATAAAAGACAGAACTGACATCTCGTTCCAATGGTCTAGAAAGATAGGAGTGTAAATCACATACTAACCTAAGAGCCTCCTAAGGCCTTAGTAGGATCTGTTTACCTTAACGAATAAGGTTGCAATACAAAAGTCACCTTTTTATGATATTTTGCTATTAAACAAAGTTAGAGGCGGCATTATTCTTGTATACATTAACCCTTAAACGCTAGGATATATGGAATTTCACGCAATGACAATTTCTAACTGCTATCGCCAGATTAATTTTGGCGGCAGAAAATATTTCATTCTGCAAAGTTTGTATTTTGACATAAAACTGTTTCATACATAGCCAGAAATTTTACCTTGTGTTTAGATACATAACAATTAAAAGAAGATTTAAAAATAGTAAGTATAACCTTATTGGTGAAAATCCACCGATTATAGTAACGGGACGCGGCTAGGGGAACCGACATTCTGATCTCATGTCACACTATGCTGGTTGTAAGATCGTTCACCTCTGAATAACACATGTGGATGCGAGGTCAGCAGCCGGGTAATAGGTCAAGGGCCTTACTTGCCTGTCGTGCTATTGAGTTTTTTCTAGTAATAGAATATGCTAGTGTTTAAGGGTTATTCAGGAAAGTTTCAGAATAAAATAAGCTTTCTTTTACAAGCTTTATATTAGCTTGACCTGTATCTGTGTATGTAACGGAATCATTCAACACGATATTCACCCACTTAAAAAGCATTGGATCGAAATGAAACTTGTATACTTGTAAAGGACCAGTGACAATACAATAATTTCATTTTTTTTTCTAAGATCGTGGCCAAAAAATAAAGACCGGTATAATAGGTTGCGGACGAATAGACTTTTTCGTCTATCCTTGTGGTAGCTCAGTTGGTAAAGTGGTGGGTTGAAGTGGTATATAATTTCAGTAATCCATAGGTCGCTGGTTCAAATCTGGCCCGGAGGATTTTTTAGAAGAGTATTACTTTTAGCTCATAGTGCAATAGTATCGAATTTAAAGATATTTACATTATTAGAAAACCAAACTAAAAAATAAAAAATACATAATTTTAAAAACTAAAACAACACGCTTTATTAGAAAACCGAACTAAAAAATTAAAAATAATTTTAATTTCCAATACGCTTGGGATAAAATTAAAGTGGTAAAAAAGAATCATCTCCAACACATCTAGAATAAAACTAGAGTTATCTGCAAGAAAAAATTACCATCAAAAGCATGCGGTGCTCTATATCAATTTATATATTTGATAATAAACAGATATTGGTAAAAGTAAAGTATCTAAGAAGAAAACGAAAAAAAAAACATAAAAAGCACCCCACGCTTTTGATGGTAAAATTATTTTTTTGTAGATAACTCTAGTTTTGTTCTAGATGTGTTGGAGATGATATTTTTGTTGACCACTTTAATTTTATCCCAAACGTGTTGGAAATTAAAATTATTTTCCATTTTTTAGTTCGGTTTTCTAATAAAGCGTGTTGTTTTAGTTTTTGAAACTATTATTTATTATAACTTATGTTATCATTATAAACAATTTATCTTATAAAAGTACTACTACGAACAACATTCTGGTACTCCCTGTAGTTATCAGACGTATTATTGTTGCATGCGTTTTTTGAGAACATGAATTTACTTGGTATTAGCTCTGTCCAACCTTAAAAATCTCCTTTGGAGCAGAGATTAAATTTTTGTGAAGGAAGTTGCCATTGCCACGTGACGAAGAAAAGTGAGTTATTTAGCCAGGATTACTCAAGGTTAAATTCGTATCTTGCCTTAACCTTGGGGTCTAATCTATGACCCAATGCGAAAGGACACCCGCAATTGTAATTTATTGACAAGATCAACTTGATATCTGGGATTTGTTGACCTGCAAATATCTATCTTGAATTAATTCGTGCCGTCGTATTTAGAAGCCCTATAACTGACGATTTTCATTTTTTTCTTTCTGTGCCTCAAGTTCAGAACGTCTTGAAAAACATCTTTTTTTTTTCCTTCAAATATGGAGTAACGTTTTATAGCCTTATTAATAATATTACCAAACAGCATCCCGTTTTTACCTGAATAGATAACATTAACCTGCCTACATATTTGTATTAACCTTTTATATTCAAGAACGTATTTTTGATTCCCCTTCCAATCCACTGCTTGGCGATTTTATGTTACTATAGTCCTCTCAACCAACATTGATCCTGGAACTTAATGTCATTCAGGCCAAGTGTACCAATCTCACACGATAGTAATTGTAGGCCCCTATACTTATTGTGTTATACAGGGTGTTTGCAAAAAATGCCTACAACGGAGTTGAGGTGTTTTTATTGAGATGTACTGATCATTTTTAATAAGGTCCCAATGTTCGGAAATCATGCGTTTTCACACTATAAGTAGCTAACTTCTCAAGAGTACAGTTGGTTGGATTTCAAGACACATTACATGATAATACGGTCACAGTCATATCAAGTTTTCAAAATATCCACCTCCCATCTCATTGCAGAGCGTTCATCGCCGGTGTAGTGATTGGCGCACCCGTTCATATACGCCAGGCCTCGTTGGAATAATTTCTGTAGCAGCGTGGATTCGGGCTATACGATCCATACGTGTCTCTACTGGAGTCTGATAAACAGACTGTTTCATGTCGCTCCATAAGAAGTAGTCGAGCGGGTTAAGATCAGGTGATCTCGGAGGCCATGGGACTGGTCCACCTCTGCCAATCCATTGACCTGGATACGTGGTACCCAAATATCTCCTCACATTGCCATCGAAGTGAGTTGGAGCTCCGACATGTTGCAGCCACATTCCGTTGCGAAGCCGCGTATCACAGGTTCCGTACCCGTGAGGTGTTGTCACGTAATGAGTCTTCAAATCCTTTGAACTAACACTGATCTTGAGACATAATTAACTAGCCATCGTGTGAAAATGTATCATTTCCGGATTTTGGTACATTATTAAAAAATTATCAACATATCTCAATATACTACCTCACCTCCGTTGTCGGTATTTTTTGCAACACACTGTATATACATCCTAACAAATATAATTTATTTTAAAAAATACACCATAAAAGGTTAAATAATATTTATATTACCAGTAAACAAGACAAACCCCACGCACTCCAAAATGTTTAACTGAGGACTTTCAGTTAGTTTAGTAAACATTTTCATTACCTAGAACATTAGTAACTTAAAAAATTATACCATGTCATGTTTATACAGGGTGTTTCCAAATGTATTGTCCAAAACGTAGAGTGATAAGTAATAAGTGATGATAAATGTTTCAGTAAACGTATGTCCGGGAATAAACAGATCATTTTTGTTGGTTACGGCTTCCTGAATACTAAGTACTAATTCCAACAAAAACAGTGACACATTTCGAGAAAAGCAATCGAGTGTAAACAGAAGCAGCCACAATTATCCAATAAACGCTGGTTAAGAAATTAATTCATTGGTTAATGTGCATATTTGTAATTTGTTCATCCACAAGCTTTACTGTTTAAAAAAGTGTAGTTAAGCACAATTATGTAATGTTTCTAAGGTATATTAAAACAAGTTCCATTAAAGAGTGGTCCGCAAATTAACTGTAGCATCGACCTGATAATCCATGTTTTCTCCAAATAATGTCCATTCGTGATTATTTAATTTGCAGACCCACGTTTATTTGAGCTTTCTTTTTTCTGATTACAATTTGAATGTTGCAGCTATTTATCTCGTGATTGTAAATTAAATAAAACTCACTTATTTTGTTGAGATTAGAATTTGACATTAAGCGAGCCTGGTCTAGCAAAAATAATGCTGTAACTGGTTCATTTCCGAACCCACATTTACAGGATATTCTTAATCTCTTCAATTTTACTTCGTTTCTCTACATTTTTGGAACATCACTTTTTAAACACTCTAAATTTGAAGAAATGTGATATAGTTTACAGTCCACACTATAACTATTGTCCCCGAAAACATCTGCCCATCATAATCATCATCATATTCGCCATATTTAGTACGAATATGAATGTGGATAGTGTATTTCATCTTCATATTGTGTTGTCTCGGAAGAGGCTCTAACATTCAGCTGATCACTCATTCGGGGAGGCCCTCCATACCCATTTGTGGTAAAAAAATATGTGTATGTGATCAGTTTAAAATCCCTCTCCCGACAGGTCGTTCCACTGTAAGGCCCGAGTGGCGTGTGGCATGTAAAAAGTACTTCTAAGACAAGAGATTAAACTAAGTTAATGGAAAGAAAAAAAAATGTTAGAGTTTGTTTAATTTAATTAAACCAATGGAATGCAATTGACTAACTGGAAAGTTTTAAAACTAAACTCCACGGCGCATCAGAACTTATGGCCCTTGGGCTATGAACCGGCTGCTGGCCTCACATCCACATGTTAAATATGTGGATGATAATACTACAATTACATGGCGACATATGGTCAGTATATCGAGTCCCTCAGCCGTTATACATGGTTTTCTCAACCTGAAGCTGCTACTTATTGTAGCTACCCAAATTTCTCACGATGTTGGCTGGACACCGATCCCATTCTAGTCAAAATTTCATGAGAAATTTTTTTTCCCATTGAGGACTCGTACCAGCGAAATATCTGTAGCTCTGCAGCAAGGCATTTTGCCTTAAATCACTCAGGCACGGCGCAGGACAACTGGAGAACTTGGGCTGCTTACATCAAAACACTGAGGAAATATTCCTGAATATCATCTAATTATATATAATTATCTTCATTAGGAAGAAAGTAACTAACATATACTATTGTATTACATGAAAATAGCATCACTTAGGCCTACATTTTATGAGTAGTTGATATTTAAGATATGTAAACATATCAACCATACAGAATCAGTTTTTACTTACCGTTACTGAACCGATTTATTCACAAATTACAGTACATTGGTCCACCTCTAGTTTTCACACCAGGCCAGGGGGTCGTCCCCGATCGGTACAAGTTTCCTATGTGATGTTTTTTCTTCCGGATTTCCCTTATATCTAAGGGAATTATCAGGAAACTTGAAGGCTAATTACACTGAGCAACAAAAAAAAAAAAAATTGACTCAGAAAGAAAAATATATTATTTTGATAGTATTTTTTTCTCCTGAATTCAAATATGATATCGGTTTTTCTTCATCACACAGGGTTTCCGAGAGACAGGAATTTATAATTTCAAACACTTTAATATTTTCTACATTCATAACTACACAACATTCGAACGTTCGGACTCGCCTAGAAAGTAAGAAATTACGATTTTCTACTACATTTCATCTGTGGAGCATCCCTCTTGATGGTAACAATAATCGGCCAGCATATTAGGATTCCATTTGCCTTGATATATCTTTTCCATAGCTGAAATCTCCTGACGAAAATGTTCCCCGTTTTATTTTACAATGGACAAATGGACGAAAAAATGTTTATTAAAAAAATAATTATTTAAATCCATTAATTGAAATTGAAATTAAAAAAAAGCTTTGGGTGACGGAGAAATTCCGAATACATATTTGAAAACACGAGAAAAAAACTGCATTAAGTACAACTATTGGTACTCATGAGACAAAAATCATGTTGACCAGTGTTATTGTCCCCGAACACCATCGGGCGATGTTAATCATCCATATAGGCTAATATTTGCCTTGTTTAGCGTGAATGTATGAGTAAATTGTGTGTCTTGTCTTAATTGTTCTTGCTCTCTCAGAGATGGCTCTGCCATTGAGTTGATCACTAATCCGGAGAGGTACTCCATGTACTTGTGATCAACAAAGTATATGTATATGATCCAGAGTTGAAGTTATTTCCCGACAGGTCGTATCCTAGTAAGGCTTGGTTAGCGTGGGACACGTAAAAAGTAATTACAAAGTGATGGTTAAAATAAGGAAAAGAAAGAAAGAGAAAACATGTACTTTGGTATGTGACAAAACAAAAATTAAATTCTGTTCCACTTGTTAGTTCCCGCGCCCAGAAAAATAGAGGCTAAGGCAAATTTAAATACAATTTTGCGAAATACTTGCTATTTGTATTCAGTAAAATGTAATAGATTTTGCTAAAGAACACGCGTTACGTTCATATGTAGGATGGAAGATTGCATTGCAATGGGTGGCGGTCATATCAAGCACATGTGAAAAGTAGATCAAAGGCTACGTAAACTAACTCACTGGAACTATGAAACCCGTAGGTTCATTGCCGCGCGAACATAACTTCTCCATACATCCCTGTTCTTATATAGTGTTTTCCAATCATCCCCTGTAAAATTTAACCCCCTCAAATCGGGTTAATATTAATATCATATCTCATTCTTGGCCTACCCACTGGAGGCATTCCTTTTGGTTTGAGTGTCCATGCCCCTCTTTCATCCCCCATTCGTGTTACATATTGTACCCATCGCAGTCTACGAGACTTATCTGTTCTTATTACATCTGATTTTCTGTAACTGTCATGTAGCTTTTTGTTAAGTAGTCTTCTCTATTCTCTTGTGTGTTCGCCTCTCTTCGGTCCAACAAGTGTCCTAAGAACTTTAGGCCTATTCTCAAGTATTCGTAATCTCTTCCCCCCTTAAAGCAAGAATCCATGTTTCGCATCCATATAACTGGAAGAGTAACAGTTTTATTTATTTTCAATGTAACATTTTTTTAGAGAAGTTGGGATGACGAGTTCTTATAATGCGTAATAGCATACATTTTCTGTATTGGACCTATATTTCTTTCTGCACCTCATTCCTGTTTGTAATTACGAGTATGTTAATAAATTGTAAAGGTGGCGGTAATTAAAATATGGTAAACAGTAGACCATAACTCAGAGATAATAACTTCAAGACCAAGAATTGTAAGGAAGTTTTTTTTCTAGTTTTCTATCATACCACCCCCTCTGTAAATATTGGAACACTTTATCAGAACATTCTGTACGTATGGTCTTACAATAAACACTTTTTTGTTAATACCCATGGAATTAGAGCCTTGTTGATCTTGTGGTAAATTCTGAAACAAAACACCAAAATGTAATTACTGTTAAACATGCAGTATTTACCGTTGCCACAGCACCAATATATACCTACTATATTAAATTTTAAAAACATGGTACATTGTACAAACCGCTGTATAAAATTGGATGCTTTCTATTAAAAGCGCACGAAATAACTAAAAATATTTCGAAATCGCACAGCGGAAAGAATGCTAAGCGCACTAAATGTTCCATCCCACATCTATAGACATAGGACTGTCTACTGATAACCACACACACACAGCAGTAGGCGCAGTTAAATTTATTTTAAAATAAAATACTTCTATGCACGTCAGTTTGTTATAATTTTATTTAAAATTTTACATTTTATTCACTATATTTTCTTTTGCAAGAGTTTCGGACAATTGATTTTTCAATATCACCGTCGATAATTTCCACATGATTATGTGTATTAATTTTCATATAACACAGTCCTTTCATTTGTGTCTTTGTGGATGGCTGCATTAAACTTCTGTAAGTAGGTCCTACAGCTCCATGAAATGTCACCACTAGATAACACACAGAACGTTCTCTACCTATAATTTGAACCAATTATACACTCGTTGTCTTTGTTAGTTACCGTCCTCACTAACGAAGTAATTCTGGCCAACTGAGAGCATCGTGTGGGAAGATCGATTACCTGAAGTGTTGGGCGCTTTTCATTGACAGGTTATGGTACGTTTTCTGTTCTGCATACAAATTCGACCCTGGTGCGCTTTTAATAATTAGCAGTACAAACTGACCTGATCGACCCAGTACCGTAGTCCTCAACTGTTGGCAAGTAAAATTTACAAATTTATAGGCTCATCATAATTTAGGAACATCACAAGACTCTTCTTTTCATACCACAGCACTGAACATGGCTCTACAGTGGAGGAAATTGGTATAAAGCCACTAACTTTTAGTAGTAAAACAACCCGAAATATTTATGCAAATACCGTATGTGTGTCATAGATTACATATAATTATCTTGGACATAATTTCATGCAGGTCTCCTCATTTTGTATTTATTATATATGTAAATAATACGTAAAATCTAAGAAAACGCTGTCCTAGGGGTGCAAATCGGTATAAAGGCAGGTCAACGTCTGGCTCTTACAGAGACATAAATGTAAACAAAAAAACACTGCAATTACATAGAGACGACCTGTCTGTGAGCATCGTTCATCAGTTACAAGTCAGTAGTACGTACAATGCCACGTGGAAAGCCTCTATCAAATGAAGAGAAATCATGAGTTAGTGCCTTCGAGGAGATGGGCCTTTCCAATAGACAAATACCTACGAAATTGGGGCTTCAAGATGTGTCATTGATAATTTTGTCAAACTGGGCTCACAATATGGAAAAAACGGGAAATGTGGACGGACAAGAAAATTGTCTGAGCGCACTAAACGTCTCATTTTACTTACTTACTTACTTACTTACTTACTTACTTACTTACTTACTTACTTACTTACTTACTTACTCACTAGCACTATCGAACCCGTAGGTTCATGGCCGCACGGACATAAGCTCTCCATACATTCCTATCCTGAGCTAATGCTTTCCAATCATTCCCTGTATAATCTACTTCCCTCAAATCATAGTTAATGTTATTTTCCCACCTCATTCTTGGTCTACCAACTGGGCGTTTTCCTTCTGGCTTTCCTACAAGAAGTTTCCATGCACGTCTTTCATTCCCCATACGCGCAACATGTCCTGCCCATCGCAGTCTACGGGACTTAACTGTTCTTATATATCTGGCTTCCTATAAAGACCATGTAGTTCATTGTTATGTAGTCTTCTCCATTCACCTGTCTGTTCATCTCTCTTTGGTCCAAAAATTTTCCTAAGAACTTTATTCTCAAATACTCGTAATCTCCTTTCCTCCCTTAAAGTAAGAGTCCATGTTTCGCACCCATATAATATAACTGGTAGAATAATAGTTTTATATATTTTCAGCTTAACGTTTTTTGAAAGGAGTTGGGACATCAAAAGTCTCTGCAATGCATAATAGCATGCATTTCCAGAATTGAGCCTATGTTTAATTTCTTTGTGCATCTCATTCCTATTTGTGATTATTGTTCCTAGTATTTGAATTCAGCCAATTCCTCAAAATTTGCCTCATTTGTCATTAGCTGTCCATTTCCATGTATTTCTACGTGTGACCATATATTTAGTTTTACTGATATTTACTTCCAGTCCTAATTTCTTAGTGTTACTCAATAGTGTGTGCGTGTTGGCCTTTAGTATCTCCTCGCTATCGGCCAGTAGTACTATATCATCAGCATAAACTAACAGCTTAGTAATACCATTGAGTTGTAAGCCTTCCTCATTCTTTAAAGATTTAATGGCATGCTCTAGTACAAAATTAAATAGTAGAGGAGATAGTGCATCTCCTTGCTTCAGCCCATTCTGGATTTCAAAAGTGTCTGAAAACTGTTTACCTACACGCACCCTACTCGTTGAGCCATTTAGACACATTCGTATACATCTAACTAACTTTTTAGGAATTCCGAACTCCAGCAGGATACTATATAACTTCTCCCTCTTAATTGAATCATATGCTTTTTTGAAGTCTACATATAGTTGATGTACAGTACCATTATATTCCCATTTCTTTTCTAAAATCTGTCTTATACTAAAAATCTGATATGTTGTAGACCTGTTTCTTCTAAATGCACATTGATGATCTCCTAGAATGTCATCAATACAGGGAGTAAGTCTGCTTACTAATATATTTGTAGAATTTTGTACGAAGTTGAAAGTAATGAGATGCCCCTATAGTTGTTGCATTCAGTTTTATCTCCTTTCTTATAAATTGGTACGATAATTGATTCCTTCCATTCATCTGGAAGAGCTTCTTTTTCCCAAATCATACTAAGCAACCAGCGTATCTTGTCCATCAATTTTTCTCCCCCTGATTTTATCAGTTCTGCTGGGATCTCATCTGAACCTGATGCTTTATACATCTTCAATTTTTCAATTGCCATTTCAACCTCTAATGTACTTGGCTCTGCGACTAGCATTTCTGCTGTCTGTAACTTATCCTCCTCAATGTCCTGTTCTGTATGTACATTTAATAGCTGATTAAAATAACTTTCCATCTATTTAATATACTCCTGGAATCTGCAATCATATCCCCATTTTCATTCCGAATTATGTTTGTTCTAGCCTGAAACCCTTTCTTCTCTATACTAATTCCCTGATATAATTCTCTAATGTTCCTATTTTTTGCATTCATTTCAAGATCATTAATCTTCTCTCTGAAATATTCCCTCTTCTTACTCTTTAGTAACTTGGTGGTTTCCCGTCTAACACTACCCAATTGCTCTAAATTTACGTCATTTGGCTCGTGTAACCATTTCATTTTTACTAGCTTTCTTTTCTTTACAATGTCGGCACATTCCTCATCAAACCGTTTCTTGTTTTGCCTCTTTTTTAAACAACCAATGCTTTCTGATGCTGACAATTTAATAGTATCTCTTATAGCCTCCCATTCTTTATTTATATCAGTTTCTTCTTCGTTTGCCACATTGTCATCTGAAGATTCCAGTACTTCAAATCTATTAGCAATTTTGATTTGGTATTCTTGCCGCATTTCATCATTTTACGTAAAGCAAAAGGTAAGAGTATGTTTTCTTCTCAAATCCAGGCTGATTTGAAGTTGCCAGTAACAGCCAGACGAGTAAGACAAATTCTGTCAGAAGACAAGAACCTAAAATTAAAAAAAAAAAAACACCTCTTAACGATGCACATAAGAAAGTTAGAATGACTTTTGCTGAAGAACACATGTCCTGGACCTCAAAATGGAATAAAATAATGTTCAGTGATGAGAAGAAGTTTAATCTGGACGGGCCTGATGGCCTTCAGTATTACTTGAACGACCTCCGTACTGAAGAGCAAGTTAGAATGAGTAGAAACTTCGGTGGTGGAGGCGTTATGATTTGGGCAGCATTCTGCTTTAAAGGAAGATAAAAAATAGCATGGATACGCATCAAGATGAATTGAGTCCTACGCTGAGGAGCTTCTCGAGTCCTAATTGATACGAATGTATGAGGAATTTGGCGAAGATCTAATTTTTCAGCCAGATAATGCTTCCATTCACGTGTCTGCCAAATCAAAGGAGTGGTTCAGGAAGAAAGAAATACCACTCTTGACGTGGCCAGTCACAAGTCCTGATTTAAATTCGATTGAGAACTTATGGGGGATTCTGTCAAGGCGTGTGTATCGCAATGGACGGCAGTTTGGGACAGTAACTGAGCAGAAAAATGTTATTCAGGAAGAGTGGGCTTCAATCTCAGTGGAAGAAATAAACACCTTCATCAAGTCAATGCCAAAGAGAATCTTCCAAGTAAATAAGAACAATGGAGGTTCAACTAAATTTTAGAACTTTGTTGTAAACTTTGCGCTCAGTCTTTTAGGTTTAATCTGTGAAATACACAAAGTGCCTTTATACTAATTTCCACCCATATGTGAGAGTGGTTTCAGTTTTCATGTACTTTTTTGAACGGAAATGGATAATTAATTTTGACATTATTTGTGTGTGTTTTATACTCAATCACATCCTAAGTTAATATAGAAAAATCCCAAAGAAAGAGTAAATAAACTTGTGTTAACACTTTTAACAAGTGCCTTTATACCAATTTCCTCCACTGTACTCTGAATCTTACACAATATCTATGACTAGACCATGGAACTCGCTTCCCCCAGTCATGTCAGGGACTGTCAATCACTATCATTATTTAAATTCAAATTAATTGATATGTTAAGTTCGACACAATGAAAATATTAACTGGATAACAACTACATTCAGCATTTTGTAAATATTCATCTATGAAGCTTTACTTACTTAATTTTTATTTAGATTATTTTTAATTTTAATATATTCCATGTAGTCCACCGCTTTGGTCTCGGGGTAGTGTGGTGCCATGTCACGCAGCGGGCCCGGGTTCGATTCCCGGTCGGTAGAGGCTCCTGGGTGAGGTTTTTTCGGTTTTTTTCTCACCTGTAAGACAAATTTTAGGAAGCTTAGGGTACACCGGTCCCCAAAAATGATCCGGCCATCATCATTATCATCACCATCTTTCACCTGTGTTGAATGCAACGGAAACTACCACACATATAATTCCCTAGTAAAGCGGCAAAGCATAGCATTTTCATGCTATGATTGCATTGAAAGACCTGCCCTCGGGAAGAATTACTATGGGTGGATATTCCATGTTTTTTGTTACTATTAGCTAGTATTGGATCAAATCACCATTGTCTTTTGTTTAGTCTATCCATCCATAGTAATTCTGTCCGAGGGCAGGTCTTTCACTGCAATCATAACATTTTCATGCTGTGCTTTGCAACTTTACTAGGGAATTAGAGGTGTGGCAGTTTCCCGTTGCTTTCCACACCGGTGAAGGATGGTGATGATAATGATAAGGACGATGATGATGGCCGGATGATTTTCTGGGACCGTTAGGCCCTAAACGTCCTGATATTTGTCTTGCAGATGAGGAAAACCCCCGAAAAAACCTCACCAAGGAGCATGTCCCGACCGAGAATCGAACCCGGGCCCGCTGTCTCACAAGGCTGCACGCTACATCGTAAGAAGTACTGCTCGGGACCCAGCTCCGTGTGTCTGAAAGGAATTTGCTGTCTCAGCTGTTAGTACTATGAGAAGCAGAGAAGTGTAACTCCTCCCACTCCCCACACTTCTCCCCGCAAACACACAGAGCTTGGTCTCGAGCTATACATATGCGGTGAGAGGTTAAACTGAGATACAGAAGATAGAGAAATTGTATTATCTACACTTTCGTTTTACATATTGCATCCTTTTAATGACATTGATTTCATAAGAGATTACCAACGAATGCTTTATTTTTGTTTCTTTCTACTAAACGCTTCTGCAATATTAATAATATGGGTTACCTTTTTCAGTCACTGAGCTACTTATACACCGTCTAAATGCTGGGTAATCACCTCCTCTCACGCACCAGCACCACCTAAAGACAAGGCCATCACCGTCTGTTATGCATAGCAGACGGCGATGACAAGACCTTCACACTGGACGCGTGACGTCATACATGTAGTCCGAGCGATCATAAGAAAGACTTGTACCACGACACAATTTCCCTCTCAAATGTTTATGGACAGAATATTCGTGGAATTATCTTTATTAAAATATGAGCATTTAAAATTGTTTTAAAGATGTGTCACCCTTAGTGGTATTAATAAATTGTTGTTTAATGCTGATATAATATTGTTAGGCGATAGCGAGAAGATACTAAGGGCACATTCTATTGAGTAACACTAAAAATTGGGGCAGGAAGTAAATATCGATAAAATTAAATATATGGTTTCACGTAAAAATGGTTGGTGGTGTCTGATGTGCTGCATCTAACACTGAAGTCGTTAGCAGCCTTGCTCTCCGGTACTTTGAAGTTTCAGAAATTTAGTTTTTGGCATCTGTACAGTTGATGATTTTTTCATCTGAGTGGTTGCATAGAATGCATCTTGATGTAGACAAGAGTTTAGGAAGCACGTCGTTACCGATAGTTGAACTGAATTGCGCAATTGCTGTCTTCCTTGGAAATTCTGTTGTGGAGTTTGTGTTCTGATAGAGAGTTTTTGTCATTTGTGGATGATTGTATGTCTTTTGTTGTTAGTGTGATTAGTTTTTGTATTTTATGTGCGTTTAGCCGAAATATAGGATATACGGTTGGGCGTTGGTGGTTGTGTTATCAGGGAATCTTTCTTCGGCAGGATATCAGCTGTTTCTTTGCCCAATATCCCACAATATGATAGCATGTATCTGACCGTGAAATTTGTTATTCTTTTGTCTGCATGACTTTATAATGACTATTTAACTAATGCCCCAAATGGGACTCAATGACCAATCACGTTTCAATGATTTCTGTTTTACAACCAATCAGAGTCGTGTTTCACGAAATATATATCAGTGTTATAATTACCATATTAAAGAAGGCTCCTCCTTTTTAATATTCTGAACAGGTCTGACCATTATTTTGCAGTGACTGAGCCCGTGAGAAATACGGCTACCAGATTGTATATATAGTGCATGAATGTCAACACATGCCTCATGCGGGAGTTAATATAAAAACATTTGTAGCAATTGATTATACCACAAAAAAAGAAACCACTGTTTGCACTTTCTGAAATGTTTTTTTCCCCAGGTAAAAATCCAGAAAAATATAATTGTCATATTTACATCATACATCAGAAATGAATTAATATACAGTTTGATGTGTTTCATTTTTTCTCCACTAGAGAGCATTCTTACAATATTGCGTTCCTTTGGCAATAAATAGTATGATCTGGTTGCAGTGATAAACAAAAGAAGCAGATGAAGCGTACCTATCGCTTCTCATTTGTTTTCAAACTTCGCCGTTTACATTAAATATGTAAATATTATAAAATAACCATAGTTAAATAATGATTTGTGAGTAAACAGCTTAATTTTATTCGTTAAATAGTCCTAACAAATGTCACTCTTGATTTCCAAGTTCTTTAGAATTTATCGATAATTTGGAAATCAGTCGTGGCATTACTTATGAAAAGATGGGGCATGTTCCTCCTGCGCCAGCGCCATTTTATCTTGAGTAACGTTAAGAAATTGGGACTGGAAGAAAATATTAATAAAATTGAACATATGGTCACACGTATAAATTAATTAGAATATATAATTATGATATAATTTAAATGGTTACAGTTAATGTCGAATGAGGAAAATTCTGAAGAATGACTAAATTCATTAAGTATGGAGATGATAGATCAGAAAATATAAAGTGAAGTGTATATATCCAGTTCAGAATCTTTGTATAATGTTTTTTTTCTTTGTTATGAAAAGTTGCAAAAAACTGTCCATCTTCACCTGATTCAGTTGTCAAAAGAATTTACTCTCTGGTATAATAATTAAAATATTACTTAATTCTGTTATGAATATTAGTTATTATATATCCTCTTGTCCACCGCTGTGGTCTCGAGGTAGCGTGCTGCCTTGTCATGCAGCGGGCCCGGGTTCGATCCCCGCTCGGGAAAGTTTTTCTGGGTGAGGTTTTTATCGGGGTTTTTCCTCACCTGCAAGACAAATGTCAGAAAAACTTTAAGGCCCAAACGGTCCCCGAAATCATATGCCATCGCAATCATCATCATTCATATTCATCTTATCATCATCATCCTTCATCGGCGTGGAAAGCAAAGGGAAGCTACCACACCTATAATTCCTTAGTAAAGTTGCAAAGCATAGCATGAAAATGCTATGATTGCAGTGAAGGACCTGCCATCGGGCAGAATTACTATGGATGGATGCACTAAATTCAAATGCCTAGGAACAATACAGAATGATGTGGTGCGGAAATAAATTAAACGCACTCTCATATTTGGAAAATTATATTATTACATATTTTAGGAATTCTTGTGAACCAACTTGTCTAAAAAATCTCATAGCCTATACTAATGAAATTTTCTTATATAAGAAGGGTACAGGTAAAGAAACAAATAAGTCAGTTTTTTTTGTCGAAATTGAGTTTGAAGCATTATTAGATTCTCCATGGAAATTACTATAATTTAGAAGTGTGAAGTCGTAAAATATACAGTTTACGTAGTCATGGGTTTATTTACCTCCAAAATTTGGCATACAGGTAAGGACATATGGATGTTGTACAGCTAATAGTTAATGTTCTACCATTTCAAGGAAATTGTGACTTACGTGTTTCTTTTCCTGTACTCTTCATGTCTATTTTATGTTACTGCAGTGGGCACATTTCAATTATCTGATTACAAGTTCCCACGTCGTTCTCCATGAAATAGCAATTAAATTGTGTACTCGTATAAACATGATGAATATGGCACGACAGGCTTAGAAGGCCCTTGACATACCATCAGGCTACTGGCCTCACATCCACTTGTGTTATTCACAGAAGTAGACGATCATTCAGCCAGTTTAAAATAGACGTGGTCAGCATGTCTGATCCTCCAGCCGTTATAACTGTTTTTCTCAACCTGGAGCCGCATGTAGCTACCCAAGTGCCTCTCGATGCTGGGTGGGCACCGGTCCCATACTGGCCGAAATTCCATGAGAACATTTCTTCCCTCGTGCTGACTCGAACCAGCGCAAGTCCCATAGCTTTGCGACAAGGCATCTTGCCTTAACCGCTCGGCTACGGCGCGGGATACATGGTGAATATATGAGTTTCAAGTTTATAAAATTTTGATCTATAGCAATACAGACAATTCCGTTCTACAATTATGAGAAATAAGCAGCAGTTTAAAAATGATTATTAAATTATTTAATGAATTAATTATCCAAAAGGAAATACTATTGCCTGAGAATAATACTCGATTATAATTTCTATGAAAACCCACTTAGCATTGAATAATTAGATATTTTAATTACCTACGTTAAAAATCAGTCTTCAAATACAATTGTGAAAGCCATGAAATAATTTAACACACCAAATACGCAGGGCCTACACGCACTTACAAAAAAATATATCTTAAATTTTAACAAGTGCTGTAATATCTAATATTTAAGAATTAAAAACTTAATACTAATAAAATTCGTATCAAATTCCGTATTGATGTATGGATCAGAATGTTGGACGATCACTAAAAGACAAGAATAAAGATTGGAAGCAGCTGAGATGCGATTTTTAAGAAATATAGCAGGATATACTCTGCTGGATAAGAAAAGAAATGGAATATAAAATGGGAACTAAATATTTTCAAACTTACAGAACGAATAATTAAATATAGGAACGACTAGTAAGGACATATTGATAGAATGCCAGAAGGAAGATTTCCAAAATTATTGCTAAATTATAAACCGCACGGAAGGAGAAATGTTGGACGCCCACACAGAAGATGGTCTGAACAATTTTAACAATTCTAGCTTTTATGAAACCGGAACGAGCCAACAGGCTTAATCCCTGGATGATGATGATGATCAAATTCCGTTGAGGCGAATAGTCATATGATGAAAGTTAAAAATTAAAGTGTACCTGTTGGCAGGCGCCGTCGTCCTCAACTTTGTTAAAATATTGTATATATTATTAACTGGAGCCTTTCGGGAAATTCTCGTATAAGACTTGAAAGCATAATAATAGTCCCTTCGATTGGTTGCTGGCCAAAGGAAGGCAATACCAGTGATGGGGCTGCCATCTTATAGCCTCTTGAAAGAATGAGTTCAAATCGGATCCCCAAAGCTGTTTATAATTATGTACCAAGAGGACGAAGATCACTGGGGCGTCCTATGAAACGCTGGAGGGAAAATTTTCTATAGGATCATAACAGGCCTTGGCCTAATACTTGGAAGGAAGAAGAAGAAGAAAAATTAACTGGAGCGCTTTCGGGAGTTATCTTCCATCTTCGGCAGGTTGAGCTTCTGCTACTTGTTGTTGTTTATGGTGATGTATACTCCACTGTTTGTAGCAGAGTTGCATCTACAAACAGTTGGAGTATACATCACCATAAACAACAAGTAGCAGAAGCTCAACCGGCCGAAGGTGGAAGATAACTTCCGAAAGCGCTCCAGTTAATTATATATACAATATTTTAACAAAGTTGAGGACGACGGGGCCTGCCAACAGGTACATTTTAATTTTTAACTTTCATCGTATTAAAAACTTAACTAGGTTATATGATATTCAGGGTGGAATAGAACTCTGCCGACAAACCTTGACAAGTGGTCCAGGGTTGTCATCTTAGTGTTCTGACATAAGGAGCCCATGGTTTCCGGTGATTTCTTGCAGAGTAATGAGTTGCAGATATATTAAACCTAACTAATTTCCCTTCGTTGCTCGGATTTTTATTTATCCTAATATTCTTGACATCAGTGATTTTAGTGATCCCAAAAACTATATTCGAGACTATTCTCTGTCAGTTTGGAAATATTATTTTTTATCCCTTATCACTCCCACTTCCTGAGGGGAGCTAAAGGTCAAGCATGAACCTAAACGTTATCGAAGCTGTCACCAATCAGATAAGCCATCCCAAAAACCGTGGTTTGGACACTAATCCCGATTATTTTGAATTTTTTTTTTCCTCCACCCATTCTTACACCCATAAGGCTAAAATAGCATCAGGATTTTCGCTAATCAGGTTAGCGACCACGAAAGCTGTGTGTTCAACACTAATATTTTTATTTTTTAAATATAGATTTCACTCCCTTTTTGGTGTTTTATGGGTCTTTACCACCATGGAATTTTTTGCAGCTTTTAAGTTATATGCGAACCGAATTTGTTTGAAATTACTCCCGGTTTTATATAATGCTGCAACATATATAGGTCGTTCGAACATTTTCCCACGTCAGCTCCCTCTTGATCCCTAGGGGCACACACACACACACACACACACACACACACACACACACACACACACACACACACACACACACACACACACACACACACACACACACACACACACACGCCACGCACGCACGCGCGCGCACGCACGCACGCACGCACGCACGCACACACACACACACACACACACAAATATATTTTGGATATCGTGGTAAGATGGATTCTGATAGTTTGCAAAGCAAACCTAATAAATTAATCAGGACTTGTATTAAGCTGATATGAATAATTTAAACTTTTTCATAAGTAATGCCACGAGTGATTTCCAAATTATCGATAAATTCACGACTCACGAAGTGAGGAGTGAATTTATCTAGAGAATTTGGAAATCAAGAGTGGCATTTGTTAGGACTATTTAACGAATAAAAATTAAACTGTTTACTCACAAATCATTATTTAACTGTAGTTATTTTTAATTATTTATATATTTAATGTAAACGGCTATGTTTGAAAACAAATGAGAAACGATTGGTTCGATTTATCTGCTTCCTTTTTTTATCACTGCAACCAGATCATACTATTTATTGGCCAAAGGAACGCAATATTTTAAGAATGCTCTCTAGTGAGAAAAAAATTAAACACATCAAACTGTATATTAATTCATTTCTGATGTCGTATGATGTAATATGACTATTTAACTCATGCCCCAAATGGGAGTCAATGACCAATCACGTTTCAATGATTTCTGTTATTACAACCAATCAGTAGACGTGTTTCACGAAATAATTATCAACGTTAGGATTATCATATATTAAGCAAAGCTCCTCCTTTTAATATTCTGAACAGGTCTGACCGTTATTTTGCAGTGACTGAGCCTATAACAAATACGGCTACCAGATTGTATATAATAGTGCTTACATGTCAACATTTGTAGCAATTGATTATACCACCAAAAAAAGAAACCACTGTTTGCACTTTCTTAAATGTATACGACATCAAAATGAATTAATATACAGATTGATGTGTTTCATTTTTTCTCCACTAGAGAGCATTCTTACAATATTGCGTTCCTTTGGCAATAAATAGTATGATCTGGTTGCAGTGATAAACAAAAGAAGCAGTAGAAGCGTAGGCTACCTATCGTTTCTCATTAGTTTTCAAACATCACCGTTTACTTTAAATATAAAAATATTTTTAAATAACTGTAGTTAAATAATGATTTGTGAGTAAACAGCTTTATTTTATTCGTTAAATAGTCCTAACAAATGCCACTCTTGATTTCCAAATTCTCTAGATAAATTCACTCCTCACTTCGTGAGTCGTGAATTTATCGATAATTTGGAAATCACTCGTGGCATTACTTATGATAATTATATTTTTCTGGATGGTTACCTGGGAAAAAATACATTTATGAAAGTGCAAACAGTGGTTTCTTTTTTTGGTGGTATAATCAATTGCTACAAATGTTTTTATATTAATTCCCGCATGCGGCATGTGTTGACATCCATACACTATATATACAATCTAGTAGCCGTATTTCTTATAGAGTCAGTCACTGCAAAATAATGGTCAAACCTGTTCAGAATATTAAAAAGGAGGAGCTTTCTTTAATATGGTAAATTTAATATTGATAAATATTTGGTGAAACACGACTGGGATTGATTGTAAAACAGAAGTCATTGAAACGTGATTGGTCATTGACACCCATTTGGGGCATGAGTTAAATAGTCTGCGTAAATTCTGAGTATACAGACAAGGGTAGTGTCGTCGTGAGTTTTAACTACGAATACAACACATTATAAGTATCCGGCCAAAAAATACTGTTCTCAATATTTGTATTTATTTAAAAAATGGAATTTTCCTTGTAACCTATCAGAACTCACGAACAGACAGGTGAATGGAAAAGACTACATAACAATGAACTACATGACCTTTATAGGAAGCCAGATATAATGAGAACAGTTAAGTCTCGTCGACTGCAATGGGCAGGACATGTGGCACGTATGGGGAATGAAAGACGTGTATGGAAGCTTCTTGTAGGAAAACCAGAGAGAAAACGCCCAGTTGGTAGACCAAAAGTGAGGTGGGAGAATAACATTAACTATAATTTGAGGGAAGTAGATTATACAGGGAATGATTGGAAAGCATTAACTCAGGATAGGGATGTATGGAGACCTTATGTCCTCGCGGCCATGAACCTACAGGTTTGATAGTACCAGTGAGTAAGTAAGTAACCTATCAGAACTCATCTCATCTCATCTCATTCTAAAATACATGCTACATTCTATATCAACAAACATTACTCTATAGGCTAAAAAGTCCGTGGGCGTGACTTCCTTATATCAAAACAATATCTTGTGAAAGTTTGTTGGTAGAGTTTCTTCCACCCTGCATTTTAATAATTATCTTCTTGAATAAATACACATACATTTATGATTTGCATAGTAATATTCTTTGTAGGTCCACCGCTGTAGTCTCGAGGTAGCGTGCTGCCTTGTCACGCAGCGGGCCCGGGTTCGATTCCCGGTCGGACAGGCTTCTGGGTGTTTTTTTTCTCGGGGTTTTTCCTCACCAGTAAGGCAAATGTCAGGAAGCTTACGGCCCGACCGTCCCTGAAAATCATCCGGCCATCATCATCATCATCCTTAATCAGTAATCATCATCATCCTTCTACGCGGGTGTGGGAAAAGCACACGGGAAGGGCTACTACATAACCTATAAATTTTAATTCCCTAGTAAAACTGCAAAGCATAGGGCATGAACATGCTATGAGTGCAGTGAAAGACCTGCCCTCGGGGCAGAATTACTATGGATTGGTTCTTTGTAGTTACAAGTTAGTAAATAGAACGAAACTCCCGACCCAAAGTGACAAGTTTTCTGTTGAAAACGATATGTAACATGTACAAGTAGGTTTAAGCTATCACAAGAAATCTTGTGGTAACACATTCTATCATAGCAACTCTTTTTCCAATCATGGTGAATATATTTGTTGTAGGACACGAATGAAAATAAGATTGTTGGAATATTAAATCGATTTTCTTGAACGCTGCTTTAAGTTCACATCCATATATTCACAGTCACATGCTGAGTAATTATTATTTATTATTCCACGTTTTGAATTACCACACAATTCATTTCACACTAACATTACATTCCTTGAAATAGCATGATAACTCAAAAAGTAAATTTCATTTCTTACAAGTTCATGTGACTTCATAAATTAATATCTAGTTATAAACACAGTCGACAATTTACCACAAGTTAAAATCGTTGATTAAAATCACAATTAACATGGAAAAGAAACTTTCGGAATAATATGAAAAATAAAGTAAAGTTGTCGCAAGATCATAAACTATGTGGATTGGATTTTTTAAATGAATAATACTATTATGTCACCTGCTCTAGAATGTCAGAAGAAATGAAGGTATTGTACATGTGGGCCTATACATTAAGAACTTTTTTAATCTAACTTCCAAGTTATCAACAGTAATCTAACAAGAGGTTGTGTTTTTCTAAAAAAAATCGCGAGCGACAAAGTCGCGAGTCATTTTATCTATTGAATAACTCAACCCTGCGTTAGATTTGGAGTGACTATTTAGCGAATAATATAACATCAGAAGCTACGAGTAAAAATAATTATAATGTTTAATATTTACCACATGTGAGATTATGTATTCCGATCTTACTTCCAGGCGAATTCTAAGCCGGCTGTATAGTTATAAATAGCATATATTTACTGTTAAATCTCTTTGGGCTTTGGAAAAATCAATAACAGATAATTGTACGAGAAATAACTATTAACAATAATACAGATTCATTATACAACATTTAATAAAATTTTTAGAGCAACAGAACTACCTCTTTTTTTGTAGTTTTTTTTTTTGGCATTTCTTGCTGTAATTACCATATCGATCGTAAATTGTTGAATCCTATATCCTTGTCAAATACGTTAATTTGCAAAGATATCTCTCATTACGAACAGGAAGAGGCAAATTTATCGGTCTATGAGTTGAATAGTTAGTATAGTTACCTCGCACAAGAAACTGTGGATATTCGCAAATGTTTGGCAAATAACAGTAATCCTTCTGTGTTACAGTTCATAAATCTTAAAAAGAAATCTAATTATTTTGAAATTTAATAGGTATAACTTAACCTCTTAAGGCCATGTAACTTACAATAACATATTTCTTGCCTGTATATGGCTGATAAAATTGCAGCCACTAGAGATTTGGAAAAATTCCACTTAAAATTTCAGTTTTTAGGTTAACACAATTCCTTAATGGTCCGATTTTGCTGATTAAAGAACTCCATTTTACATTTCTTATCAAATCTGACATATCTAAATCCGTTGGGAAAAATTGCGTCCGCTAGAGTGATTTTTAAATTTCAGTGTTCAGCTAAATCACCATTCCTAATAATATGATTTATCTGATTTTCGTAGAAAGCCTTTTTCTTTTATTTCAATGGATTGTATCGAGCTTCGTTGCGAAAAAAAACGAAACTTGCGATTTTTCAATTTTCGATACTTCTAATGGTCCGATTTTACTGGTTAACGAACTTGATCAACTTAATCTTACATTTTCTTAATTGATTGTTATGCGCCGAATTTGGTTGAAAAAAAAAACACAAATTATGACCGCTAGAGCTTTAAAATAAACGTACGTACACACGTGCACACCTGCACACCCAAGATCAATGTTGGTGCTTAGTAAGCAGGAGCGCTTAGGATTAAAAAAAATTGAAAATCTTCTCATAGCTACAACCCTAATACAGTAAAACTTGTTTAATTGGGAACATGAATAATGCGGAAATCTGTCCAATGTGAACAAATTTATTGGTCCCGGCAAAATAATGGCAATTTTACGTATATTATTTTGTATAAAACGGAATCTGTCGAACGTGGAAACGGAAGGATATTTCTACACAAATCATGAAAAAAATGTTTATAAGGTGGAAAGATAGATACAGACATGAATTAGTTTCCACTTCATTGAATTCCCGTTAGGTGATTTAACAATAAGTGATGATTCCTGCCGTCCGGTGAAGTAGAGATTCTGCCTGTATCTGGAATTTTCTTTCGGCCTCACTGCACACCCATTTTGCAAAATATAGGCTTGTTTAACAAATATTTGGCGTGTGACATCTATCCTACAAATAACCAGTGCAAAATCTTAAATTATTTTAAGATCTGAGACCGATTGTGTACGTATTTTTCACAGGGAGCGTTCTGATTTTACGGAATGAAGATGGCTAAATCGTATGTATCATTGTCATTAAACAAAAAAGTGAAAGTGATTGAAGATGAACGAAAAAACAAACTCTCAGTGCGCCAAATAATGACTAAATTTAAATGTGGAAAAACCGAAGTTTATGAGATTTTAAAGCACAAAGAAAAAATAATGAATGAGTGGAGTGCAGGGAAATGGTCAAATGAAGAGGAAAGAAAAATATCTTCGAGGAGTGGGAGTGATTTACAAGTCCACGATCAAAAAATCTCCAAATTTGCGGACCGATGCTCCAAGTTCAAGCTCTAGCTGCTGCTATATCACTAGGAAATAACGATTTCAGGGCATCTTCAGGTTGGATGTGGACAGTGTTTAAAGACGACACAATGAAGTGCGGAATGAAATTTGCGGGGAATCAAAGGCTGTGGATGAAAATATTAAAATGAGTGGAAACCGAAACTGCATACTTTAATTTCAGGATCTGCGCCTGAGAGACGTTTTTAACGCTGACGAAACGGGACTGTTTTATTCGCGCGTTTCCGTCGAAGTCGCTCGTACATACTATACTTTACAGCGGCAGCGGAACTACAAATAATCCAAGTTACATAAAAACACATGTATGGTGCTATATAATTTAAGATTGGTTAACTTTTTGTTTTTTTATAATGCGGAATGTTGTCTAATGTGGAAAAAAATATTTGTCCAATGCGATTCCGCTTTGAACAAGTTTTACTGGATATTAATTATTTTGCAATTGGCTTCAAGGCATTAACATGAGTCGTGGTCTGGAGCGAAGTCTACGTTCTAATTCATCCCATCGGTAGGCTATTCGATTGGACTGAGATCGCGGCTCTGGGCTTGTGATTCCATTTCTATCTTTCTATAGGACTTGTCTTATGGCATTAAGCATTACTACGCTGATTCATTTAATGCTCTTTACAAACTGGCACTCTACTGTAAGCAGTACAAGTACAAATACAGTAAGAATATCTACATGGCGTTTAGATTGCACTAGTGGACCAAGCCTGTGCCATGAGATACAGTCCCACTCTGTAATGCCATCTTCTGCAAATTTTACTGTTGGTTCAATACATGCTGCTGTATATTGTACAGCCTTTGAAAAAAATGATGGCGCAACTCTTGATGGTGGAAAGTTAAAAGTTTTGAAGAGCGATTCACACTAGTAAGTTGTTACATGTGCTGTCTCCTTTGAGGTCAAATCCGGCAGCGTAAGGGGTCAATCATAGATTTATACCACTCGTTATTGAAATAATTTCAACAAATAAATTTGTTAATTGAATTTCTAAGTTAAGAGGGTTATCAGATGACTGAAAGTGAGTAATGGTCTCTTAAACCAATCAATAGTAAATTAGCGCTTACTTCTTACGCAGTATTTTTATCGTTCGCTTCAGTAGAGCAGTCGGTAAGATTCTTTCTTGCGACGATGCAGGCCCAGGTTCGATCCTGGTCAGGACTTGTTTTAATAATGTCGTTATTTTTTATAATGCCTACACGTTACCAGGCTACATTATATAAATACACTTGTATATATAGGGGAATTAATTAATTAAAGGAAAGAGCTCACACACACACACACACACACACACATATATATATATGTCCACCGCTGTGGTCTCGAGGTAGCGTGCTGCCTTGTCACGCAGCGGGCCCGGGTTCGATCCCTGGTCGGGGCAGTTTTTCTGGGTGAGGTTTTTATCGGGATTTTTCCTCACCTGTAAGACAAATGTCAGGAAAACTTTAAGGCCCAAACGGTCCCCGAAATCATATGGCCATCATCATCATGATCATCCTTATCATCATCATCATCATCATCATCCTTCACCGGTGTGGAAAGCAACGGGAAGCTACCACACCTACACAATTCCCTAGTAAAGCTGCAAGCATAACATGAAAATGCTATGATTGCAGTGAAGGACCTGCCTTCGGGCAGAATTACTATGGATAAAATGAATAACGATTATAAATCTCGTTACTTTGTTTAAAAAACAAAAGACATAATAAGATTATCTATTTCCACTACTAATGTAAAATGCGTCTGATTAATTTAAATTAAGACAAGTTAATATGTAATGTCATTATACAAGTAAGTCCTGGAGTATTGCGTCGCTTCATACAGACAGTTTCTAGCAGGGAACGGTTGTGGTTTAGTGGAGGGAGCTTCTATTTCCCATGCAGGAGGTCACGTGTTGGATCCCGCTGTCATGCTTTTCTCTTTCTCTCTCTCTCTCTCTCTCTCTCTCTCTCTCTCGCTCTCTCTCGCTCTCTCTCTCTCTCTCTCTCTCTCTCTCTCTCTCTCTCTCTCTCCCTTATCTCAATTAATTTTCTTTGTTTTGTTTTATTTTTTTGCTTTATTTACAGCATTTACCGCACTACTTATAAACGCAAAATTATTTTTCATTGCACGGCACAGAACGAAATAGAACGGATTTTAGTTTATCAAACAGTTGTATACTTGTGAACTAAACAATTGACCTCTGGTCATGCGTAGTGGCTTCGTTCTGGGACTTAAAAATTACCTGCGCGCTAACAATTATTTCAAAGGCTGTACATCCCATTAAACTACCACAACGTATAGCGTGACTCGTTGCTAAAATTCAGATTTTTCAGTTGTCTCTTGTCCTCTTTACACTATTGCATAGGCGCTTAGTATTCAAAAGAGAATTGTTTGGCTTGTGAGCAGCTACCTGGCTATGATAGCCCAATTTCCTCATCTAACGACGAACATTCATGATGCAAATTTCACTGTTTGTAGCTCGGTCGAATACTTTGATGTTTGATTCTACCGACAACCGGAGAATTTTATACATCACTCTTTTCTTGTATCGACGATAACTTTCTGACATAAATTCGTTGTTTTCTTCTAGAAGCATTAATGCATTTCTACTTTATAACATCTGAAATGGTTGAACTGAAACCTCTCTGATTAACTTGGTGGGGTCCTAAGGTCATGCCACGTTGAAAGTTAATTATCTCTGCCATTAACAGTACAACTGAACAGTATCGACATGGTGCCATCACGCAAACCAATGCGAAGTTTTCATTTGGACGTTGCAGCACTATTCGGTGGTGTCCCTGTATAGGTCTACAGTGTATCTTTCCCAAATATTCGCAATGTTTTTCGAAATACCAGCCATACTTTACTTGCCCTTGAATTGAATTCGCTGCCCCTAGTAAAGTCACATGCATTTATATGCAGAGTTAAACATGCAATTTTAAAAATATGCACAATTAAAATTTACGCAAACAACTTGATGATTACTGTAATTAATATTTTGGTGATAAGGAAACGAGTAAAAGTGAAAAGGAAAATTAGTTTTTTACTAACAAGGCGGCTCCGTGTCGCAAGCGGTTAGACGCTCACCTCTCACCACTGGAGTCTCGAGATCGAGTCTCGGACACTCCATGTGGGTTTCATGGTGGACGAAACGGAGCTGGGGAAGTTTTGCTTGGAGTTACTCCCGTTTTCCCCTGCCACAAATTTAATTCCACCATTTCTCCATACTCGTAAATTTCGTTTCATTTCGTTTGTCAGCTTCTGTCGACCAGCACCCTTGCCATTCACATACCTCTATATATAGGGGTTCATCTCATCTCATCTCATCCCTCGACTAGACCTTGAGTTGGACACGAGTTGAGAATATTTATTTTATTTATTTCTAAAATATTCAATCATATGTGTGTGTGTGTTTGTGCGCGCGCGCGTGTCGTATTATTTTTATAACTAACTAACTGGGACTTTCGATACCGGACTTTTGAGGCCGCGAGGACATGCTCTCCATACATCTCTATCCTGAGCTAATGTTTTCCAATCATTCCCTACATACCTCATCTTCCTCAAATCGTGGTTAATATTATTCTCCATCTCATGCTTGGCCTACCAACTGGGCACCATTACTCTGGTTTTCCTTCAAGAAGTTTATGTCCTTCTTTCATTCCGCGTTCGTGCCGCATACGAGACCCAACTGTTCTTACTATATCTTCTCCATTCACCTGTCTGTTCATCTCTCTTTGGACCAAACATTTTTTAAGATTTTTTTTCCAAATGCTTGTATTCTTTTCTCCCTCCTTAAAGTAAGTTTTGCATCCATATAATGTAACTGGAAGTATAACTGTTTTATACACATTTCAATGCATATTTTTACGGTCGCGGTGGACTAATGGTTATGCTCCTTGCCTCTGCTCCCGAGGGTCGCGTATTCAAACCCTGTCGGGGTCGATGGATTTTTTAGGATGGAGAAATCCAAGGAGCAAGTCCTCCGGGAGGGACTTTAAGCCGTGGGTCCCGAGTCTGGAAATGTTCAGGCTCGTAAAAGATCCTTAAGCCTGAATGAAAAGGTCTTTAAGCAAAATGTACCGAATTTTCCCGTCCTAGCACTACCTTGGTTTCCTAGTTGTCAGTATGAGGCGGAACGCTGACCACGGACCACTCAATTGACATGTATACGAAAACAAGTATAATTAAATTAATATGGTTCAAATTCTTCCCTGTAGAGGGAGAGCGCCTAAATCACTGTTAAGGGAAACATGGGCTTACAAGATACAAAAGATATTTCGAATTACATTTGCAGAATGTGATTAGTGATCCGAGGGAAATAAATGTGTATTGGATCCTAAGAAATAAGAATTGGAAGTAGAATTTACTTAGAAGTCTCACAGTTAACAGAAGAGAACTTACCGTCGGCTAAACCCTCTTAGTGTTCTGGAAGGAATACAAACCAGTAAATTTCGTCATTTTACTAGATTTGGATTCGACTCATAGGAGTTAAACTTTAAAAGCCAACAAAAATATCTCAGCTTATCCTTGAAATGTCTCACACATAGAGATACTCAACACGAAATACATTGGCAGCAAGCAATTGATTAATCGAGAAGAATCGCATTACTTTGCCCGTTCTATTATGCATACGCAGATAGATATCTGTGGTATAAATATTTAACACTTTACTAGGGTTTTCTGTCGCAACGAATATTTTGTTTCCTGTCAGTCTAGTCATAAATCGGTAAATATTGTAAAAGCAATGAGGTACTATAATGAATGTACAGGGGTAGACAAAATAATGGAAAAGCTTTCCAACTCTTCATTGATACAGCGTAGAACCACAATTAATCTTTAATACAACTGCAGTTCTTCTTGGAATTGATTCATACAACTTATGACTATATTCTATGGACATCTTGAACCATTCTTCATGGAGAATTTGGAGAGGAAGTAGGTGAAAATCTTGTCGTTATTGTAGTCTCCAATACATACCAAATTACCTAAGTAATATTCAGATTTGGTGTTTGAGCTGGCCATGGTAGACGTCTGACTATTCTTCACGATCTTAAAAACCTATCTTCAAACCAACCAGCGGTGTGAGTAGGAGCATTGTCATTATCTGAGAATAACAATTGAGTGCACTCAGTCCCCTGGAATGGCCTCTTTAACAGTCTATATTCCATTCACTGTGATAGGACCTACAGAATACCAGCTGCTCAAACCATTATTGACCCTCGAACATATTTAACTGTAGCCACTAACAATGTGAGTTGTAATCTTCTTCTGGTGTTCTCCAGGCATATGTCCTACCGGTATACCGTAGTGGAAAAGTGTAAATATTGATTCATCAGATCATATATTGTACTTTACAATCATCAGCAGTCAAGGATTTTTGTTCATAAAATCACTATTTGCGCTTTGTTGCAATCTTGTCTGTAATCATTGGTTTACTAATTGCTGATGTGCAATAAATATATAATTTGCCCAGTTCTTTCCTCACTGTTCTGGTAGAACTAGTTCCCTTAAATGTATATTTAATTCTTGCTGTCATTTTATCTGCAGTAGTTTTACGACTTTGTGACACAATCTTCTTGAGAATTTTCTTGTCTCTTTAATTTAGTTTAGGTTAGTGATCACTATTCCTTTTTTGCAGAAACTGTTTCACCTTTAGACAGGTATGCATACGTAAGCTTAGAAACTCTGCTCCTTGAAAACCCGAACAATTTGGCAATTTCAGTCACTGTAACTCTAGTTTACCGGGAAACAAAAATTTGCCCTTTTTAAAAGCTCCTAAAATCAGACGTCGTAAATTTGGCTCCATAGCTACAATTACAGAAGAAATGATTGTGCAGTTTAATACAGTACTAAGCTCGGATTAAATATCTGAAAGAAAATAATGCATTTCTGATAAGACTTGCTCATAACAATAAGTGTACCAGAAAATATTTCTATTATTTTGTCTTTCCCGTGTATATTCAACATTCTCTTTTTTTTTTTGTAAAAAATGAAATTTAATTTTCCAGAATTTACATTGTTTCTAAATATTAAATTCTGTTCGACTTGGAACTTTATACACGTTCCAATATACCGTTTGACTAAGAAGTTTGGCAAGCAAATTGTAGACTACTTCCCACCTATTGACATAAGGAAATACTTTTTCATTTTATTTTTCTGAGAGCTTCACGTTGAGTGAAAGAAATATTGACCAACAAGTAACTTGTACATTATGTTAAAGTTTGAAAAAAACCAAAGAGTATTCCAATACAGACACAGGCATGATAAAGACAGTTCATTCGACGTAGTGCAAACTAATGATATTACGACATATTGCTTTCCATAAGTAATGCCACGAGTGATTTCCAATTTATCTATTGAATTTGGAAATCATGAGTGGCATTTGTTAGGACTGTTTAACGAATAAAATTAAGCTATTTACTCACAAATCATTGTTTAACTATAGTTATTTTAAAATATTTATATATTTAATGTAAATGGCGATGTTTGAAAACAAATCAGAAATCTGAGATTATGTTCATTCACTGCTGCTTGATCATATTATTTATTGCCAAATAAGATCGCAATATTGTAAGAGTGCACCCAAGTGGAGAAATAATGAAACATATCAAACTATATATCATAATCAACATTACGGGTTATTCATTTATTTTTTAGTAAACAACTCAGTAAAATCAGGGAATCTTTTCATTATTTGCTATATTCAATGTATATGTTGGAGAAAAATAATGCTTTGACCTGTTCAGAACATTAAAAAGGAGGAGCTTTCTTTATCACAAAAGCAGGAGCTGATAAAGAGAAATCGACAAAGAGCGAGGTGAAACACGACTGTCATTGGTTGTTAAACAACATTCATTGAAACGTGATTGGTCATTGACTAGCATTTGTGGTATGAGTCGTAGTTAATATTTGAAAACAATAGTTTATAGATTGCTGTAAAATTACAGTGCCATATATACAACCAGTCCATCGCTATGGTCTCGACGTAGGGTGCTGCCTTGTCAAGCAGCGGGCCTGGGTTCGATCCCCGGTCGGGACAGGTTCCTGGGTGAGTTTTTTTTCGGTTTTTTTTCTCACCTGTAAGACAAATGTCAGGAAGCTTATGGCCCAAAGGTCCCCGAAAATCCCGGCCATCATCATCATCATCATCCTTATCATTATCATCCTTCACTGGTGTGGAAAGCAATGGGAAGCTACCACACCTGTAATTCCATAGTAAAGTTGCAAAACATAGCATGAAAATGCTATGATTGCAGTGAAAGACCTGCCCTGTGGCAGAATTACTATGGATGGATAGATATACAACCATTAACTTATTTTCACTTAGCTGTATTTTCCCTCTCCATTTTCTCTGTAATCTAAAAAAAAATATAATTAATCTGCAGAATTTAATCCTCGACGTAACAATTATAATTTAATTTATATTCAGTCAGAAACTTTTCACAACTTAGTATCAGCCATGTTTGTCAGTAAATTGGAATTCAATCCAAAAATAAATGAACAAAAGACGGTGGCAGTTTCCAGCTTATTGCAGTAACATTTGAAGTTGGCCAGAAAATCACGTATCGTCCTATAGTATATGAATGTCAATCCAAAAGCTCTGCTGACTGATGCAACATGTCTGCCATAAGGTGAACGCCCAGCCCCCTACCACCCTCTCTAGCTCTAACGTATCGTCCTATAGTATATGAATGTCAATCCACAAGCTCTGCTGACTGATACAACATGGAAATAAACTCATGTTTGTCTGCCATAAGGTGAACGCCCAGCCCCCTCCCACCCTCTCTAGCTCTAACGTTGCATCTTCTTCGTACCTTACAATAGTTTTAAATTAGTGTAATTTACATTAAATTTACTCGAAAATTGGAAATATGCCGCGAGGATAATAACTCTCTATTAGATTTTGTTTCAATATAAAACAAATTACCCTCTTCCCAATTACAGAATCAGAGGATTCTAAACAGCTTTTTTTTTTTTTAAAGAAAACTATTAATTTTTCACCAATGTGGTAGGCTATTAGACTTTTATTTTGTTATATGCACCGTTTACTACTCGGTTTGAAAATTTGTCTGTAATTTGATATCCATAAAATTCGTTTGGTCTCGATTTGTATTGTGTCCTGATTTTGAAATAAGATAATTTCACTCCTGTTTAAATACTCTGTATGATAATCCAATATTAATTTCTCATAATATAATTTTAATAACTAATTCTGTTGCAGTATGGTAGTACTGACTCGACTATAATTTTAGTTTCCTTCCAAATTCCACCAGATAGATAAAGGGAGAAGATTTCTTTCTTTCATTATTTTAGTTATATAATCATATTTTTTCTTTTTTTCTTTGGTTTCCTTATTTTAACCTCTCCATTCGCAGGCACTTTTACATGCATCACGGCACCCGAACCCACCCACTTTTTTGACCACGCAAAAACATGGAGGTCTCCCCGGACGAGTGATCAGCTCAATGCCAGGGCACCTCTGAGAATACAAAACATTTAAGGGAAGACACTTCATTCATTCATGCATTCGTACTTAAGGCGAATGTGATATAATTATGATTTTCAATTGGTTTTCAGGGACTCTTTGTACCTTAAAGTTCCCTACATATATAACAAATCACCCAGGAAACGTATCCCGACCGGGGATCGAACCCGGGCTCCCTGCGTCCAAGGCTATTGAATAATAATTAATAATGGTAGTAATAATATGATTGAAGAAGATAGGAACTGCTGAAGATGCATATTAGATACTGCAGATATGGAAGATTAGTTCAATGTAAATTTAGGGTATACTAAATTTTAATAAAGACAAAGAAAATAAATTTAGCACTGTGGGGAAGCGAGTTTAGGGAAGGTCATGTTGTAAGAGCGCATGCGTTGCATCTGTGGTCTTAAAGAGAAATCAGTGGGAATGAAGAAAACATTATTGATTTTGCATTTTTGTTTAGATTTGAAAACAGGTTTCTGTGACCCCTGTGTGTCCCCTAAGATTCCTTAACCATACGACATTTTGCAAATGTAAGGACATCAGGTTACGGGAGGACAGTTCTATATTCCAGGGTAGACCATTAACTAGAAATAAATGTGAGTTTTCTATATATTTTTTTCATAGTATCACGAACCTGGACACGGGAACTATAATTAATACCCTCAAATACAGGCCTGTGATGATAAATTGAAACATGATGTTAGTTAGAATATTGTACAACTTGACAGTGTAAAATATAATTTAAAAATGCTAACAATATTATTCCCTCTTTCACTCTTTCATGCTCTAAAAACACGGATCACAGCCCAAATTGATATATCTAATAGATTTTTTAATTAACTTCAGATGTCTCTTTTCCATAAAATTTAAGTAGTTGGGGTTAATTTAAAAGTAATATATGCCTCTGGGTCTAACGATTTGAATAAATAAATTTGGACACTCTCCAAGTTTTTATAGGGCGTTATTTTCTTCGTTTCCTTTTTAATGTCCATTAAATACGTTTTTTATATCCTGTCTACTTCCATCTCTTTCATGTCGCAATACCATCTGAACCAGGGGTTCTCAACTTTCAAACATAGTAACTTAAGCACCACCAACTTGCCAATTAGCCGAGCTCCATTGAGTCGAATTTCTTTATTAAATAAATCCTTACATATTTAACACTTGAGCTTGAATTTTGCTCTGAAATTCAGCGATGTCTAGGAATAAATAGGTTATAGCTATGAAACAGACCTGCTGGTGTGAATAAATAACTCGTCAAGACACTTTCTTCTTAAGATGTTTGTATAAATGAAAAAACCTTTTTTGTATAGGTAGGTCGTACATAAACACGTCGTACATTAGAGAAACACTCAGTGGTGTTTTTTAATCCTATTTTCTGGCCGCCAAGAGCATATGTAGGAGGACTGTTCAATATTTTTTTTCTTTCCACATATCTTTATTAATCCTCAGAATTTTTATGACCATTCTCAAAGTATGGATGTAATCAACCTGTCCCAGCGTTTTTGCCAGTTTGCAAAGACATGCAGGAAACCATCCGTAAGAGCAGTAATTGGAGCACGGGTGCACATTCTTCTGAAATTGTCTTCCGTCTTTAAATCAAATTGCACCGTCTTCGAGTTGTGCTGTAGGGTAGAACAAACTCTCCATAGGTCTCATGCAACATTGCATAGGCCTCGGTTGAAGATTTATTGAGAGCGAAAGCAGAATTTCAAAACAGCATAGGCCTATTGTTCACCCCTAATGTAGCCATCGATACTGATCATATTTCGACTGAAACACCACTCTCAGAAAGGAACCGGGAGGGAAGACCTTGAAACTAGTATCACGTGTACGTGAACATTAAGCTAACAAAGATAAAACAAAACAGAGTATTTAACAAATGACCCAGATAAATTATATATTGATGGGGTAAAGATAAAGAAGAGCGATAGTTTCTGTTATTTGGGATCAATTATAGAGAAAGATGGAACATCAAATAAAGAAATAACAAAAAGGATTAGTAATGGAAGAAAAACCATAGGCATGTTAAACTCTATACAATGGAGTAAAAACATCATTAACAGAACAAAGCAGCTAATTTATAAATCCATACTAGAAAGTATAATGTTATATGCATCGGAAGTTTGGACAATGACACAAAATGTCAATAGAATAACTTCATTTGAAATGGATTTTTCGAGAAGAGCTGCCAGAAAATCTCGACCGAAAAAAAAATAGAAATACAGAAATTAGAAAATGGATGAATGCAGAAAGAAATATAATGGATGAGATTGAACACAGGCTAAAATGGTATGGACACGTAAGAAGAATGCAAGATCGAAGACTACCAAAAGGCCGTCTATGCATGAGAAATTGAAAGAAGGAACAGAAAAGGAAGACCAAGGACAACCTGGAAGAACAACATTCTAAATTCAATGAGGAAATTTGGCGTAACAGATGAAGACACAGAGGACAAAGAACGATGGAGAACTTTAATTAAGGCAATTTTCTGAATGTTTGTTGCAAACTGATAGTCTCTAAGTCCGTAGTCATTTATATTTATTAATTTTTTTAAATTCATGTTAATTATTAAGATTGGTTGGAGAAAACCCTAAATGATGAGGAAAATTCTCAAAATGAATGAATAAAAGACAGTAAAACCAAATTTTTCTGTTTCATTATGGATGAAAAAATCATCGTTCTTTATTGGACAACCCTCGTATATCTCCTAGTCAGAAAAAATCAGTGTTAACTAAAACTGGAAGATCTATCAATTCAAGTTCCGCACGAGCAGCAATATCATTGTTTTGAAGACTCTTCGATTTTTCTGGTGAAGCCTATACTTAACTGAAACGGGCAATAATACTATATTAAGCAACTATTTACTTTCTTCCAAAACACGAAAAAGCACTTCGAATTATTTCATAACATCTTGAATTCCTGCCTGGAAAATTATACTGAGCATCAGAGTGTGCACTCTCTGGAAAATCATAGTTGCCGTAGAATGGAATAATTTTATCTTAATCGAAATTAATTTATGATTTCTTTCATATCGCAAATTGTGTTTTATTTCACATTATTTCTATTTCAATAAATTACGATTCAACAAAGACTAAAAAAATGTAATATCGAGAAAAACGTACTCCACTGTCATCAACATATGAACAAACCACGTAAGTTTAATTAGTAATTTTTACAAATCTCTATCTGTCTTCGGGTTTTTACAGCTGCTGCCATCTTCCCGTGCCAAACCTCCAATGCTTAGCCCTCTAGCTTGCATTACTGTCTTCATGTTTTCCTTCCATGTTAACGTTGGTCTCCCTCTTTTCTTCTTTCTGTTCGGATGCCATTCATATAGTTGCTTCGGCCATCGCTCATCTTCCATTCTTAAAACATGTCCTAACCACTTTAATTCCTTCTCCTCAATTCTTTCAATTATGCTTTCTTCTGCTTCCATTATGTTTCTAATTTCCTTATTTGTGACATGTTCTAATCTAGACTTTCTGGCACTTCTGCGTAAATAATCCATTTCTAGAGCTATTCATCTATTCTTATAGTACTTATTGATTGTCCATACCTCACTTCCATACCTTGCAACAGATTCCACCAATGTTTTACCAATATATTTTTTTGTGTCTTTCCAAATATGCTTATCCCATCATACGGAATTTAACGATGATATTATTTTGCTACTCAATTCAATTCTATGTTTTATGTTCTCTTTGCCTATACCTTCAATGTTATCCATAATTTTTACAAATAAGAAACCATAAATGCTCCTTATTTAACTGTATTTTTTATAGAAAACGAATTAAAATAGGCCTACTTGATAGAAATGATATAGACAAATATACTTGTAAATTAATTTATTATATTTTCAAACTTAGTTCAATTCAGTCCAATGACTATCTCCACAATGTATAATGACTAGGCTAGGATTTTCAAAATATAGTATATATTTTTTTGTTAAGACTGATATCTCCCTTAAATATATGTAAATACTTGTTATAAAAAAATTGGATTAAAGAACTTCTTAAAGTCATATTTATGCATTTCTGTGCAATAGAACACGTTTTAATAAATTCTAGGCCATATATGACATATTTTCGATCTTTGAAGGGGGGGGGGAAGAAAGAAAGAAGGAAAGAAAAAACCCGTACAATTTCTTTTTCCCACATTCATTTGGGTTGTTAAATTTCTCAGAATTGTATCTCCCCTATTCCATCTGAATTTACAATACAGTCCTGTACCACAAGTGAGCAAGTGTATGTGTAATGTTTCGCGATTGTTGAAGTCGGAAGTGTGTCTAGTATAGTTACGGAACATTTTCAGAGATAAAGCAAACTGTTAAAGTAAAATTAAAACAATATAATGAAGATACTGTCAATTGGCGAGTCGTACATAGAATGTGAAATTCCATACTTCTGCGTGCTTCTTGTATGTATTTTATTTTTAAATAGTTCGTCATAAAATTATTTACTTTTTTTTTTACAGCTGTATTAATTACCCACCATATTTACTCGAGTAATTTCCCCCTCTTTTAAAGATTTGGGGGTGAAAATTCGAAGGGGAAATTATGCGATGACTATAAAAATATCAAAACGCTTTCACAATGTAGAACACTATCAATTAGACATCTACGGTAATTACCACTTGTAACTTAAAATTACATATGAATCATGGGGTCTCACAGTAAATTTACAAAAAACAGAATATCTGGCAATAAATAGAAATGAACGAGAAAATTTAATATTGGAAGAAGGAATCCAAATAAAGCAAGTGAAACAAACTAAATATTTGGGAATAATTATGGATAACATTGAAGGTATAGGCAAAGAGAACATAAAACATAGAATTGAATTGAGTAGTAAAATAATATCATCGTTAAATTCCATATGGTGGGATAAGCATATTTGGAAAGACACAAAAAATATATTGGTAAAACATTGGTGGAATCTGTTGCAATGTATGGAAGTGAGGTATGGACAATCAATAAGTACTACAAGAAGAGACTAATAGCTCTAGAAATTGATTATTTACGGAGAAGTGCCAGAAAGTCTAGATTAGAACATGTCACAAATAAGGAAATTAGAAACATAATGGAAGCAGAAGAAAGCGTAATTGAAAGAATTGAGGAGAAGGAATTAAAGTGGTTAGGACATGTCTTAAGAATGGAAGATGAGCGATGGCCGAAACAACTATATGAATGGCATCCGAACAGAAAGAAGAAAAGAGGGAGACCAATGTTAACATGGAAGGAAAACATGAAGACAGTAATGCAAGCTAGAGGGCTAAGCATCGAAGATGCCCAAGACCGTAGCCTTTGGAGGTTTGGCACGGGAAGACGGCAGGAGCTGTAAAAACCCGAAGATAGATAGAACTTAAAATTTGTAGTGTAGCTGTTAGATTCTCTTTCCATAGTTGAGTTTAAAGACACTAACATACTTGAATTTAATAACACTCTTACCAATGCACAGTGATACGTAACTCTATTCAGACTGAAGACATCAGATGCTCGGGTGACAGAGACTGCAGGTACCGTTAGGTCTTTTGTACAAGGGGATGAATTTGGCCTTGGGTTTTCCATGAAATCCTTTGTTTTACTTGAAATCTTCATAAGAGTGTCCAAAGTTGTAATTGAACATTTTTGGCCTAGGCAATGCACACTATACCGGAGGTGGATTTAAAAAATATATATTATCTATGAAAAACTACGGGAAATTACGCGAGGGGGTAAATATGCGAGTAAATACGGTAATTATAATATTATTTCATACTTTTATATTTAAGTGCATTTTTTGTAACTTTAACGCTATAATTACATATTTTTGTGTGCATATTTTGGTGATTATCAGGTCATAAAAATCCTAGCCCTAGCAATGACGTTCTTTAACTCATACTAACATAATTAAAATTAATTGTTAATGTTTTAGTATCAGAATATTATGAAATCACTAGATAATTAGATGACCTTACATGACTGTGCCATGTTTATATTTATTGTATAATTCGTCAACTGTTCTGCTTCTAGAATGTCAACAAAATTGTTACCTTATTGAATCAACCGAGCCACTTTATATTTTACTACAATTTTATGCTTTCTTCTCAGCAACTTAAAATTGTTTCCTTATTGAATCAACCGAGCCACTTTATATTTTACTACAATTTTATGCTTTCTTCTCAGCAACTTAAAATTGTTTCCTTATTGAATCAACCGAGCCACTTTTATTTTACTACAATTTTATGCTTTCTTCTCAGAAACTTAAAATTATTTCCTTATTGAATCAACCGAGCCACTTTATATTTTACTACAATTTTATGCTTTCTTCTCAGCAACTTAAAATTGTTTTCTTAATGAATCAACCGAGCCACTTTATATTTTACTACAATTTTATGCTTTCTTCTCACTACAATTTTATGCTTTTTCTCAGCAACTTAAAATTGTTTCATTATTGAATCAATCGAGCCACTTTATATTTTACTACAATTTTATGCTTTCTTCTCAGCAACTTAAAATTGTTTCCTTAATGAATCAACCGAGCCACTTTATATTTTACTATCAATTTTTTGCTTTCTTCTCAGCAACTTAAAATTGTTTCCTTATTGAATCAACCGAGCCACTTTATATTTTACTACAATTTTATGCTTTCTTCTCAGCAACTTAAAATTGTTTCCCTATTGAATCAACCGAGCCACTTTATATTTTACTACAATTTTATGCTTTCTTCTCAGCAACTTAAAATTGTGTCCACATCGCCCCATGACACTCTAAAACAGATAATACCAGTACCTGTATTCATCAATAGTAAATCAATCGTTCGGCGGAAGAAAGTCTCCATGTAAATCCCAGAATTAGGAAAGCCAAGGAATTCAGTAATTTTTACACATGGCTCCCAGGTATGTTCACCAACACTTTGATATGATTTCAGTTCCGGTATCCTACGAATGTAATGTTTCATGCAAACTGTTAGGTTCTCGATGCATCCAAATTAAAAAAAAAAAAACTGAAACATTGATTTAAGCATAGAATGTTTCGACCCTAGTGAAGGAAACAATTTCCTTGGATGATAACAAAAGCAACCTCATATAAGTTTTAGGCATATTATGAAATAAAATTCAAACTACAAAAATTTAATGCTTACCAAAACAGATATGCATGCAAACATATCTGCCTACATGCTTACATCCGCACTTGGGGCAAGGGTAGTCCCTTGCGGGAGTTATTTAACAAAGATAATTTAGTTACGCTTATTTCCCTACATATGCCAGCGAGTGGCACGTGGTTATCTCATCGTATCACGTCTAGTAAGCAACTAAAGTATTACTTGGATTGGAAAGGAAATTAAATTTTGCTCAGAGGCAAATCCCGAAATTCGAGAACCATGGATTAAAGTCCCTCCCTCAGAGCTTGTCCCTTGAATTTTTCCATGTTAAAAATGTATCGACCCCGGTCGTGTTAGAACACGCGAACTTCTTTACCAGAGGCAAGGATCATAATCCCTAATCAACGGTGACCGATACATGCTAAAATGATCTTCTCATTAAATTGTTTTATATAATTTTCTATTTTCCATTAACAGAAATCCAGATATCCTTTTTCGTACCTTTCCTTCTTTCTACGTGGTTTTTATTCTCCTATTACTTCGTTACATTTTTCTGATATTTCTTTTGGTAGTTATAAATTTTCATTGACGTTTTCCTTCTTGGTTGATACGGGTCTACCACAATTCCTCCTCACATGATTGATACAACAGCTTTTATATTTGACTGCCCGATAATTTATCTAACTACCTCAGTAGTACACAAGTACTTATATTTTCAATAAAATAATGAAATCTAACATAGTATGACATTAAATTATTTATTTTATTTTTGAGGGAAATTTTGAGGAAGTGGCTGAATTCAAATACCTAGGAACAATGATCACAAATAGGAATGAGATGCACAAAGAAATTAAACATAGGCTCAATTCTGGAAATGCGTGCTACTATGCATTGCAGAGACTTTTGATGTCCCAACTCCTTTCAAAAAACGTTACATGAAAATATATAAAACTATTATTCCACCAGTTATATTATATGGGTGTGAAACATGGACTCTTACTTTAAGGGAGGAAAGGAGATTACAAGTATTTGAGAATAAAGTTCTTAGGAAATTTTTTGGACCAAAGAGAGATGAACAGACAGGTGAATGGAGAAGACTACATAACAATGAACTACTTGGTCTTTATAGGAAGCCAGATATAATAAGAACAGTTAAGTCTCGTAGACTGCGATGGGCAGGACATGTTGCGCGTATGGGGAATGAAAGACGTGCATGGAAGCTTCTTGTAGAAAAGCCAGAGGGAAAACTCCCAGTTGGTAGACCAAGAATGAGGTGGGAGAACAACATTAACTATGATTTGAGGGAAGTAGATTATACAGGGAATGATTGGAAAGCATTAGCTCTGGATAGGGATGTATGGAGAGTTGATGTCCGCGCGGCCATGAACCTACGGGTTCGATAGTGCCAGTGAGTAAGTAAGTAAGTATTTTATTTTGTATTTATTTAGATTTATTTAGCCTGATGGAGTTAAGGCCATGTGGCCTTCTCTTTCACTCACCAGGACAAACATATATTTCATCAATAACAATCTGAATTAACTCTAATATTAAATAAAGTAAAGTGATCCCACAACAGGCCTCAGGAGACCCTTGGGGTAGTAGGAGGTTAAGGCTCTCACTTTTTCTAGACAATCGGCACTTGATGTTCAGCCGGGTTGTCAGCCCTGCGTGTGACGGGCCGCCTTTACCCCAGAACAAGTGTCTGGTACTCATTTCCGTTAGAGGCTGAGTCGACCCCAGGGCCATAGTGCCACCAGAGGTTTTGGGTCAGTTTAAAGTCCTGACCCCAACGGGACTTGAACCCTCGACCCTCCGGCTTGTAGCTCAGTGCCTTAACCACTACGCTACGGCGTGCCCCCTAATATTAAATACTAAATAAAAATTTGATCAAAAAGATAATATCTATTATATTACGATCTATAATGCAACCAGTTAATGTTAGTTAAAATTAAGACTAAAACTAATAATAAAATGTATAGAAGCAAGACATATTAAATTGTCCCTGTCTAATGTATATAAAACATTAAACACGTTGCAAGAATTAAAAACTTGTTACATATTATTATCGAAGTTAAATTTTATCAATAAACGTCATCCCAGTTCCTTTTAGCGTAAATACATATTTCTGATCCAGGAATTGTTTATTACGCTCGTTCAGATACGGAAATATATATGCTATGAAAACAGTCGTGGTTGAAAAAAATCTGAAGTGATTTAGTAATCTTCCCTGTAAACCTATTAAAAAATCTATCCCTTGAGTTTTTCCAATAATTTCCACTCTTGGAAATTGGAAAAGATCTAAGCCATTGAAAATGGTTTGGACACGTGATGGGGAGAGCAGATGGAAACGTAGCTAAAGCGGCTGTTGACTGGAATCTTAAAGGATAAACCTGAAGAGTAGCCAGACGAAGAATCACATGTTATAGTGAAGTCAGAAATGAGGCAGAAGAGTTAGGAAAGAGTTCATAGGAAATCAAGGTATTAAAAAAAACAGAACAAGCTTGCGTGGATGATTAAGTCCCTATGCTTCCCAGAGGAACGAGACGAATCTACTACCACCAACTACACCTTTACCTATCACCACCACTGGTACCAGTATTATTGCTACTGCTATCACCATCTCTACTATTAGTACCAATTATAACTAACTCATTGGCTCTATCGAACCCGTGGGTTCATGGCCGTACGGACATAAGCTCTCCAAACATCCCTATCCTAAGCTAATGTTTTCCAATCATCCACTGTGTAATCTACTTCTCTCAAATCATGGTTAATGTTATTTTCCCACCTCATTCTTGGTCTACCAACTGAGCGTTTTCCCTCTGGTTTTCCTGTAAGAAGCTTCCATGCCTCACTTTTATTCCCCATTCATACTATGTTTCCTGCCCATCGCAGTCTACCTGACTGAACTGTTCATATTATATCTTGCTTCCTATAAAGCTAATGTACCTCACTGTTAAGTAGTTTTCTCCATTCACCTGTCTGTTCATATCTCTTTGGTCCAAAAGTGTTCCTAAGAAGTTTATTCTCAAATATGTGTAATCTGTTTCCCTCCCTTAAGTAAGAGTCCACGTTTCGCATCCATATAATACAACTGGGGTAATAATAGTTTTATGTATTTTCAGTTTAATGATTTTTGAAAGGCGTTGGAACGACAAGAATCCCTGTAATGCACAATAACATGAATTTTCAGAATTGAGTCCATGTTTAATTTATTTGTGCACTTCATTCCTATTTGTAATTATTGTTCCTATGTAGTCCTATTTGAATTCAGCAACTTCTTTAAAATTCCCCTTATTTGTCATTGGCTGCCCATTAATATATATTTGGACTATTATTACTACTACTGTTACTACTACTATTAAGGAACTTGAGACAAATAACGCCATGCAAATTTTTAACGCCAGTATTCAGTTTTATGGAAAATCAGATACAGAAACAGCTAACACATAGTTCATTGCACACATCTAAAATCTGATATAAAAAATAAGACATTAACTCTGAAAAAAGGTTTACAATTCTGTTTATTTTAATGCAAATTTCATAAATGATTAAACCTTATATTGGCTTTATTTGGCTTAAGTACCTTTCTATTTTGTTATTACTTCTACTGCTGCAAATGTACTCACCCGGACTCAGTCTGAGAGCTGTAAAACACTCAGAGAATATACAAAAACATAGTTACTTTATTATTGGCCTATCGTACCTTACCTGTTAGTTGTGCGACAAACGCAATGTTCGTCTAGTCGTCGAAAACAAGAGAAAAGCATAGTCCAGTTCTGATAACTGTAGCCGTCTTGTTGAATCCTAAGGCGCGTGGCAGGAGGTAACATTGCCAAGTGAGGGAGGGAAGTAGTAGCCATGCAAAAACATTTACTTATTAATGATGATAATCAAATATTTTTTTATAAAAACAACACTATTCTATAATGAACACTCCAAACATATGAGAAAACACAAATTCTCACTAACACAGAACTAGTTGATAAAAATTCAACGTGTAGTAACTATTATGTTCTCAAAACTGAATGTAGTTGCTGGCAGTACCTGCAACTCACAGTCCCCTCTTACCGCACCATACATCATCATCATCATCCAAGCAAGTAGTGTACATCGGGGCTATTTGAATAATTTCAACTTTGTTGACAATTTATCGGAAAAAATATGTGTAATCCTTAGAACTGAAATATACAGTAACATTACCCGACATGTCGTCTTCCTCGCTGTGTAAATTGGGTGCAGTAACTTTTAAATTATTCAAGTTATGCAATTATTCGGTTTACCCTCCACATGATAAGTAGGCTATCTAACATTCAGCGGGGCTAATTGAATAATGGATGGGGCTATTTTGATAACTGAAAAATCACAAGATTATCTGAAATATTCATGAAACTGTTATTAGAAAATAAGATAAATATAAGAAAGAAAAGCAATACATAAGTACTAAAACAAAAATAAACATCAGAAACACATTCCAGGCAAGTTACTTGCAGCGTCCACAGTGAAATTGTTTGCAATAGCTATTCGTGATACCATGTCTTACACGTTTGGCACTGTATCTAGTCTTTCTATTCTCCCTCAGATTCCATGTGTGACCATTTCCTCTGACATAGTCCAAATTTCCACTCAGCATCTTCATGTTAAGAATCAGTCTGAGGTACAGGGTCATCTAGACTGGAATCCGAATCTAGGTCGATGTCAATCTACTTTCGTTTTGTTGTCCTTTTGGAAATAATGAGCCTCTTCTTTACATTCCCATCATCTGCCTAGCTTATTTTGCCGTTCTCCTTTTCCAACAGATAGATGCAGTAGCCATCCACGCTTCAGTGAAACTTCCAGTGAAATGAATTTTTGCCAGTTTTTCATGAGGTGTTCTTTGCTGTCATTTGGTAGCCCTCGCAAAATATTCCGTCTTGAGGGTCTTGAACACACGTCTAATGGTTGTAAAGCATGAGTAATGTGTGCTGGTAAACAAAACAATTCAATATTATTTTCCTGACAGAATTCCAAAGCAATCTAATCTAATTGCGTAATATCGGATTATTTAATTTATGTATGATCAATACTTTTTTATAGTCTTTCTTAAAAGATTATTTGAAATTTTCAAAAAATAAAATAATAAAATAATGCCTAGGTAATCTCGTACAACCATTGCAGTTATTCTACTGTATCTACAATAAAAGTGAAAAATGTATTTAGAAGAAAGAGAAAAGCGAATACAAATACACAATTTTGACTATTCAAGAAGCCCCGCTCTCAGGTATTCAAATATCCCCATGTGACATGGTCACTTACCACGTAGTTTCCAAATAAGAGCATAGATGACAAACGAAGGGAGGGGTGCTGGGTTATTGGAGGAAAGATCAACAATCACATCTCTGTAGGCTTTCCATTTCCATATTTTTCAATGTCCACAGATAAAACTTAACAATCACCAAGAACATTTTACATACTCAACAATCAGGACACCAGAGCCACTTACCTTTGATACTTCAAAATAATCTAAACTAAACTACTTCACTGAATAGAAAAGACTTTCACTAACAACATCCACTGACAAAATGTCGTCTTCTTCATGGTTACATCGCTGCACATCCGCAAAAGCTTATTATTCAAATAGCCCCGCTCTACCATACTAAGCCGTTTGGCCTGTTAAGGTCTCAAATAAGAATTTTCCATCCAGAGCTTTTTTGGACGTCCCAGCGATCTTTTGCCTTGGGGGCAGTAACGATGCATGGCTTTTGGAATTCTATGAGACGGCATTCGTTGAAGATAGGCTTTTCAGTTGTTCTGGTAGTTTTGTATATGGTGAAGAATGGGTTCTACATCCAACTCTTCCATAATTTCCTCATTTCTTTTATGGTCTCACTTTATATAGTCTGCTGTACGGCGCATAAATCGCATCTCATTTGCTGTTATTCGGCTTTCATCTCTTCTTCGTATTGTGCATGCTTCACTACCATATCTTAATACTGGTCTCTATACAACATACACCCCTCAAATACGGCTACATAAGCCAGAACTGAACTATATCTGAAAACATACACGTATTTTCAAAATGGAGATCGCCTTCCAGGCTTTTTCCCGGGACTCGAAACGTTATAGGAGTAGTTAGTTCAACTAATCTTCGTTAGATATCTATCTTTTAAGCCTGGACCCCAATCCTTAATAAACGTTAGTTCTTCGAGGATAGCGGAGGCTCGACGCCCGAGGAGTGTTTAACAACCTCATTCTCCTTTATAAAACAAATATTGATGTCTTCTTCTTCTTCCTTCCAAGTATTAGGCCAAGGCCTGTTACGATCCTATAGAAAATTTTCCCTCCAGCGTTTCATAGGACGGCCCAGTGATCTTCGTCCTCTTGGTATATAATTATAAACAGCTTTGGTGATCCGATTTGAACTCATTCTTTCAAGATGGTGTTTCCAATTTAGTTGGTACTGTTTAATATATTCCAAAATTGGCGTAGTCTTCAATTCTTTAAGATATCGGTGTTACTTTTCCGATCCCATCTGGTGTAACCCGCTGTTCTGCGCATGAATCTCATTTCACAAGCCGTTATTCTGCTTTCATGTTGTTTTTTTAGTGTCCATGCTTCACTACCATAGGTCAACACTGGTCTAGCCAAAGTGTTATATAAACGTAATCTGGTGTTTTTTTATACAAGGGATGGTTTCATAACTTGATTAATAATTCCTAAACTTTTATTATAACTAGTAACTTTTCCAGGGATATCCTTTTCATCCCAGATAGAGAGATAATATCCAAGATATTTTAATTGATTAGTTCTCTCTAAAATGTTATTCTGGAGACAGATTTTACTTTGTAAGAGGTCCTTCCCATGAAATGCCATAATTTTAGTTTTGTTAATTGATATTTCCATATTAAATTTGGCACCTATTTTTTGTAAATTATAAATTGATCGTTGCAAATCATTTTCGGAAAGTGCCAGAAGAGCTAAATCGTCTGCAAAAAGAATAGCATCGATTTTGAGGTTCCTATTGATGGGTATATATCCTCGTTGTGTTTTCCTCCATTCATTTATTAATTTATTCATGTATATAATGAAAAGCACCGGTGAAAGTCCACATCCCTGTCTTACTCCAGTGTTGATCTTTTCCCAAGAAGATAATTTGCCATCTTGTTTAACAGAGATTTCATTATCTTTATAGATGTTGAAGATATTAGTAATATATTGTTGTGGAACGTTATCATCAGCTAAAATTTGTAGTAATATATTTCTGTCTACTTTGTCAAAAGCCTTTATGAAGTCAACGAAGGCGATATGAGTTTCTATATTGAATTCCTTGTGCTTTTCTAATAGTAGTTTTAGAGTAAAGAATCCATCTGTACAAGATCTACCCTTTCTGAATCCATTCTGCTCTTCTCCAATTATATTTTCATAAATTTTCCTTAATTTATTCTTAACTATATTAGTATAAATTTTATATCCAGAGTTCAACAAGCTAATTCCACGATAGTTATCTTTGATTTGGCGACTTCCTTTTTTGAAGATTGGTATTACAATGGATTTGTTCCAGCTTTGTGGTGGTTCTTGTCCTTCCCATATCATATTAAGGAGAATAAGAAATCTGTCTAAAAAAATTTTAGTTGAAAATTTAAATAATTCTTGATTAATGTGGTCTTCTCCGGGAGCTTTGTTACTTTTTAATGATTTAACAACATCAGTTAATTCATCTATAGAAATTTGTTCCAAAGCAGTGTTATTAGAGATTGGTATTTGTAATAAATCATCCTTTTGTGTCCATAAATGATGAAAGTAGTTAAGCCAAGATTCTTTAGATATACAATTTAAATGTGCATTTTATCTTGAATCATTATTTAAATTTTTTAAAACTTTATATATTTTTGGTTGAGGCCTAGTGATATCATTTTCCAAAAATGAGACAAATTGTTCATAGCTTTGTCTATGTTTTTTGCGAACTTCGTAAACATAAATAGAAATGAGTGAACTTGGCGAAGGAGATTGTCAGTATTACAATAATTTTATTATTAGCTTGTTTGTTATATTCCACACATCCATAGTAATTCTGCCCGAGGGCAGGTCTTTCAATGCAATCATAGCATTTTCATGCTATGCTTTGCAGCTTTACTAAGGAATTATAGGTGAGGTAGCTTCCCGTTGCTTCCCACACCGGTGATGGACGATGATGATAAGGAATATGATGATGAAGGCCGGATGATTTTCGGGAAACTTTGGACCCTACGCTTCCTGACATTTGTCTTACAGGTGAGGAAAAAAACCCGAAAGAAACCTCACCCAGGAGCCTGTCCCGTCCGGGAATCGCACCCGGACCCACTGCGTGACAAGGCAGCGCACAGTGGTGGACGACTTGTATGTAATATACCGAATTTACGCTCCCATGATTTTTTTAAGATGCAAATTTTGGTCTTAACGATATAATTTCACAACCATATGATGCAACTAGAAGTATAGTTTATACAGGCTTATTATGAGTTATATATCCCATTACATACTTGTGTGCTACACGGTTGGTAAAGGGCATCAAGTGTGTCTCTAGTATGAAATTTCGATTTACTAAGATTGAGTAGTATTTTCCCAGATATTTTTATGAAAAGATTATTAATTAACTTTCATATAATAAAGCAGTCCATCCCTTTGGTTTCGGGATAACGTCGCTGCCTTGTAAGCAGCGGGTCCGGGTTCGATCCCCGGTCGGGGCAAGTTCCCTGGTTCGTGTATTCTTTTCATCTGTAAGACAAATGTCGGGAAACATTAAGGCCTAAATATTTCCCGAACATGATTTAGCCATCATAATCATCCTGTCATATTCGTCTTATTTAATATGAATGAGTGAGTGAATGATGTGTCTGTAATTAAATTTTCGTTCTGTCTCGGGGGTGGCCCCGCATTTAGCTTATAAAAAAAGTAAGTATATGATCCAAAGTTAAACCCTCTTCCCACAGGTCGTGTCACTGTAAAGCTCGGGTGACATGGCACACGTAAAATAACCTAGAAGGAGAGATTAAATAGGACTAAAATAGGAAGAAAAATAAGGAAATATATTAAATCAAAGTATATGAATAGTATTTCTTATTCTGAAAAGACTAAAATTTGAATGGAAGATAACTGATATATTGGATTTGGACATAATTGCTCAATGAAGTGACCTGACCTCAAAAGATTACAAGATATCAAAGCAGAGTATTGTACTTTATAATCGTGAGGTTTACGTAAGCGGATTCATTGACAAAGAGATGGCTTAATGTAGTATAAATCAATTAGTATTAAAAGGTATCCTAATGAGTAAAAATAAAAATATAGGCCATGTAGTATTGTATCCTTTCTCTGATAACTCCTTCATTTCATAATCACTCTGTTACCAGTCCATTTTAATGCTCAAATGGATACATATAAACATTAGGCAAAATTGTATTATTATTATTATTATTATATTATTATTATTATTATTATTATTATTATTATTATTACTATTATTATTAAACTCATCATTTTTGTGTGTCGCTCATAACGAAACAATATTGTTTTTAGAAGAAATCCTAAATATAGATGAACATTTTGTGTACGATGATAATAAATAATAGTTTAAAAAACTAAAACAACACGCTTTATTAGAAAACCGAACTAAAAAATGAAAAATAATTCTAATTTCCAACACGCTTGGGATACAATTAAAGTGGTAAAAAAAATCATCTCCAACACATCAAGAATAAAATTAGAGTTATCTACAAAAAAAAATTACCATCAAAAGCGTGGGGTGCTCTATATCAATTAATATATTTGATAATAAACATATATTGGTAAAAGTAAAGTCTCTAAGAAGAAAATGTAAAAACCATAAAAAGCACCCCACGCTTTTCATGGTAACATTTTTTTTTTGTAGAAAACTCTAGTTTTATTCTAGATGTGTTGGAGATGATTTTTTTGTTGACCACTTTAATTTTTTCCCAAGCGTGTTGGAAATTTAAATTATTTTTCATTTTTTTAGTTAGGTTTCCTAATAAAGCGTGTTGTTTTAATTTTTTAAACTATTATTTATTTTTATTTTTTAAGTTTGGTTTTCTAATAAAGCATGTTGTTTTAGTTTTTTTAAACTATTATTTATTTTTTAAATTTTTAGTTTAATTGATTGTCATAAGCCGGAATCACATGAAAATTTAATGCTTAATACTCTTCTAAAAAAAATCTTACGGGCCGGATTTGAACTAGCGACCTATGGATTACTGAAATTATGTACCACTGCAGTCCACCGCTCTACCAACTGAGTTCTTACAACGATTGACTAAAATGTCGATAAGTCCGCAACTTATTATACCGGTTTTTATTATTATTTTTTTTTTTTTTGATGTCCCCGGATGAATCTGGTCAGGATTTTAGAAGAAAAACGAAATTATTGTATTGTCGTTGGTCCTTTACAAGTATACAAAGTTTCAATTCGATCCAATGTTTTCAAGTGGGTGAAAATCGTGTTCAAAGATTCGTTACATAGATACAAGTCAAACTAATATAAAGTGTGTAAAAACCCATACACCTATTATGGAGAATTAGATAATTACTCTCTATAGCCTAAATAAAATTAAGTTCATACTTTGCAAGCGAATTATGAATATATAATAAACTCTCTTGAATAACAATGTTTATAAGGATATCCATCCATAGCAATTCTGCCCGAGGGCACGTCCTTCACTGCAGTCATAGCATTTTCATGCTATGCTTGCAGCTTTACTAGGGAATTGTTAGTGTGGTAGCTTCCCGTTGCTTTCCACACCGGGGAAAGATGATGATAATACTAATAAGGATGATGCTGATGATGGCCATATGATTTCGGGGACCGTTGGACCTTAAGTTTTCTGACATTTGTCTTACAGGTGAGGAAAAACCCCGATAAAAACCTCACCCAGAAAAACTGTAATAATCTTTGAGTAATATATTTGTGTACAGTGGATAACTGATACGTGTAATTTTATATAGACTATTTAACTCATGCCCAAATAGGGAGTCAATGACAAATCGGTTTTCAATGAATTTTGATTTACAACTAATCACAGTCTTTTACACCACGATTTTTTATCAATTTAATTTTATCATCTTAAAATCAAGCTCCTCCTTTTTAACATTTTGAATAGGTCAGAGCATTATTTTGCAGTGACTGACTCTCTAAGAAATACGTTGAATGTAACATTTTATATATTAATATGTAACAATCCTAGAATTCAAGTGGCTCCCAGATTGTATGTATGTATGTATGTATATATATATATATATATATATATATATATATATATAGTGCACGAACAGGAAGCTACCACACCTACAATTCCCTAGTAAAGCTGTAAGCAAAGCATGAAAATGCTATGATTGCAGTGAAGGACCTGCCTTCGGGCAGAATTACTATGGATGGATAGTGCACGAATGTAACCAGATACTGCTTGCGAGTTATAAAAGAAAACTATTTTTAGCAATTGATTATACCACAAAAAAAACACTGTTTGCACTTTCTTAAACGTATTATTTCCCAGGTATTTACGTTCCAGAAAAACATATCTGACATATTTACATCATATGACATCAGTAATTAATTAATAACCTGTAATATTGGTTATAAACAGTTTGATGTGTTTAATGTTTCTCCACTAGAGTGCATTTTTACAATATTGCGATCCTTTGGCAATAAATAATATGATCTGGTTACAGTGATGAACAAATGAAACATAAACGTTTCTAATTTGTTTTCAAACATCGCCATTTACATTAAATATATAAATATTTTAAAATAACTATATTTTAATAATGATTTGCGAGTAAACAGCATAATTTTATTCGTTAAATAGTCCTAACAAATGCCACTCTTGATTTCCAAATTCTCTAGATAAATTCTCTCTTCACTTCGTGACATCGTGAATTGATCGATCATTTTGAAATCACTCATGGCATTAGTTATGATAATGTTCTACATAAGAATCTATTTTCATAAGTACAAACTTTTACGTTTCAGGGAATAAGTAAAACCCATCGTATTTATATGAATCTAACGCAATCTGTTGAATGTTTTATATCTTTGAAAATGTGTTATTTGTACTCTGATAATGACACATGACGGGCCAGACACCTAATTTGTTATCATTATTAACTACAAGCACAATTCCCTTTTCCTATTACGATATCTTAAAATAGTTTATCTTATTTCTAGATGCTATAACATCAAGGTCACATCGTGTCTTACGATATCTGGGTATAACCATAGTCTGTGTGTTTGTATTGTGTTTCTGTAATGCAGAGTGAACTAAATTCCCATTCCAGACTTTGAGGAGTGTTGTGGGGACCAAGACGGTTACTTACTTACTTACTCACTGGCACTATCGAATCCGTAGGTTCATGGCCGCGCGGACATAAGCTCTCCATACATCCCTATCCTGAGCTACTGCTTTCCAATCATTTCATATATAATCTACTTCCCTCAAATCATAGTTGTTATTCTCCCACCTCATTCTTGGTCTACCAACTGGGCGTTTTCCCTCTGGCTGTCCTACAAGAAGCTTCCATGCAAGTCTTTCATTCGCCATACGTGCAACATGTCCTGCCCATCGCAGTCTACGAGAGTTATCGGTTCTTATTATATCTGGCTTTCTATAAAGACCATGTAGTTCATTGTTATGTAGTCTTCTCCATTCACCTGTCTGTTCATCTCTCTTTGGTCCAAAAATTTCCCTAACTACTTTATTCTCAAATACTTGTAATCTCCTTTCCTCCCTTAAAGTAAGAGTCCATGTTTCACATCCATATAATATAACTGGTAGAATAATAGTTTTATATATATTCAGCTTAGCGTTTTTTGAAAGGAGTTGGGACATCAAAAGTCTCTGCAATGCATAATAGCACGCATTTCCAGAATTGAGCCGTTGTTTAATTTCTTTGTTCATCTCATTCCTATTTGTGATTATTGAACCTAGGTATTTGAATTCAGCCACTTCCTCAAAATTTCCCTCATTTTTCATTAGCTGTCCATTTCCATTATGTAATGTATTTCTACGTGTGACCATATATTTAGTTTTATTGGTATTTACTTCCAGTCCTAATTTCTTAGTGTTACTCAATAGTGTGTGCGTGTTGTCCTTTAGTATCTCCTCGCTATCGGCCAATAGTACTACATCATCAGCATAAACTAACAGGTTATTAATACCATTGAGTTGTAAGCCTTCCTCATTCCCTAAAGATTTAATGGCATGCCCTAGTACAAAATTAAATAGTAGAGGAGATAGTGCATCTCCTTGCTTCAACCCATTCTGGATTTCAAAACTGTCCGAAAACTGTTTGCCTACACGCACCTTACTCTTTGTGCCATTTAGACACATTCGTATAATTCTAACTAACTTTTTAGGAATTCCTAACTCCAGCAGGATACTATATAACTTCTCCCTCTTAATTGAATCATATGTTTTTTTGAAGTGTACGTATAGTTGATGTACAGTACCATTATATTCCCATTTATTTTCTAAAATGTGTCTTACACTAAAAATCTGATCTGTTGTAGACCTGTTTCTCCTAAATTCACATTGATGATGTACTAGAATGTCCTCAATATAAAGAGTATGTCTGCTTACTAATATATTTGTTAGAATTTTGTATGAAGTTGAAAGTAATGAAATGCCCCTGTAGTTGTTGCAAACAGTTTTATTTCCTTTCTTATAAATTGGTACGATAATTGATTCTTTCCATTCATCTGGAAGAGCTTTTTTCCAAATCATACTAAGCAACCAGCGTATCTTGTCCATCAATTTTTTTCCCCCTGATTTTATCAGTTCTGCTGGGATCTCATCTGAACCTGATGCTTTATACATCTTCAATTTTTCAATCGCCATTTCAGCCTCTAATGCACTTGGTTCTGCGACTAGCATTTCTGGTGTCTGTAAATTATCCTCCTTAATGCCCTGTTCTGTATGTAGATTTAATAGCTGATTAAAGTAATTTTTCCATCTATTTAATATACTCCTGGAATCTGCAATCCTATCCCCATTTTCATTCCGAATTATGTTTTTTCTAGCCTGAAACCCTTTCTTCTGTATTCTAATTCCCTGATATAATTCTCTAATGTTCCTATTTTTTTGCGTTCATTTCAATATCATTAAACTTCTCTCTCAAATATTCCCTCTTTTTACTCTTTAGTTACTTGGTGGTTTCCCGTCTAATACTACCCAATTGCTCTAAATTTACCTCATTTGGCTCGTGTAACCATTTCATTTTTGCTAGCTTTCTTTTCTTTACAATGTCGGCACATTCCTCATCAAACCATTTCTTTTTTGCCTCTTTTGTAAACAACCAATTCTTTCTGATGCTGACAATTTAATAATATCTCTTATAGCCTCCCATTCTTTATTTATATCGGTTTCTTCTTCGTTTACCACATTATCATCTGAAGATTCCAGTACTTCAAATCTATTAGCAATTTTGATTTGGTATTCTTGCCGCATTTAATCATTTTTCAAGTTTTTTAATTCAAATTTTACAGAATCATCTTTAGCGTTTGTTCCTCTCATAAGCGATAGCCGTTGTCTGATTTTCACCCTGCCAAGACGGTTACGTTTAGCATTTGAACTCGTGTCCGAAATCGTACCGCTTTCCCGCTACACGCAAAATACAACACACGTTGCCCTCTCAGACACTTGGTGATCGTCGTCTGGGTCCACAAGAATGGCTCGATGTGACGACCACCTACATCAACACAGATACGGTATCTCCGTACCATGTTCTGATACACACGTTCACCAATCCTTGGTCCTGCAACATCCGCCGCAGCCATAACCCGCGCCAATAGGTCTTTCTCGGATGCCACAGGGGTCTCGTAAATCAGAGCTTTCATGTGACTCCACAGGTAGTAGTAGTCTAGCTGGGTGAAGTTGGGAGAACGTGCAGGATCTTTGGCGCCGAAAATGCGGGAGAGTTGAACGTGTCTAGTGGTATTTTGGTGCGTGTAGTGGGAAGACAGTACGTTTTCGGTCACGAGTTTTTGTGCTAAACGTAACTACCTTAGTCCCACCACACGTCTGTATTTTGAATTTAGTTACACTCTCTATATTTTTAACAAGTCTACTTGGACCTGGTAAACTAACTTCCCATGCTTGCATCTGGTTTCGAGGTTCGAGGCCTGAAAAAAGAGACCTCCGATTAAAATGTATTGGCCCTTTCACACCCAGCTTGGAATTGTGACGCAAATTACCCTTTAGCTGTAGAAGAGCGACGTTAAACAAAATAATTCGTAGTACTATTTAAACAAGGCTAATATGAAAAGGACGATTATATACTCAGTTCACAGGGTAAGCACACATAACTTTTCAGGAGAGCTTATTAATATGACTGGTCAACATGATTTTTGTCTCATGAGTACCAACAGTTGTACTTAATGAAGTTTTTTTATCGTGTTTTCAAATATGTATTCGGAATTTCTCCATCACCCATAGTTTTTTTTATTTCATTTTCAATTAATGGATTTAAATAATTATTTTTTTAATAAACGTTTTTTCGTCCATTGGCGCAGTGAGCGAAGGGCACGGGGAACACTTTCATTAGGAGTTTTCAGCTATGGAAAAGAGATATCAAGGAAAATGGAATCCTAATATGCTGGCCAATTATTGTTGGACCGTCAAGAGGGATGCTCCACAGGCAAAATATAGCAGAAAATAGCCATTCTTACTTTCTAGGTGATTCCGAATGTTCGAATATTGTGTAGTTACGAATGTAGAAAATATTTAAGTGTTTGAAATTATAAATTCCTGTCTCTCGGAAACCTTGCGTGATGGAGAAAAACCGATATCATATTTGAATTCAGGGGGAAAAAAAATACTATCAGCATCACATATTTTTCTTTCTGAGACAAAAAAAGTTTTCTTTTTTGTTGCTCAGTGTATTCAAATATTAACAATAAGTCCGAGATTTGCAGTGCTTGTGACCAAGGGATATCTACCACAAGAGATGAGTTACCACTTACGAAGTTTTATCCCATGATAGAGGAAGAAAGGTGCTGTATTTTGACTAATTAATTTACAAAATAAAAATCATTTAAATCAGACTTACGTATTTTTACTCTAATGCCACAGTATTTTTGTGCCTTAAAATGTCCTGGAATTTGTCTTACAGATGAGTTAAGAAACCTGAAAGAGGTCTAGACCACAGTAGTGAACAAAAATAAACATTTTCTACATTTTAGCGAATTCTTTGGGCAGACCCTTCAAACGTTGGATTGAGACCGTAACAGACCACTAGGTATATCACATGAAAGGAAGAAGAAGAAGAAGAAGATGAAGGATTGTACGAACTGAGGTTGTTCTCATGAAAACAATTTTAAAAATTTACGTACCTTCATCGATCCTGCTAATTATACACCGAAACTGATCTTGCTAATAAATATATATATATATATATATATATATCCACCGCTATGGTCTCGAGGTAGCGTGCTGCCTTGTCACGCAGCGGGCCCAGGTTCGATCCCCGGTCGGGGCAGTTTTTCTGGGTGAGGTTTTTATCGGGGTTTTTCCTCACCTGTAAGACAAATGTCAGGAAAACTTTAAGGCCCAAACGGTCCCCGAAATCATATGGCCATCATCACCATCATCATCCTTATCATTAGCCTATTATCATCATCCTTATCATTATTATCATCATCCTTCACCGGTGTGGAAAGCAACGGGAAGCTACCACACCTACAATTCCCTAGTAAAGCTGCAAGCATAGCATGAAAATGCCATGATTGCAGTGAAGGACCTGCCTTCGGGCAGAATTACTATGGATATATATATATAATATATAATATATATATATATATATATATATAGATATATATAATATATATATATATATATATATATATATATATATGCTATTCGCAAATACCCGGCGTGCTGTTGCTACGCCTGAACAGTGTATAGTGAATATGTTTCTATGTTTAGGCTTAGTTAAATAAGTAAAGAGAAAAATAATTTAAATTTATAACGTAATTTTTTTAAGGTACCCCATGCTGATTACCCGACGTTGCCGGGAATCTACTTATCCTGACGTTGTTGGCATAAATGAGCCGAAACACAAAATTCGTTATTGTGAGATGTCTGTAAAAGAATTACTAGCCGTGCGTTGCTACGCTTGCCCGGGAATCTACTTATCCCGATCTTGTTGACATCAATGAAAGACAAAAATGGTTATTGTGAGTTATCCGTAAAGGATTAACATATGCTCTCCCGGACTTTTTTTTAGAGTTTTTTGAGGTCTTCAATTCTGTGTACATTAAGTTGGTGTATTTGTTATGGTTTAGGCAGCGTAAGCCATTTAAGAGTTAAAAAAGGTACCTTTCTCACGTTTTTCACTACAAAGGATAATTTTTAAGGGTGTAAGAGTTGAGTGTCACAACTCTCTTATAGCGTATGTTCATCCCGGGAATCTTCTGAATATTTTGCAAAAAGCCCCATCTCAAACGGATGTACGGTATGGCAGCGCATAAAATACGAACAAACAAACCTGAATTTTTATATATTAGATAGGCTACTAGCTAATACCCGGCGTGCCCTGCTGCACTAAAATAAATGAAAATGGATGTGCTTTTATGTTTAGTTGAATAAGTAAGAGGAAAAATAATTATAAATGTATATATTTAGATACCCCGTCGTGATTACCCGGCGTTGTCCAGGATCTTCTTGACATAAATGAGCTGAAATACGAAAATTAATGTGTTTTAAGTTTAATTAAATAGGTAAAAGGAGAACTGTATATCGTAATTATTTGTAGATACCCCATGCTGTTTACCCGGCGTTGTCCGGGAATCTACTCATCCTGATCTTCTTGGCATAAATGAGCTGAAAGAAGAAAATTAAAGTATTTCTTATGATTAGTTGAATAAGTATAATGAAAAATATTTATACATATATATCGTAATTATTTTAAGATTCCCCGTACCGATTTCCCGGTGCTGCCCGGGAATCTACTTATCTCGATCTTCTTGGCATAAATGAGTTAAAAGACAAAATTCGTTATCGTGAGTTATCCGTAAAAGAATACCCGCCATGTGCTACTATGCTTGCACAGGAATCTACGTTATGATACTTGTCTCGATCTTCTTGGCAGCAATGAAAGACAAAAAATATTATGAGTTATCCGTAAGAGATAAACATATGCTGTCGCGGACTTTTTTGTAGAGCTTTTTTGAGATATTTTATTCTGTGTAGCCTACATTAACGTTGTTTATTTGTAATGGTTTAGGCAGCGTAAGCCATTTAAGCGTCCAAAGAGCTACTTTTTTTCATGCTTTCCACTACAAATGGCGATTTTTAAGGGTGTAGGAGTTGAGCATCACAACTCTCTTATAGCCTATGTTCATTCCGGGAATCTCCTGAACATTTTGTAAAAAAGCCCCATCGCCATCGGTTCAACGGTATGGCCGCGCAAGAATTACGAACAAACAAACAAACAAACAAACATTTTTATATATTAGATATACCTGCTCTAATGCTTCTAGCAGCAGTAATTTTTAATTTTTCCGAACCAAACTCGGCACAAGCCTATAGTAGTTCTTTAAGAAGAGTAAGATCGAATTCGTTGAATATCAGTGGGGTTTTAACCTAAAGCAAACATTTAAAAATCGTTCTAGCGGCCACCATTTTTAATTTCTCGCTACGAAATTCGATACATGCCAGTGAAATGAAACGAGAAAGATATTCATCAGAAATTAGCAATATCTGATCATTAGGGGTGAGGGTTTAACAGAAAGCTGAAATTAAAAATCACTTTAGCGGACACCATCTTTGAGCTCGAAACGCAACGGCATGTAGGCTATATATTAATGAGAAGAAAGTTAGTTAACACATTAAAGCACTTTTTTTTTTTTTTTTTTCAAAATATGATCATATTGCAATTCAACTACAATTAGGTCACCTTAAACCACTGAAGGGATATTTTAACTCTATGCTTGTATTAGGACCTTTTATAGGCCGTATGATGTCATACGATGGGCATTGGAATGAAGTATTGTGCACTTGCATTCAATTTTATTACATAAATAAGTAACAGAGGTTGGAATTCCTAAAAAGTAGTTAGACTTATATGAATGTGTCTAAATGGCACAAAGAGTAGGGTGCGTGTAGGCAAACAGTTTTCGGACACTTTTGAAATCCACAATGGGTTGAAGCAAGGAGATGCACTATCTCCTCTACTATTTAATTTTGTACTAGAGCATGCCATCAAATCTTCTAGATGATGAAGAAGGCCTACAAATTAATGGTATTAATAAGCTGTTAGTTTATGCTGATGATGTAGTACTATTGGGCGATAGCAAGGAGATACTAAAGGCTAACATGCACACACTATTGAGTAACACTAAGAAATTGGGACTGGAAATAAATATCAATAAAACTAAATAGGCCTATGTTCACACACAGAAATGCATTGTATAATGGAAATGGACAACTAATGACAAATGAGGGAAATTTTGAGGAAGTGGCTGAATTCAAATACCTAGGAACAATAATCACAAGTAGGAATGAGATGCACAAGGAAATTAAACATAGGCTCAATTCTGGAAATGCGTGTTATTGTGTATTACAGGGACTTTTGTCGTCCCAACTCCTTTCAAAAAACGTTAAACTGAAAATATATAAAACTTTTATTCTACCAGTTATATTATATGGATGCAAAACATGGACTCTTACTTCAAGGGAGGAAAGAAGATTACAAGTATTTGAGAATAAAGTTCATAGGAAAATTTTTGGACCAAAGAGAGATGAACAGACAGGTGAATGGAGAAAAAAACTACTAAACAGTGAACTACATGGTCTTTATAGGAAGCCATATATAATAAGAACAGTTAAGTCTCGTAAGCTGCGATCGGTAGGAACATGTGGCACAAATGAGGAATGAAAGATGTGCATGGAAGCTTCTTATAGGAAAACCAGAGGGGAAAACGCCCAGTTGGTAGACCAAGAATGAGGTGGGAGAATAACATTAACCATGATTTGGGGGAAGTAGATTATACAGGAGAATGATTGGAGAGCACTGACTCAGGATAGGGATGCATGGAGAGCTTGTGTCCGTGTGGCCATGAACCTGTGGGTTCGAAAGTACCAGTGAGTTATTTAGTTAGTAATATTTAAAGAATATTATTACTGATCAAGTATATAAAATGCATTACGATATCGATAATAGAACATATTGAAAAACAAACTAGGTATGTAATTAATAAATAGAGTTAGATTTAACATCTCGCCTCATAATTGTAGATTTCTCGAAGACTAGTTTCGATGCTTCTTTGAATCATTTTTAGTTCTGTCTAACTGTTGAATTGGTGGTTGGCGATTCTGTAGATTACTTCCTGCTCCCTCTGTTGGCTGACTAATGAACTTCCAAATTAAGTATATTTCCCCGAGAATTTTAAAATTCGTGATTTTCCTTTTATTTTTCTGGGTGTGAATTTTCTCCCAAACGGCGATTTCCTTACGTTTATCGAACTATTTCAATAATATAAATGTACGAACATAATTTTCTGAATAAGCGTTCAATGGAATTTCATTTCAAATGAAGTAACACACACTGCTTGAAATGTAAGAAGTGTGAAACTTTACAAAACAACTTGCAAGATGTGGACCAACCTTACATTTAACACGATGATAGTACATTTGCCATATGAGCCACAGCGACACTAAGTAGTCTAAGGTGTCCGATGCCATCGAAACAGACATCAGGTATGTTATTTCTTTCTTGATCTTACTCCTCTTGATGTGGAATCTTGTGGAGATGTCAGGATTGAAAGACTGCTTAACCGTAAGAATTTAAGCAATGATAACTCAGTCACAATCTTTCTGTATAACAACCATATAGGCCTATTGTCTACTGCTCCATTTAGGTAGAATTATAAAATGGGCCAATACCATCTTTTAGATATTGTACGTATGCGGTATAGTCCACGATGCTGATCAAACAAATCAACTCCACCCATACTCTTATTATACATCTGTACAAGTGTAGGTTGCTATATAGAGATGCTCTCATTTTACTTTTCACTCTATCGCTGATACTGCCCATGTGTGAGAGTTACATTGCTATAATTTACAACATTATTTGTCATTGTGACTTTACTGTTGTCCTGTCGTCTAACCAATGTAATATCATTTTGACCAGTTGACCTCAGAATATGGTATGTTCCTCTTGGTGTTTACCCAATATCTTCCAGTGAGATAATTATGTTTCTTCCCATTTAATATTAGGCCTAGGAGTTGATTTCAGTATTTTATATTTTTCTTTGCTATTTATTTTCGAAGACTGTTTAGAAATTATCGTACTGTTAGAAGTGGATGGTATAGGCTTCAACATGGTACCTATATATGAAATGTAGGCTAAATATGTTTTTTTTCCTGAAAATATTGGATATAGGCTTTTATTTATGTCCTTCATCTCACCTGGTTATGCTAAAGTACCTCTTCCCAAACCCATAAAATTAGCTCCATCATCATGGCTATTAGCATCATCATGATCACTTTCCAATCCATCTTCTGGATGCACAAGAACAACTTCAATTTCTTCACTTACATTTAATTTAGCACATGCCTCTTCGTTCTCATCACTCACCACTTCCTCTAACAATTCCAGAATATGTTCAGAATAAACTCTGTAATGAACCAAAATTTCACATAATTGGCCATTATATAATATACATGATACTTTTTCCCAACATTTAGGATATCAGTTGTAAATATACATTATTTACTGTTATAGTAATATGTCAATTAGATATTATTGAAGTAGTATACAAAAAATCCCAATAATTTGTTGAATAATTTAGAAGAATATAATATTTTATTGAACTTACCTCTTACCCATTACGGATAACAGAGTATAGGAATAAAACAGCTCCAGTTCCCTCTCAATTACAAACAGCTGGAGGAACAAATAGTTGAAAACTGAAAGATTACACATATTAGAATATAAGAATTTACCTACACTCCACCAGGCTAAATAAATAAATCTAATCTAATCTAATCTAATCTAAAATAGAGAGGAACGTTTGTATGAAGCTCACATTTTTGTTAGAGGATTCAACACCTACGATGTATCATACCATGGGCTTTAACGTGGTAATCAAATAAATCGCATTAATTAGAAGTAATGGTTAACAAGACAGGTAAATATTTACTGGGGACATTTTCATCCATTATCACCGAACGAGTTGGCTGTTTGAAGGTACACGAGTTCAAATCCCGAGTTTTTTTGGTGGTTTTATTTACTTGTTAAGACGTGTACTGAGTTGGAATTAATTCTCACGATCTGTATCATTCTTGATCATCGTTTCATATTTATTTATCAATTGAATCAATTTACACAAGAAATAAATACACAACAAAAAACTATACAGGAATACACATAATATGCATAGCCCATGTAGTGTTCTGATATAATAACCTGAACACCATAGATGTGATACGACCAAATATGTTTGAAGTGTTTCCAAGTAAAACTGAAAATAAAAGCACTCTAGCGGCCGCAATTCATGTTTTCTTAAACGAAACTTCTGAGATTAAATTATCATTAGTAATGCCACGAGTGTCCCGCGCCGTAGCTGAGTGGTTAAGGCAGGAAGCCTTGGCGCAGAGCTACGGGACTTGCGCTGGTTCGAGTCTCCATGGGGGAAGAAATTTTCTCATGGTATTTCGGCCAGTATGGGACCGGTGCCTACCCAGCATCGTGATGCATTTGGGTAGCTACAATAAGTAGCGGCACCAGGTTGAGAAAACCAGCTATAACGGCTGGATGACTCGACATGCTGACCACAAGTCACCCCTACACTGGCTGATTATCATCTATCTCTGTGATTGAGACATGTGGATGTGAGGCCAGCAGCCGGCTGGTAGGCTAAGGGCCTTGTAGGCCTGTCGCGCCAGGAGTAGTAATGCCACGAGTGATTTCCAATTTATCTAGAGGATTTGGAAATCAAGGGTGGTATTTGTTAGGAATATTTAACGAATAAAATTAAGCTGTTTACTCACAAATAATTATTTAAATATAGTTGTTTTAAAAATTTATATATTTAATGTAAACGGCGATGTTCGAAGACAAATGAGAAATGTTTGGATATGTTTTATTTATTCATCACTGCAACTTGATCATACTATTTATTGCCAAATAGAATCGCAATATTGTTTGAATGCACCCTAGTGGAGAAAAAACGAAACACATCAAACTGTATATTACGTATAACCAACATTATAGGTTATTAATTCATTTTTTCGGAACAACTCAGTAAAATCAGTATTTAAAACACAATTATTGAACACACAATTTTCAAATGTGTAGGTCTAAGGAATCTGTTCATAATTTCTATATTCAACGCATTTCTTAGAGAGTCAGTCACTGCAAAATAATGCTCTGGCCTGTTTAGAATATTAAAAAAGGAGGAGTTTTCTTTATTTTGGTAATCAAAATTATATAATTATCGAGGTGAGACACGAATGTGATTGGTTGTAAAACAAAATTTATTGAAACGTGATTGGTCATTGACTCCCATTTGGGGCATGAGTTAATGGTCAAGAGAAATTCGTATTTTATAAACCACAAAAATCGGACTTTTAGCAGTGAAATTTTACCTAGAAATCAACTCTTGAAAATTGCTCTAGCGGTTGCAATTTTTGTTTCCTTGCAATGAAACTGGATACAAATTATTTAATTATATAACAAAGCAAAGAAATATCCCGAAAACAAACTTGGTCGTATTAAACTTGATGAGGAATTTGCTCAGTTTGCGCAGCTCTGATATAATTATCCCCAATATATGCCTACATTTACACAGGTAATATCTCGCGTCTTTAACATAAGCAAATTTCATCACAGTTGTCACATAGACTATTTAACTCATGCTCCAAATGGGAGTCAATGACCAATCACGTTTCAATGATTTCTGTTTTACAACCAATCAGAGTCGTGTTTCACCAAATATTTATCAGTGTTATAATTACCATATTAAAGAAAGCTCCTCCTTACAATATTGCGTTCCTTTGGCAATAAATAGTATGATCTGGTTGCAGTGATAAACAAAAGAAGCAGTAGAAGCGTACCTATCGTTTCTCATTTGTTTTCAAACATCGCCGTTTACATTAAATATATAAATATTTTAAAATAACTATAGTTAAATAATGATTTGTGAGTAAACAGCTTAATTTTATTCGTTAAATAGTCCTAACAAATGCCACTCTTGATTTCCAAATTCTCTAGATAAATTCACTCCTCACTTCGTGAGTCGTGAATTTATCGATAATTTGGAAATCACTCGTGGCATTACTTATGATAATAACTTACTGATACCAAACTGTGCCACCTAATTATTAACATTGTTATGCAGACTTGTTTATTGAGCTTTGTGTTAAAATTATCATTTTTGTCTGCTAGATTCAAATGTATGCATATTGAAAAGCGTGCATTGAACACCCAGATTGTAATTGCGTAGCTAATTATTTACTTGACGAGGGAACTGTTAACCTATGAATGCGGAAACTAATGTTATCGCCTCACTATGATGGTTGTCCGTTTATATAAAAGTGAGTGCCGTGCGACAATGCTTGACAATGATTAATATGCGTAATTATTATAGTGGCGGTAGTCGGCATCTTTCTATTTAATTACATATGACAGTTGCGGGGAAACAAAGCGAGCCGCTGGACAACCATCAAAGTGAGGCTATAATACCTTGAAATTTTCCACGGAGAAGCGTTGTGATGTACCAAGATCGTGTCCAAAAGATTATCTGCCGTCTTTAACTGCAAGGCACAGAACTGGAAGACATAATCCAGAAATGGAAACCCATTGTACGAAGCAGATGGATTCCCTATTACTACTGGTAGGACTGCTGAGTCTGCTACTGCTTCTACTACTGTCACGGCTACTACTACTACTGATAATAATAGTAATACTTCTACTACTACTACCACCACTTATAATCTTCTTCTTCTGATGGCGCTACAGCCCATAGCGGGCCTGGGCTTTCTTGTTGCGAGGCCTCCAAATCTTCTTTATCCAATGCTCTCTGTTGCCAGTTCCTACAGTTAAGGATTTGATGATAATCTTCCTTCACTGAGTCCATCCATCTTTACTTAGGTTTTCCTACTGGCCGCTTCCCAAACATCTCCTCCGTCATCACTTTCTTAGGTATTCATTCTTTATCCATTCTTTGAACGTGTCCGACTCATTGCATTATTTTTTTTAATTTCACAAGAGTTGATAAATCAGGTTCCTTAAAAAGGTCATACATTCCCTTATTATACCTCATTCTCTATCTTCCACTCTCTTTTACCGGTCCATATATCCTTCTCAAAATCATTCTTTCAAAAGTGTCAATTAAATTCTCAGAGCTTTTTGTCATAGTCCAGGTTTCACTTCCATATACCAATATTGGACGTATGGAGGTTTTATACAGTCTTACTTTAACTTTCCTAAATATAATTTTGGATTTTAGGATTGAAAGTAGTCCATAATATGCCTTATATGCTCTATATATTCTATTTCGTATTTCTTGGAATTCATCATTGTCATTGGAAATCATTTTGCCTAAATATGAAAAACTCTTTACTACTTCAAAAGTGTTTGTGCCTATTATTAATTGTTGATCTCTATTAAAATTTGTCCGTGATTGTGTCAAATGTTTTGTTTTTGACTCATTAACCTTGAGACCTACTTCTCTTGCTGCTTGTTCTAATTGACTAAATGTCTGTTTTAGATATTGTATATTTCTAGCCATAATGTTGACATCGTCGGCATACGCTGTTATCTGAATATACTTATATATCAAAGTTCCTTCAGTATTTATCTTTAATTTCCTGATCACATGCTTTAAAAATCTGTTAAATAGTATTGGGGCCAACCCATCTCATTTTTTCAGCCCCTTGTTGACTGTAAAAGGGTTAATAATCTTCAACACTTATAATGATAGCATTAATATCACAACCTCCACTACCAATACTACAGTTCGTTAGGAGAAGTGTAGCGAGGCCTGAAAAGTGGCGAGATATTTAATATTATATAAAAAAAGTGCATATAAATGCCACAGAAAAAACATTCGTCGCGATAAATATTCCCTTTACTCGTTCTCCCTGCACTATCTGTTAAATACAATTAGCATGGATAATGCAACTAAAAGGGAAAGGGATTCCCCCCGCGTGGTGTTTGTAGAAACCAGATAACATTTCAGCCGCTAGACTTCCTCTTAGTGGCGATGTATGGAAGTGAGGCCTGGGTCTTGAAGGAAAAAGAAAAAAGTAAAATTCAGGCAGCGGAAATGAGATTCCTACGGGCTGTGAAAGATTGTACAAGAGAAGAACATATTAGAAATGAGAATATCAGAGAGGATCTAAAAGTACAACCACTTCTTCAACAATTAGAAGAACACAGGAAAAATTGGATAGAACATCTGCAAAAAAAAAATGACAGAGGATAGGATACCAAAGATGACACTGATGTATAATCCTGGAGGACGAAGATCGGTGATAAGACCAAGAAAGCGCTGGGCTGAACAGATGTGAGATCGCAACAGGCAAAGACCTAATCCGTGAAGGATGATGATGACTTCCTCTTGAGTAACCATTTGTACAGTGCGTCCTACATAAGACTGGGCCTGGTAGACAACATGCACGCTCCTACGCATATATAATCGGACATCTGTCGCGAAATCGATTGCAGACCTCTCTACAGGACTCTGTTTTGACGTATGTGTCGTACAATAACACTCTTTGTTCAAGCGTAATTTTTATTTGGCATTTTAACGGTGCAAGCAAACACGTCTTCACTCGACTAGCAAACTCCTCTGACTGACTACCCGTGGCTATGCAGTGAGTGAGTCATAAATACAAGAGCGCAGTGTTGTCTGCCAAGCCCAGTCTTACGTGGGACGCACGGTACTACTACTAATGTTTCTGTTCCTACTACTGTTATTGCTTTTGCCACTACTACTACTGCTGCTACTATTACTACTTCTAATGCGCTGCTGCTGCTGCTGCTGCTGCTGCTATCGCCACCGCGACAATACTCAGAATCAACACTGTCACCAATGTCGCAACCGAACAGTTTCCTCTCGTCAGAAAATGTAATTTGATAGATTATTTTTCTATAAGTGTGGTACATTTTTTATTGCACAATTTTTAGAAAACATTTAAATTGTACAAACAGTATTTTGCAATTTTCACATAAAAATATTTTTAAATGCAATTAATTTTTTAATTGTTAGTAGTAAATATATTTTTTCAAGTTTCTGATATTTTTTATCATCGTGGAGATAACCAACTATTCAATTTAAATTGTACAATCACACTTGAATGAACCAGACGCCTTCAACTATAATTTTAAAGTAGTGTTTACTTGAACGATGAATATGTACTGCTATACGAGAAGCTCTTGCAGTTTAAAATTGTAATTCAGGACGAATGGTTGAGCCAGGTACGTTTGTACATTAGGACATAAAGTAATTAATTTTATTAGTAAGTGAACATAAGTTTAATATGATACTGAAGTTACGAAATATTATTAAGATTTGAAACAACAATAGAGCATTTTGTTGTATTAAGTTCAAAACATTAAGTTTTGGATTATCAGAAATCAGTTGAGCTTCTGAATTAGAATTTATTTTTTATTGTGAATGTTGGAATGTTACAATGTTACAGTTAAAGTTAAGCCTTTGCTCGTAGAAAATTGCTGCCAGGAAATTTTTTTACACTATTATTTACTCAATATTTACATATATTATCGCCTCACTATGAAGGCTGTCCGTATATATGAAAGTGGTTGCCGCGTGATAATGCTTGACAATGATTAACATGCTGAGTTATAGTGGCGGTAGTCGGCATCTTTGTATTTAATTATACATGACGGCTGCGGGGAAACAAAGAGAGCCGCTGGACAACCATCATAGTGAGGCGATAATATGTGAATATTAAGTTTTTCTTAATGTAAATGGGCTCATGTTATTTTGTGTAAGGTATATCGTTTTCAATTGACATATGTCAAAACATTAAGACATGTAAAAATTGCAATCCGTATGCTGAATAAAACTATATATTTCCTGAAAGAGCGACAAAAAAGAAGAATTACGGTGTAAACTGTAAGTTTCTCCGACACGTAGTTTCCGAGAGAAACGTTTCAAATTTAGTTCTTCAAATCAACGCTCGCCACCGTTTTGATTACAGCATATGATCCTATGACGTCAGTACTCATATTCACTAATGTTTGGGCATAGCATTGGCGGTAGCTTTGGTGATTCAGATAATATCAACTGTGCATTTGCTTGGTTATTGACTGTTTAAAGAGTGTTGAGTGATATGATAATATATTAGTGAATAGGTTGTTTAAGAAGTTATACTATAATGCGAAGTGACTGCTTAGAGGAAAATGCGGCAAGAATACCAAATCAAAATTGCTAATAGATTTGAAAGTACTGCAATCTTCAGATGATAATGTGGCAAGCGAAGAAGAAACCGATATAAATAAAGAATGGGAGGCTATAAGAGATACTATTAAATTGTCAGCATCAGAAAGAATTGGTTGTTTAAAAAAGAGGCAAAAAAAGAAATGGTTTGATGAGGAATGTGCTGACATTGTAAAGAAAAGACAGCTAGCAAAAATTAAATGGTCAGACGTGCCAAATTAGGTAAATTTAGAGCAATTGGGTAGTATTAGACAAGAAACCACCAGGTTACTAAAGAGTAAAAAGAGGGAATATTTGAGAGAGAAGATTAATGATCTTGAAATGAATGCAAAAAATAGGAACATTAGAGAATTATATCAGGGCATTAGGATAGAGGAGAAAGGATTTCAGGTTAGAAAAAAACAATTAGGAATGAAAATGATATGATTACAGATTCCAGGAGTATATTAAAAAGATGGAAAAGTTATTTTAATCAGCTAATCAATGTACATACAGAACAGGATACTGAAGATGATAATTTACAGACAGCAGAAACACTAGTCGCAGAACCAAGTGCATTAGAGGTTGGAATGGCGATAGAAAAAATGAAGATGTATAAAGCCTCAGGTTCAGGTGAGGTCCCAGCAGAACTAATAAAATCTGGAGGAGAAAAATTGATGGACAAGATATGCCGGTTCCTTAGTATGATTTGAGACAAAAAAAAGTTCTTCCAGATGAATGGAAAGAATCGATTATCGTACCAATGTATAAGAAAGGAGATAAAACTGATTGCAACAACTACAGGGGCATCTCATTACTTTCAACTTCGTATATAATTCTAACAAATATATCAGTAAGTACACTTACCTCCTATATTGATGAAATTATAGGAGATCATCAATGTGAATTTAGATGAAACAGATCTACAACAGATCAGATCTTTATTATAAGAGAGATTATAGAAAAGAAATGGGAATATGATACTGTACTATTAATAAACTGTCAATTTATGACGTAGTACTATTGAGCGATAGCGAAGAGATACTAAAGTCCAACACTATTGAGTAACTCTAAGAAATTGGGACTGGAAGTAAATATCAATAAAACTAAATATATGGTCACACGTAGAAATACACTATATAATGTATATGGACAGCTAATAACAAATGAGGGAAATTTTGTGGAAGTTGCTGAATTCAAATACCTGGGAACAATAATTACAAATATGAATGAGATGCACAAAGAAATTAAACGTGCTATTATGCATTACAGTGACGCTTGACGTCCCAACTCCTATAAAAAACTTTAAACTGAAAATATATAAAACTATTATTCTACCAGTTATATTATACTGATGCAAAACATGAACTCTTACTTTAAGGGTGAAAGAGGGTTACGAGTATTTGAGAATAAGGTTCTTAGGAAATTTTTGGATCAAAGAGAGATGAACAGACAGGTGAATGGAGAAGACTACATAACAGTGAATTACATGGTCCTTATAGGAAGACATATATAACAAGAACAGTTAAGTCTCGTGGACTGCGATGGGCAGGACATGTGTCACGAATGGGGAATGAAAGACGTGCATGGAAGCTTCTTATAGGAAAACCAGAAGGAAAACGCCCAGTTGGTGGACCAAGAATGAGGTGGGAGTATAATATTAACAATGATTTGAGGGAAGTAGGAAATTATTGGAAAACATTAGCACAGGATAGGGATGTATAGAGAGCTTATGTCCGCGCGGCCATGAACCTACGGATTCGATAGTGCGAGTGTGTTAGTTAGTTAGTTAGTTAGTTATAGGAACTGTTTGGTACCTGCCCGCCGAGATCTTGACGCTTCACACACATCGCAACTGTATGTTGTGAGGACCACTTTGATGTAGGTCTAAGTAGTTCGTTATGATTCATTATTTTGAATTTTATTAAATCAGTTATCACAATTACGTAACTTCTTACATTATCGATTATTATAGAAATAGTACAGTCATTTGACGTAACTTTATACAACTTTTTTGATGTTTTGGTATTCATTTTTAACTTTAATTGCAGTGACCTATTGTTTCATGGGGCACGCCGTAGCGTAGTGGTTAAGGCACTGCGCTACAAGCCGGAAGGTCGAGGGTTCGATTCCAGGTGGAGTCAGGATTTTTAAACTGAACCAAACTCTCTGGCGGCAACATGGCCTTGGGGTCTACTCAGCCTCTAACGGAAATGAGTACCAGACGCTTGATCTGGGGTAAATGCGGCCGTCACGCAGGGCTGACATCAAGTGCCGATTCTCCAAAAAAAATTGGGAGCCTTAGCCTCCTATTATCCCAAGGGCCTCCTGAGGCTTATAGTGGGTTCACTTTACTTTAGTATAGTATCATATGCATTCTTGTGATTGATTTAATTAACCCTACGACTACTAAGCATGGGCAAAAATTGCCCACAAGTTTTTCTTTTCTTGAATAGTATTAAATAATATCATTATGTTAATTGGTATTCTTCTATTTGTCATCCACCTATATACCACATTATTCTATAATTATCATAAGTAATGCCACGAGTGTTTTCCAAATTATCGATAAATTCACGACACACGAAGTGAGGAGTGAATTTATCTAGAGAATTTGGAAATCAAGTGTGGCATTTGTTAGGACTATTTAACGAATAAAATTAAGCTGTATACTCACAAATCATTATTTAACTATAGTTATTCTAAAATATTATATATTTAATGTAAACGGCGATGTTTGAAAACAAATGAAAAGTGATTGGTACGCTTCATTTGCTTCTTTTGTTCGATCACTGTAACCAGGTCATAATATTATTTATTGCCAAAAGATCGCAATGTTGTAAGAATGAACCCTAGTGGAGAAATTTATAACCAACGTTATAGGTATTAATTTCTGATGTCCTATGATGTAGATATGTCAATTTTATTTTTGTGCGTCATTTCTTGGAAAATAATTCGTTTAAGAAAGTGCAAACAGTGTTTTTTTTTTGTGGTATAATCAATTGTTACAAACGTTTTTATATTATCTCTCGTATGCGCTACGTGTTGACATTCATGCACTATATATAAAATCTGGTAGCCGTATTTCTTACAGAGTCAGTCACGGCAAAATAATGCTATGACCTATTCAGAATGTTAAAAAGGCAGGTTGCTTTCTTTATTATGATAAACTTTAGTTGGTACAATTTTAGGGCGAAACACAGATGGTGAGTGGTTGTAAATAAAAAATCATTTCCGCAATGTGATTAGTCATTGACTCCCATTTGGGGCGTGAGTTATAAATCCGTCTAATTCAAATATTGAACACTCTAAAAAACCCAGTTTTGTGCAATGGGCAGATTTTGCCCTGGGTTGGTACTACCTGTGACCATAATTCAAGTAGTTTATGAAATTCATTCTGGCAGCCCTATATTAAGTTTTCTGTGTATTGTTGAGAATACAAAATTTTAACATATAAATTTGCATTGTAAATGTAAAAACCATTTCATGTGCAGGGGGTAATTGTTCTCCATCTGAATGAAGACATTGGAAGTGTTTTTTCAATACAATCTACATTTGTTTAATGGTTAGATTTTTTTTTTTTTTTACTTTTTACCTGGTTATTTAGACCAAATATTACATAAAAATGTTGGACATTCTGTATATTCAAGTACAAGTGTATTCTAATATATACCAAATTTCTTTGTTCAGGTGTTGGCATTTTTTAAAATTATTTTTCACCACGGAAAAATTCAGTATGTGGCCATTTAGATCTAATATGTATACAAATTTTGGACAGTCTGTATATTCAAGTACTATATTAACATTGTTTCTAATTTATAACCATTTTCTTTGTCCACGTTTGGGCATTATTGCTTGTTATATTTCACCAGTGACATAAAAATAATAATACAATAAGTTATACAATTTTGAACACTCTTTATATTCAGAATATTACCTTTCTAGTAGTATGTAATTTAGCATGTTTATTAATAAACTGATGTCAAAAAGTGAACTTAATTTCATACTATAAATATAGATTTAAGCAATATATAACAAAATTTGCCCTGGGTTGGTCCTCCATGTAACCTTAAATACCTTGGTGTTCCTGGGGTTAAGGTGCCATGCCTATGAGACAAGATTTAGACTAAAAGTCATGACAATTTTATTGAATTTTATAGCACAGAGAGAGAAAAAAAAGAAGTTCTACGATCCACATTTGAAGTAGTAACGTAATGAAAAGATCAAATATACAGTCCAAGATTCACAGAATTCAAATATATTTGTTGCTATGATGGGATATTAATCTTTCAGGGAAAAAAATTATATCAATGCAGGGGAAGAAAATTTTGAAAGAAAAACATATTTTTGAACTAATTTATTATAAACATTTTTTTTTTTACAATTTGCAGAAAATAAGTTCTCTCCCAGACAAGCGTTTGTTAGATAGGGTTATTATTATAATTATATTTATATATGTTTGTGACTTGTTAATGTTTTCTTCACATTATACAAATTCTGTTTTTTGAACACCCTTGAATAACCCACTTATCACTCACTATGCGATGAACAGTAGGTGTATGAGTGATATTCCTTATATTAGGATTATGCATAAAAAACACGTTGTAGCAAAAATTAGATTGAAGAAAGAAATAGGAGAGGAGATTGGAAGCGCTGCATTTTTATGTCCCTGAAGTTCGTTATAACTGAAATGAGGGTAGGGAATATATCATTTTCTTCTGTTATTTCAACCTTTTGTTCTACGTCAAGATCAGTCTCAGCTGATCTGATTTCATTATCGCCACACAAAACAGCAGTTTGAACAGTGGAGCGCATTCTTCTTTGTCTGGTGGATTAGGCGGAATGGTTTCACTATAGGATTCATAATCGTTATTACCAATACTATAAAAAGCACTTAATATAATAATTACTTTCTTCTAATATATCTTAAATTTTTGCATTTTTAATAATATTAGATGTCCTAAACAGATCGTATATATATATATATATATATATATATATATATACCGAAAGAATACAATTGAAGCTCCACCCTTATTTGTTTCCTACTGTCCTCTCACAATAATTTTGCATACTAGAAGAGAATGAAGTTAGTGGTTTCAAAATGCAATGGTGAGATATTGATAACCCAGTGCTTCAACTAAATGTAATGCTGTTGATGAGTCTATGCTAAAAGTAAATACCTCAAACAAAGCAACTTCAATTTCGTGCCTACAGTTGTCAACCTTTTATAAGGTCCTAATGCCGTCTCGGTGGACGCGTGTCTAGCTCGCACATTGCCACACCGGAATTTTCGGGTTCTTCTTGTGGTTCTCTCGTTTCCCGAATGTCATCCCTCCAGTTCCCTCCGCTCCCCTTCCTTCCCCTTCATGGCATTTCATTTCTTATTCATTAATTTCATGTCACCCTTCAACGTATATTATGTTAGGTGAAAAATAGTTCGGTTTGGCGATCCATAGGTGTTGAAAATATGTGATTATGGGGATCTAGTGATGCACGCCAGGATACTGCCTCATGACATCGAGCCCGAGTAACAACTTAAGGGGGCAGAAGGGACAAACGGAAGGTACGCAATCCTTCCTCGCGGCCGTGAGCCCAACCCAAAAAATGACGGTTATGTCATGGATGCAGAATCTGGTCTGTCGGACCGTGAAGACGGCCTATAACGTGCTACATAACACCGTAGAGTAGGCTTTCATCCCATTCATTTCTATAATACTGGGAAAGCGCAATAGATTTTCAGGCCGTAGTGCTAGGGCAGTCTATCCTACCATTCTGAATATGTAGAAAATAGAAATATAAAGCCTTAAGTAAAATTGTCACTTGAGGTAAAAATAAAATTATAACATCTAATTTATGTGTATTCTTATAATCATGAATCAAATAGATTATTTCACATGAGTATGTACTCTTCGCAATTAAGATTGCCCATAATTTTTTTAAACAACAGTAAAATCAACTCGCCATTATACTAAAATAATGTAATCTGGGATGGTCTAGATAAACTCCAGACGCGTGTACATGTGCCTCCAGGTATCTAAACGCATGCCTGACGTCAGAGCCAAGTCGAGTGTTCTCTGTATGTTTCTGTGTTTTTCTAGTGCGTGCTAATAACCAAACTAAATGTGTCGGTCGCTTACTTACACCACTTCAAGCATCTTGTCACAAAATACAACGTTTTGCGCGTTAGAATAGTACAACGAGTGACGCAGCCGGCCTGCTCAAACTTATCAAGTAGCTATTCAGCAGGCTGGCCATAACGATTTCCATGCTTTCAGATATCTGGCAGTCTCTGCAAACGATCTCTGTTTACAGTCATATTGTCGCTACACTCGCACAAAATGAAATTTATAAAAAGTCTTCTAACAATGGTTAATTTGTTATTTTTATTTAACGATGCTCTTTAATAGCTAATGTCATTAGCGTTACAATTTAAAATTTGACGAAAACGTCCGAACAGATTCGATCAAAGGCCTCGTTTCGTAAATCTGCGACATGGGACCCCGAAGTGTTAAGGAGTTTTAGACTTTGTTAAACGTTTTCCGGCTCAAAGGCACCTGATTCGACTCAGCTGATACTTTGAGGAAAAAACCGTCATTATGCAGGGCTTATAACCCGACTGATATCTCGTGCCGATCGTATAAAAAAGTGGGAACCTTGCCTCCTACGCCCTAATGTCGTCATGGGGCCTGTATGTTGGATCACCTCAATTAGGATAAATTCCTTAATGTTCCTTAAAATTGTTAGAATTTTCTAGAGGACTTTTTTCCCCTAATTTTGAGCGCCTTTTCGTACACCGGTGGACATTCCTCTCAATCTTCAATACTGATTGTTTTGAAACAGGTAATAGGAAAATCACAGGGCATTCATTCATTCATGCATAGTTTTCTGCCCAAAGGGAGGCCCTTTACTGCAAACACATCATTTTGAGGACATGTTTACCATAAGGTGGAACAGAACCCTACCTACAAAATTTCACAGGTTGTTCAGGGATATTATCTGAGTGTTTTAATATACGGAACCCATGATCTCCAGTGACATATTACAGAGTAATGCGTTGTTGATGTGTAGGATGTCATTTGGACCGTGATAAGATGGGTTACAAGAAAAATAAATCAACTAATCATTCACCTTAAGTATGTAGCGATTAGTTAATTAATTTTTAATTTTTCTTTGTTATCTATGAGAGTCATCTTATCAAGGTACAAGCGACATCTACATGTCTAATACATCACCAGCACTTTACTCTGTAGTAGGTCACCGGAGACCTTGGATTCTTTTATCAATACACACACCCATCATCTCTCCAACGTCTTGTGAAAGTTTGTCGGTAGAAGTTGTGTTCCATTCTGTATAGTAGGCCTGCACGGTATCTGCCCATTGCTTTCTGGATGTTAACATTCTGAGAGGGCCCAAAATTGTAATCTGAGAAGAATGTGTTCCATTCTGTATAGTAGGCCTGCACGGTATCTGCCCATTGCTTTCTGGATGTTAACATTCTGAGAGGGCCCAAAATTGTAATCTGAGAAGAATGGATGTGGTAAGTTGTGGAGAACTTCAAAATTCACCAAAACTCACCACAAGGATTTAGCATCAGTCGCATCAGATATATTATGAGTTTTCATATTGAAATAATCAATTTTGTTAAAAATCCAGAAGAAACATTTTCGTTTATAATCAAAATTGGAAGTCCATCACTATGGTCTCGGAGTAGCGTCGCTTCCTCACACTCAGCATGCCCGGGTTCAATCCCTGGCCGGGACAAGTTTCGTGGTTGATGGTTTCTTTTCGGGGTTTTTCTTCACATGTAAGTCAAATGTCAGCAAACATTAAGGCCCAATCGGTCCCCGAACATCATAATAATTATATTCGCCATGTTTAGAATGAATGTATATATGTGAATGGTGTATTTCGTCTTAATGTTGTGTTGTCTCGGAGATGGCCCTGACATTCAGCTGATCGCTCATTCAGGGAGGCCCTCCAAAGCCTTGTGTGGTCAGAAAGTGTGTGTGATCCATAATTTAAAATTTCTCTCCCGACAAGTCGTGCCCACTGTAAGGCTCGCGTAGCGTGTGGCACGTGAAAAGCACCTACAAGACGAGATGTCAATCTGAGTTAATGGAATGGAATTAAATTGAAGTGAATGTTAATACTATGGTCATGTTATCAAAATATTCACGTTTAAAATATACAGAGATTTGAAACACATAGACGAGAAAGAACTAATTTAGGGCGTCCTACGGTTGACTAGAATCTGATATAGAGCTTCAAGTCAGTAGATGAAAGAGTGGAATTGTTAAATAATATTTTGAAGTTGTATGACCGATATACTCCTCTCAAAACCAAGAGAGCTACATCTTAGATGATACCCAAATAAATATGACTGGGAGAGAGATAGTCTACCGTATTTGGACAACAAAATGGATCTTATGCTAAATGAACACAAATGAATAAGAAAAAAACAATAAATGAATAAGAAAGTGCTAAGCTAAGACATAGACCAATTGAACCTGGTGTTACTTCCTCAGAAATGTGGAAAAAATCTTAAGACACTGGGCCTCGGGAAAGGAAAACAGCAGACAGAAGGCAGCAGAATTACAGGACATCTTGTTTTACTTTACTGCTCAAGGTCATGCAGTGAAAGACAGAGAAAGATATGCATTCACAATGATGCCAGCTTTCATTCAACTGTCTAACCAGCTCTGGGCTAATATGGTTACTGCAATGACTTACAGAATGGAATGCGTTTCGCACCGGTAACAGCGACAGAAAGCACGTGGTGTCAGTTGCTGTTGGGGAAAAGTGACCTCGACTGTTGAAGGAAACAACCCCCTCCAAATAGTTGCGTGATTGAGAAGTACATGACTTTGAGCGGTAAAGTAATACCAAGTGCACTCTATCGAGCTTCTTAATGAACACTTTATAAACAGTAAGGTAGGTGACACTGTTATGATAGATTATGCTATCAACAAGCTGACTGAATCTGCACCTACACGAGACAAGTTTTTCTGTTCTTACATAAATATTTGACGACGCAAAGAAAGCACTGCTGCAAATTATTTCTAAAGCTACAGGCGTAGACTGTACCTCCATTAATCTTATTAATAAAATCTTGGACATTATCTTACCAATTTTTTTCGCATATATTTAATGTTTCTATTATGACTGCAATATACCCTGCCATTTGGAAGAAATGGTATGCACGTCCTGTCCCTATAGTAAACACCCTCTCTTCCCATCAACACTATAGACCTATCACCTGTCGGATAAAACCACTGGAACTGATTATAAATAAACAATTTACCGATTATCTCAACGACGACGAATTTCTTGACACCTGACAATCAGGATTGGGGCTGGTTACAGCACAGCATCCGCATTATTTGACATTACTGAAGATATTCATGAGGCTATGGATCTAAATAAGTTGACTGTTCTAGCTCTAGTTCACTTTTCTAGAACTGTTGACATTGTTAATACAAACGTTTTATTGTCAAAATAAGGTACTAAGCTTTTATGTAAATTCGTTCCAGTTGTTCCACTCCTACTTCACTCGCTGCCAACAGCGAGGTGTTACAGGTGATAGTTTATTTTCATATAGGTCAGTTGAGTGCTGAGTATCACAAGGATCAGAATCAGGCCCAATTTTGTATTCCATGTAAATTAATGACATTGCTGACTTCATCGAGTATTGCAAATATCACATCTACTGTATATTAATCCAACTAGAGTGAGTAGGGCTCGAACATATCTCCTATTGATGTTTGCAGACAACAGCTATAATGAGTAAAAACAGTATTTCTGGGAAAATGCTTTTTAGCGAATTTCAGTTCTAATGAGGTACAAATAAACTATTGATTTTTTTTTTTGTATTGACGTAGACTTTCACGGTCGGAGTTGCTATGATGATCTTGAAGATTTTCGGGTTGTAGGCCGTGGTCATGAGGCTTGCAGTTCCCGGACGTTTTTTTACTGATCTTTATCGGTACTACTTACAAAGGATTGAAAATGACAAATATCTTCGTGTGTGTGTGTGCCTGACTGTCTATCTCTCAGTCTATATGGCAACCAAAAGCGAACGCAATGCTTGTTTATTTCGGGACCAAACTAGGTATATAACAATCAACCAAAAGGTAAGATTGTTCGTTAGCCAGAAAAAAAAAATTGGACTAATAAGAGTGAGGGTTAACTTGTAGTGAACATTTAAAAGTGCTATAGCGGCCGCAAATTAGTGTTTTTTACACACTTTATATTAGCTTGACCTGTATCTGTCTATGTAACGGAATCTTTGAACACGATTTTCACCCACTTAGAAACATTGGATCATCTTGCAACTTTGTATACCTGTAAAGGACCCATGAAAATACAATAATTTCATAATTTTTTTCTAAAATCCTAGTCAGAATCATCAGAAAATAAAAAAATAAATAAAACCTGTGTTATAGATTGCGGACTTATCGACAATTTAGTCAATCGTTGTAAGAGCTCGGTTGGTAGAGCGTTGGACAGTAGTGGTATATAATTTCAGTAATCTATAGGTCGCTGGTGCAAATCCGGCCCGGACGATTTTTTAGAAGGATACTGAATAATTAAATTTTCATGGAATTCTATTTTATGACAATCAATTAAACTAAAAATTAAAAAGTAAATAATACTTTAACAAAACTAAAACAACACGCTATATTAGAAAACCAAATTTAAAAATAAAAATAAATAATAGTTTAAAAAAACTAAAATAACACGCTTTATTAGAAAACCGAACTAAAAAATGAATAATTTCCAACACGCTTGAGATAAAATTAAAGTGGTCAACATAAGAATCATCTCCAACACATCTAGAATAAATCTAGAGTTATCTACAAAAAAAATAATTTTACCATCAAAAGCGTGGAGTGCTTTTTATGGTTTTTACGTTTTCTTCTTAGAGACTTTACTTTTACCAATATCTGTTTATTATCAAATATATTAATTGATATAGAGCACCCCACGCTTTTGATGGTAAAATTATTTTTTTTTGTAGATAACTCTAGTTTTATTCTAGATGTGTTGGACATGATTTTTTGTTGACCACTTTAATTTTATCCCAAGCATGTTGGAAATAAAAATTATTTTTCATTTTTAGTTCTCTTTTCTATCCCTCAGGGGTCCTCATCTAGGGGATATGTGGATGGCGACCAAAAGGTGCCCAAGCTGAGCAAAACATTTCTTCCACTTACTTGTGTTTTGCACTCTTTTAACTTTACTGTCTAACCTCTCTTGGTTAACTCTTGTTTTTTTCGACTCCGACGCTATTAGGGCATCCGAGGGCTAGGGAGTCTTTCCTTTCTTCCATTTCTTCTTTCCTTTATTTTCTTTTCTTCTCCAGAAAAGCCTGACCAGAGGCTATAAGATGGCAGCCCCATCACTGGTCTTGCCTTCCTTTGGCAGCAACCAATCGAAGGGACTATTATTATGCTTTCAAGTCTTATACGAGAATTTCCCGGAAGGATCAAAACGCTGGAGGGAAAATTTTCTATAGGATCGTAACAGGCCTTGGCCCAATACTTGGAAAGAAGAAGAAGAAGTTCTCTTTTCTAATAAAGCGTGTTGTTTTAGTTTTTTCAAACTATTATTTATTTTTCAACGAAACTTGACACACACTATTAGAATGAAATGAGAAAAGTATTTGTCGAATATTAATGAAATCGGACCATCAATAGTGAAATCCGAAATCGCTCTAGGGGCCGTTTTTTTCGCAACGAATTTTACATGTAACATTTGGATAAGAGAAATAAGATCGAATTCATTAATCAGCGAAATCATGCCATCGAGAGTGGGAGTTGAACTGAAAGCTGAAATTTTAGTGAGAAATTTTTCAACGCTTTAGTGATCTCAACTTTTGTTTTCTCTCAACGAAACATGGTATATGCGATCTAATTGTCGTAGATAATTGTCGTATTTTCTTCTGTAAACCAGTAAAATGGGACCATTAAAAGTGGAAACCAAAAACTACTCTGACGAACTCATTTTTCTAGCATTTTAACTGGATAAATACGGTTTGATTAACGATGTAAATATATATTCCGTAATCCAAAGATAAATCTCACCATAAATTCGACTTCCTGAGGAATTTCCTTAGTTTACGCAACGAATCATTTTATTGGCGACCGTCAGAAATTATTTGTGTGTATAGAAGTAATAATATTTGTGATCTATGAAACATTATGAGAAGGTTATATTTGTTTTTGTTTTGGTTTTTTTTGTACTTTGACGCTTATTTTGACTTCTGTGATTTTCTGCCATCCCCTCCCAATTTTCCTCTTATTTTAATTTAGTGTCAGGCTGGCCGGAATTAGAAATAATTGCTTGTAAATAATGTATTATGGCGGATTTTATTTTATTTAAAGGAAATATACTTTGGCGCTTATTTTGACTATTCTGCGATCTTCTACAATTTTCCTTTCCCCCAATTTATCTCTTTTAATTTAGTGTCTGGTTGAGAGAAATCAAAAGTCATAATGCCTTGTTGCGGGTTTTATTCTATAAAGGAAATGCCTTACAGTAACAATGTGTTTTAAGTTCTACTCGATGGTAAATTTTCACTTTTATGCTAATTTAAAACAATTCATCCATCCATAGTAATTCGCCCGAGGGCAGGTCTTTTACTGTAATCATAGCATTTTGATGATGTGCTTTGCAGGTTTACTAGGTAATTATATATATGATAACATCCGTTGCTTTCCACACCGGTGAAGGATGATGATGATAATGATAAAGATGATGGCCAGATGATTTTCGGGGACCGTTGGGCCCTAAGCTTCCTGACATTTGTATTAAGGTGAGGAAAACCCCGAAAAAAACCTCACCCAGGAGCCTGCCCGATCGGGAATCGAACCCGGGCCCGCTGCGTGACAAGGCAGCACGCTACCTCGAGAGCACAGCGGTGGACTTAAAACAATTGAGGCATTTAAATTATCTGATAAATTACAAAATTTCAGTACTGATAATTTGAATAAATGTCTTCAAATTTAGCCCACTTTTTACACCAATAATGAGATGGGAGAATAACATTAACCACGATTTGAGAGAAGTAGATTATACGGGGGACGATTGGAAAGCATTAACTTAGGATAAGGTTGTTGGCGCGGCCGTGAACCCACAGGTTCTATAGAGCCAGTTAAATAGGTAGTTCGTTTTCAAGTTTAGAACGACATAAAATATAATGAACAGCATTGAATGCCCGAGTCTGGCACTTTTGTGCTATTCTTTGAAAGTAACATTGCTGTTTGAAATATAATTATGTTTTACTGCTTATGCTTATTCACATTTTAAATGCCTTTTTGCCTGCCTTTCTCTACAGTTTTATTGCCTGAACATCCGGTCTCTGGTAATGAGTGATCGTAGGACATTCTATTATACTTGCATTGCATTGAAGTAATCCATATTCTAAGCATGCCCTCCTCCTGCTCTGAGCGTTCGAGGTCAAGTATATTCATTGTCGGAGTTAACTCCGGTGTATTCCAGCTGCGAATTTTTTGTATTAGACATTTTTATTTAAGTATGATATGTGAAGTTTGTGCCATGGTACCATACACATCCGTATTTTTGTATTCCTATTCTAAGATGTGTATTTACGGTGGTTATGTTCCTTGCCTCTAGGCTGAGGGTCGCCAGTTCAAACCCGGCCGGGGTCGATGTGTTTTTAGAATGGGAAAATCCAGGGTACAAGTCATCCGGGAGGGATTTCAAGCCGTGAGTCCCGAGTCTGAAGATTTTCAGGCTCGTAAAAGAACTGCAAGCCAGCATAAAAAGGCTTCTGTGCAAAACTTAACCGACCTTCATCCATCCAAGTAATACCATAGTTGCTTAGTAGAAGCCCCATTGAGGCGATGTGCTAACCACATGTTACTCGTTGACATATGTAGGGAAATAAACGTAACTAAATTAGTCTTGTTAAGAAACTCCCTCTAGGGAACACGCAGGACGTATGGGGTATATACATCGTGTTCCAGAATGATGGACGGCGTTTCAAAGTTATTTAATTTCCCTTACATGATATATATATATATATAAACAAAACTTCCAGTTTTCATAACATACTTTATAAGTGTTCGGTGTGAGCACTTTTCGTTACACGGCACACATCTGGCCGATAGCCGAATTCCTCCCAAACTTTTGGTTAGCATATTTGGAATAATGGATTCGACAGCAGCAACAATCCTTCTTTTCAAGTCTGGAAGGTCGATGGGAAGTGGTGTTACGTACACATGGTCTTCACATACCAATCACAAGGTGTGAGATCTGGAGACCGTGGAGGCCATCGGGAATAAAACCATGTCAACCGGACCAGCGCGACCTAACATTGTCGTCCAACCACTGTCGCACATCATTAAGAAAATGAGATGGAGCGCCGTCTTCTTGCCAAATTAAGTCTTGAGGTGCGCACTCATTTAGCTGAGGGAAAACAGTATCAGGCATCTCGTATCCGTGTATGCGGCATGTACAGATACGAGAAGCCTGATACTGTTTTTTCATTGAAAAAGAAGGCCCGTAGATTTGTTTTTTGGACATAGCGCAGAAAACATTGACCTTCGGGGAACCTCTTTCATGTTGGATGGTATGTTTATACCACCGACGGATACTCATATCTGTCAGAGGATCAATTCCAAATTGCGACGGAAAACTCTCTGCACTGCAACAATGGAACCAGAACTCCCAAATTGCAACACACAGAATGACTTCTGTACAGGAGTCGACATTTTCATAAGTTTAACGCTGTGACGTAATAATGACAGGAAACAAATTACTGTATACAAGATATGAAACTTTCGCAGTTTTTCTTTCATTATAGCAAATAATCACGCATCCAATTTCGTTTGTAAAGCTATACCAACTACTTAAAACCACGTCCATCATTTTGGAGCACGGTGTATATACATTCTATGATGTAGTAACAATGGTGTAAGTAGTAAGTTAGGCCTATCTGTTTATAATAAATTTATAAGAAACTAGCTTATTTCTAAATTTTAGTTTGCTCCATAAATGTTTTCAATTTGAGATTTCATTGTAATCATCACATATTTTTAACAAGTTTAGCAGAGAAATGTTCCGCGTCCTAGCCGAGTGGTTAAGGCAAGAAGCCTTGGCGCAGAACTACGGGACTTGAGCTGGTTTGAGTCCCCATGTGGAAGAAAATTTCTCATGGAATTTCGGCCGGTATGGGACGGGTGCCCACCCAGCATCGTGAGGCATTTGGGTAGTTACAATAAATAGCTAATCCAGGTAGAGAAGACCAGCTATAACGCTGGGGGACCCGACATGCTGACCACATGTCACCCCTACATTGGCTACATAATCGTCCACCGCTGTGATTAACATATGTGGATGTGAGGACAGCAACCGGCTGGTAGGCAAAGAGCCTTCTAGGCCTTTCGCGCTTGGAGTTCTTTTTAGCAGAGAAATGATATCCCTTTTGTTACGAAAGAGCTCTCTATAGGAGTGAGTGAGCGCGCGCGCATATTCGTGTAGTGATCATGAGAATCGGTCCACTTGGCGGGCATTTATAAATCCTTGATAAGTTATGTATATTCGGTAATAAAAGTGGGAAAAGACTGTTTGCATAACATTTTGAAGGTCCAAAAGTAACAAGAAAGTTGATTCATGAAAAAACTCAAATTTACGGTACGACCCTTTAAAAATTCGGTATAGAATCTTCTAAAATAAATAACTGCTGATCTACTGGGAAGTGAACGCTTATCGACGGTTTTTCTAATACATTATCTATACTAAGTAATACATATAACTTACTCACTGGCAATATCGAATCCAGAGGTTCATTATTGCGCGGATATATGTTGTCCATACGTCTCTATCCCGAGCTAATGTTTTTTTAATCTTCCTCAAATCATGGTTAATGTTATGCTCCCATCTTAGTCTTGGTTACGTACTGGGCGCTGTTCCAGTTTCTGAACTCTATCACTCCTCTTAGCGTCTCTGAGATAACTAACTCCAAATAACTAACTGGCACTATCGAACCCGTAGGTACATGGCCGCGCGGAAATAAGCTCTCCGTACATCCCTATCCTGAGATATTTTCCAATCATCCCCTATATAATCTACTTCCCGCAAATCATAGTTAATTTTTTCTCCCACCTCATTCTTGGTCTACCAACTGGGCGTTTTCCCTCTGGTTTCCTTACTAGAAGCTTCCATGCACGTCTTCCATTCACCATTCGTGCCATCGCAGTCTACGAGACTTAACTATTCTTATTATATCTGGCTTCCTATAAAGACCATATAGTTCACTGTTATGTAATCTTCTCCATTCACCTGTCTGTTCATCTCTCTATGGTCCAACAATTTTCCTAAGAACTTTATTCTCAAATACTCGTAATTTTCTTTCTTCTTAAAGTAAGAGTCCATGTTTTGCATCCACATAATAGAACTGGTAGAATAATAGTTTTATATATTTTCAGTTTATCTTTTTTTGAAAGGATTTGGGACGTCAAGAGTCCCTGTAATGCATAATAAGCACGCATTTCCAGAATTGAGCCTATGTTTAATATCTTTGTGCTTCTCATTCCTATTTGTGATTATTGTTCCTAGGTATTTGAATTCAGCCACTTCCTCCAAATTTCCCTCATTTCTCATTAGCTGTCCATTTCCATTATATAGGTTAATATATTTCTAACCTGAGATAATAACCTCTGTTATTTTGTCTGCTCACTGTCACTTATTAAATCCATGCCAATCGTAGCGAGACATGATGAAACTTTTCGTACCGCCAATTGGTACATTTTCCTCTTCTTGTTTAAAATAAGATATCAAGGGATCCAGTTGACTGAGGATTTTAATATTTATGCATGCCGTAACGTTGCTGATTAAAGCAGTACGCTACAAGCTGCAAGACCAAGAGTTGGATTCCTGGAAGGATCAAGATATTTAAACTGGTCTAAACCGTCTTGTGGCACCATGACCCTGGAGTCATGAGACAAAATTAACTAAGATTGTATGAAACATGTAATAAACAAGAAATATTAAAAATCAAATTTGAATATCGCAATGTACTTTTCTTTATTATTTCCCGTGTCTACAGCGGAGGAAATTGGTATAAGCCACTAACTTGTAGTAGTAAAACAACCCCAAATATTTATGCAAATACCGTATGTGTGTCATAGATAACATATAATTATCTTGGACATAATTTCATACAGGTCTCCTCATTTTGTATTTATTATATATGTAAATAATACGTAAAATCTAAGAAAACGCTGTCCTAGGGGTGGAAATCGGTATAAAGGCAGGTCAACGTCTGGCTCTTACAGAGACATAAATGTAAACAAAACACTGCAATTACATGGAGAAGACGTGTCTGTGAGCAACGTTCATCAGTTACACGTCAGTAGTACGTACAATGTCACGTGGAAAGCCTCTATCAAATGAAGAAAAATCAAGAGTTAGTGCCTTCAAGGAGATGGGCCTTTCCAATAGACAAATACATACGAAATTGGGGCTTCAAGATGTGTCATTGATCATTTTGTCAAACTGGGCTCACAATATGGAAAAAAAAACGGGAAATAAGGACGGACGAGAAAATTGTCTGAGCGCACTAAACGTCTGATTTTACGTAAAGCAAAACGTAAGAGTATGTTTTCTTCTCAAATCCAGGCTGATTTGAAGTTGCCAGTAACAGCCAGACGAGTAAGACAAATTCTGTCAGAAGACAAGAAACTAAAATTAAAAAAAAAAACACCTCTGAACGATGCACATAAGAAAGTTGAAATGCGTTTTACTGAAGAACACATGTCCTGGATCTCAGAATGGAATAAAGTAATGTTCAGTGATAAGAAGAAGTTTAATCTGGACGGGCCTGATGGCCTTGAGTATTACTGGCACGACCTCCGTACTGAAGAGCAAGTTAGAATGAGTAGAAACTTCGGTGATGGTGGCGTTATGATTTGGGCAGCATTCTGCTTTAAAGGAAGATAAAAAATAGCATGGATACGCATCAAGATGAATTCTGAGTCCTACACTGAGGAGCTTCTGGAGTCCTAATTGATACGAATGTATGAGGAATTTGGCGAAGATCTAATTTTTCAGCCAGATAATGCTTCCATTCACGTGTATGCCAAATCAAAGGAGTGGTTCAGGAAGAAAGAAATACCACTCTTGACGTGGCCAGTCACAAGTCCTGATTTAAATCCGATTGAGAACTTATGGGGGATCCTGGCAAGGCGTGTGTATCGCAATGGACGGCAGTTCGGGACAGTAACTGAGCAGAAAAATGTTATTCAGGAAGAGTGGGCTTCAATCTCAGTGGAAGAAATAAACACCCTCATCAAGTAAATGCCAAAGAGAATCTTCCAAGTAATTAAGAACAATGGAGATTCAACTAAATTTTAGAACTTTGTTGTAAACTTTGCGCTCAGTCTTTTAGGTTTAATCTGTGAAATACACAAAGTATCTTTATACTAATTTCCACCCATATGTGAGAGTGGTTTCAGTTTTCATGTACTTTTTGGACGGAAATGGATAATTAATTTTGACATTATTTGTGTGTGTTTTATACTCAATCACATCCTAAGTTAATATAGAAAAATGCCAAAGAAAGAGTAAATAAACTTGTGTTAACACTTTTAACAAGTGCCTTTATACCAATTTCCTCCACTGTACATTTAAAATAATTCACTATGTAATTACTAATTACATAAATTCCCGGCTATTTTTATCAGTAAGTTTTAACTGTTTTTATGGGAGATGTAATGTTAAATTCATTTGGATTTCATTTCATATTTTGTCGGAATAATCAAAATGTGATTGAATAACATTAAAATTGTTAATACCACAACCGCAAATCCGAAGCTAAAATTACCTGGTTCAAGTTGGGAAAGGGTTTGTGAGGATTCTACATTATATTGTTCGAATCAGTCAGAATTTGTTATCCTTTAAAATCAGGACGAAGGTGAAATATTTCTGTGGTACCACTCTTTTAAGGACATAAAGATATGGAACTTGTCTGCATTTCAAGATTATCGCAATTTGGAATATTGATAGTTAAAAAACACAAATTACTTCAGATTAATTTTCCCAAACTGGTAACTTCAGCATTTTGAAAGAAAGACAAAATTAGTTCAAGTCACGCATGTTGTTATTATTAGAGACGGGTTTAGTTTGTTTATAAATAGAACTCAGATAGTTATGCATTAATATGTAAAATATGCATGTAATTATGCTAATTAAAACAGGAACATATGAATTAAGAACGCAGAAAATATATTCAGAACCTCGCAAAAGTGACGAAATGATTGTAAAAAATCTAAAGTATTTTAATACTTTTTGACATTGAAAATCTAAGTTAACGATTTTTATATTAATCGACCGAAACAATAAGCACGTAAAACTAGCTGAATTTGTGGCTTCGAATTGCTGGTGAAAAGAACTCAATTCTAACCACCTCTGTGCCTTGTCACGCAGCGGGCCCGAGTTCGATTCCCAGTCGGGACAAGTTTCCTGGGCAATCGTTTTTTTTGGGGGGGGGGATTTTCCTCACCTGTAAGACGAATGGCAGGAAACTTTAAGGCCAAAACGGTCCCCGAACACCATCTAGCCATCATAATCATCATAACATATTCATTAAGTTTAGAATTGAGGCCTCTCCTGGCGCATCATCACCACCTATCATATTCTTCGGGGCAGCGTAACTCCGCCTTCCAGGCGCCCTAAACTCAGAAGTGGGTTACAGTAACGCCATGCCAGGAGAGAATACCAGAATGTCGAAATGACATGGAATTGGATAAATACAAAAAATTAATTCTTCATTGCAGTACATAAAAGTATTCATTATGAAGTTTGAGAATAAAATAAATTTGTGAATTGGCATAAACGATGATCGGCTACAATAGACGTTACAGCTGGATATTAATTCAAAGTTTGTTTTCTCTAGCGTCAATATGTCTTCGATATCCTGCAATTTGCTCACCGTTTTACCAAGATAACTAATCTATGTGACCAGTTTCATTGTAAAGAATCACAAATTCCCGCCACTAGAGCGATTTTAATGATCCGATTTAGATTATTTTAGGCAAATGCCTTTATCTTGTTATTTGAATTGCATATTCCGATTTTCATTTACGAAGAAAATAACGAAAATTGCGGCCGCTAGAGAGATTTTTAAATTTTTTTCTGAAGGTTAACCTCCGCTCCTATTTGTCCGATTTTGCTGGTAAACGAACTCAACTATAATTTTCTTAGTTATTTATTATATGTCGTGTTTGGTTGGAAAAAACAAACATTGCGGCCGCTAGTACGTTTATATACATATTATTCGACACAGCGAAAAGTTTATCTGCAGTCATAGCAGCACTGTTGCTGCTTCGCACGGATGTAGATACTAACAATGTATAGTCAGGAAAACATAGCAAATGAAGCACTTATACAGCTTACTTAGGGTAATAGCTGCTCCAAACCCACGCCACAGACTGACGTGAAGCGTGTGTGCGCGGGATGACACGGAGTTTGTTCGCAAATCATCCACAAACCAAGCAGGTCAATGTTTCGCTGTGTCGGATAATATATGCCAATTGCCTTATTAGTGAGGGGGAGATAAATCACTCTTGGTGTCTAGTAAGTAGGATCGAAGAAGTATTGGCAAGTTCTTTTTATATATTTTCATGTGTACAGACTCTATTCCTTCGGAATTCGTTAAAAGGTGAAATATCATTAAATATAATTATTACAGAAAACCGACAAGAAGTAATGCTAAACTACCGAATAGGCTTATATTTTATATTTTAGCACTTTATCCGTCGATTGCAGGAACAAGCAAGTCTGATCCGTGCCCACGGTTCAACAATTTTCAATTTGTTTTCATAACAAATGAAAAAAAAACACTTACTTTAAGGGAAGAAAGGATATTATGAGTATTTGAGAATAAAATAGGCTACTTAGGAAAAATTTTGAACCAAAGAGTGATGAACAGACAGGTGAATGGAGAAGACTACATAACAGTGAACTACATGGTCTTTATAGGAAGCCAGATATAATAAGAACAGTTAAGTCTCGTAGACTGCGATGGGCAGGACATATGGCACGTATGGAAAATGAAAGACGTGCATGGAAGTTTATTGTAGGAAAACCAGAGGGGAAACGCCCAGTTGGTAGACCAAGAATGAGGTAGGAGAAAAATATTAACTATGATTTGAGGGAAGTAGATTATACAGGGAATGATTGGAAAACATTAGCTCAGGGTAGGGAAGTATGGAGAGCCTATGTCATCGCGGCCATGAACCTAGGGGTTCGATAGTGCTAGTGAGTAAGTAACAACTTAAAAAAAAATGAAAATTAACGGTTAATTGCAAAAAATCTCTCGTGGATTTTTTTAGTTATTTTTATAGCTACAGAAACAAAATATTGAGATACCGTGATCGTGGTCCACGCGTTTCTTCAATCGATTGCGTATAGACAATGAACGAGTGAGTTGGTTAGGACATTAAAGTTTGATACTCATTCGGGATGAGCAGGGTTCAACTTACCGTGATATTTGGCAATGTCTTGTGTGTATAATTCCTCTATACTAATGAAAGAAGTTCCGGGTTCTTCGGTTCAGTCTTGAAAAAAAACAGAAGAGTTTTATCTAAAGCAAGTTGTGCTTATTACATATTGGTCTGAGTGTTATTGTATTTGTACGCGGTCACTGTTTCTCAAATAAAGAATTGAAAACATCTGTCATGCAGGTATTGCGTAAACTAAGGGAATTCTTGAATTAGTTGAATTTATTATTCGAATTTGTTAGTTTACGGAATTCATCTTTTTTAAAATAAATTCGTATGAATCCATTTTCGTTGAGAAAAGTCAAACATGGCAACCGCTAGAGCGATTTTCAAATTTCGGCTTTCTAGTAAACACCCAATCCTAATGGCCAGATTTCGGTGATTTTTGGAACATAGCTTTCTCGTTTTAATTCAATAACTAACCACGCAATTTCATTATGAAAAATTGAAAATTGCCTTCGAAACAAGCATGACATTCAAGGGCAAACAGAAACAAGCACACTTATTGTTTCAAATGAACATTGATCCTCAAATTAACTGTTCATGTGGTATTTATGAAATTCATCACTTTAGAATGTGAATGTTTCTGTGAGTAATTGAAGATTTTACATCTTGGAAGTGAGTTACTAGCCCTTCTTCTTCGATGGACTTCTTCCATGACCTGCCAGGCATGGGAGGCTCTGTTGGTAGTTTCACTACCAAGATACAAAAGTAAGAATTTACAGATCTGTCATAAGACCAGTTCTAACATATGGTTGTGAATGCCGAACAAAAACTCAAAAAAAAAAACAAATCAATGAAACACCCGAAATGAAAGTTTTAAAGAAAATCGTAGGAAAATCGCTGAGAGAGAAAATTCGCAGCTCTGTTATTACAGAAGAATGTGAAAATGAACCTATAAACCTCTGGATAAATTATAGAAGACTAAATTGGAACAATCACATAGATAGAATGGAGAACAGTAGATTAGTGAAGAAAGTACGTGACTGGACACCTCAGCAGAAAAGGCCATTAGGAAGACCACAACTACGATGGAAGGACGTCACCATACCCCGGACCTGTAGTGAATGAACACGCAACAAGCTGCCAGCTATCATGCGTAGAGGAAGAATAAGAAAAAGAATATCACTTTAGAATCGTTGTAATTAGGTTAGTATCATCACCATCATCTTCTTAAGGCACCACAGCTTTAAAATTGAATGTTTTGGCATTCTCAATAATCTTTTTCCAGACTCTTCAATCTTCTGCCAATTTCAGGGTTGTCACCCTCTAGGTTAGTATCTGTACTGCAAAAGTTTTGGGATTGACTCCTGGAGCTTTTGTGGCTATTTCTGTCTGCACTTGAATGTTGTGATTGTCTCATGATTAATAAATTGATTAAATTGACACTGGTTTTATTAGAATTAGTACTTGCAAGGGAACCATCTACCATTGCATGCCGAAACCACCTTGAAATTTCTTCCAGAGAAACGTCAGGTACAAAAGCTGTGTGGGATTTTAACTGCAAGGCACTAAAATCCCTTGTCAAGTCTCTCATTTAAAGTATGGGGAAGTTATACAACTCTTATATTGGCAGACTGGATAACCCTCATTACCCGCCCTCCGCGTAGTGTCCCGCCTCACTCTACTCCCCTCTTAACTCATGCAGGGATGTATATCTGTTCCAGACACTGGGTTTTCATTTCTGGAATCTGGCTTCGATTTCTGTGCCTTGCATTTAAAAACGGCAGATACATTTTTGGACACTGCCTTTGTACATCACAACGATTCTCTGGGAGAAATTTCTAGGTAGATTTCGGCATGTAGGCCTATTTGTTGAGAGTTTCTTTGTTAGTATGTCAGCGATCTCCAACCAGAAAAAAATATACATTGTAACCGGTTAATTTCGGCACCGTTTGCTGGAACCCTTTTGCTTCTCTTTACTTATGCTTCTAATTCCCATATTTTTGATAATCACTTTTTTAACGTCATATGTATGTGTAATAATTTACTTCATCTTTAGTCGAAAATGTTTCTGAACGTAATATTGAAGATAATGTACTCAAGCTTGTTGGTCGCATGCAATAGTGTACACAAATATTTAAAAAAATCTACTTCTGGATTGCCTAAGTTGCGCAACTGGTTAGTGCGCCAGCGCGTAAAGCTGGAGATCTTGTGGTTCAAATCGCGGATTAGGAAGATATTTTTCTCTGTAGTCGTATATTAACGACTGCAAACTTAAGTACATTAATTTCAATACTACATTTGTAATTAGCTGATACGGCACGGGTTAAATTCTCATATGTAATACCACGAGTGATTTCCAGTTTATCTGGAGGATTTGGAAATCAAGAGTGGCATTTGTTACGACTATTTAACGAATAAAATTAAGCTGTTAGCTCACACATCATTATATAAATATAGTTATTTTAAAATATTTATATATTTAATGTAAACGGCGATGATCGAAAACAAATGTGAAATGTTTTGTTGTGTTTCATTTGTTCCTCCACTGCAATTTGATCATATTATTTATTGCCAAATAGGATCGTAATATTGTAAGAATGCACCCTAGTGGAGAAAAAATGAAACACATCAAATTGTATATTATAACCAACATTATAGTTTATTAATTCGTTTTTTCGGAAAAAACTAAGTAAAACCAGTATTTAAAAATACAATAATTGAACACACAATTATCAGTTGTGTAGGTCGAAGGAATCTGATCATTATTTGCTGTATTCAACGTATTTGTTAGAGAGTCAGTCACTGCAAAATAATGCTCTGACCTGTTCAGAATATTAAAAAGGAGGAGCTTTCTTTATTTTAATAATCGGAATTAGATAATTATCGAGGTGAAACACGACTGTGATTGGTTGTAAAACAAAATTCATTGAAACGTGATTGGTCGTTGACTGCCATTTGGGGCATGAGTTAAATATTATAATTTCTTGTTAGTAGCAGCAACCCTGTTGTAATGTGAGTAGAAGTTCACTAATGTGGGCACACAGGAATTTCATATAGAGAAAAATGTTTGTTTACTCCTGGATTACCTAAGTATCAGAATTGGTCTGTGCGCCGTCGCATGAAGCTGGATATCTTGGGTTAAAAACAAATTGTATCTTTGTTTGTAGTGTCAATAAAATATGACATAATTTTTATTCATTTTTCAGACCAACGGACGACCCAATACACCAACACCCAGGCCAGACACCATTCTCAGCTACTTAAATGAAACACTGGCTAAAACTGTAAGTGAACTTAAATGTATTTTTAACGTCAGTCGATTGTACTTTGGATTGGTTCATCAGTGTTTATCCCAATGTTGTATTTATGTTATTTTCTGGGTTTAAATCCAATGATATGTCAATATGATGTTATTTTCTGGGTTTAAATCCAATGATATGCCAGAATATGATGTTATTTTCTGGGTTTAAATCCAATGATATGCCAGAATATGTTATTTTCTGGGTTTAAATCCAATGATATGCCTGGAAAATATGAAATGTTTTTTTTCTGGTTTTAAATAAATCCCATATATATGCCAGAATATGACGTTATTTTCTGTTTTAAAATACCAATGATATGCCAAAATAATGTTATTTTTCTGGTTTAACATCCAATGATATTGCCAGAATATGATTGTATTTTCTGGGTTTTTAATAAATCCAATGTAGAATTCCAGAATATGTTTGAAAAAGTCGGGGTTTGGGGGCTCGTTAATGACCTATCATTAATGAAGGTAAATACTTAAAAAAAGAACATAAAGAAAAAAGTAGTTGGAGGACACTGTGTTCCGTGTAGGTGGTGTAATGTTCGTGTGCAATTAGTAGGCATACGTGCAATTTTACTGATGCTATAAAACGTCGAGCAAATCATTTTTTTATTGATTTAATTGAATCTACAATACATACATATGCATAAATAAATAAATAATTATATATATAAATGAGTGTGAGTCTGTCAGTCCTTTATGGAATCAAAAACTACTTGACCCATTTGAATGGATTTTTTTCTTCCATCATTTAGCGAATCTTCTGTGACGATTAACGTATAATACTCTACGTACTATAGAGCCGGAGTTAAAAAAAATAAAAATAAAAAAAACAACGGTACAAAAAAAAATCGCTTTTGGACGCTTAAATGGCTTATGCTGCCTAAACATAACAAATACACCAAATTAATGTACTACACAGAATTGAATATATATACATATATTATATATATTAATATATATATATATATATATATTAATGTCCACCGCTGTGTGTGGTTTCGAGGTAGCGTGCGGCCTTGTCACGCAGCGGACCCGGGTTCGATCCGAGTCGGGACAGGCTCCTGGGTGAGGTTTTTTTTTGGGGGTTTCCTCACCTGTAAGACAAATGTCAGGAAGCTTAGGTCCCAACGGTTTTAGAAAAATCATTCGGCCATCATCATCATCCTTCACGGGTGTGGAAAGAAACGGGGAGCTACCACACCTATAATTCCCTAGTAAAGCTGCAAAGTATAGCATGAAAATGCTATGATTGGAGTGAAAGACCTGCCCTCGTACATAATTACTCTGGAATAGAATATATATATATATATATATATATATATATATATATATATATAGGCTATATACACACACAAAAAGAAAGTCCGCAACAGCATGTCTTTTACGGGTAACTCACAATAACCATATTTGTCTTTCAGTTCATTGATGCCAAGAAGATCGAGATGAGTAGATTCCTGGCAAGCGTAGCAGGATAACACAGGGTAATATGCAAGGGGCATCTAAAATAATTACGACATACATTTATAATCATGTTTCTTTTTACATATTCAACTAAACATAAAACGCATTTAATTCATTTAGGCGTAACAGCTCACGCCGGGTATTAGCTAGTAACAGATAATATACTTTCTTATTTTACAAATTACTATTTTATTCTAGAAAGATGGGAGCATTAACTTTCTACTACCCCAATGTCCTCCTAAGACTTGTAGTGGGAACACTTTACAATTATTATTATTAACAAGATGTTCAGTTGGGGGGCACGCCGTAGCGTAGTGGTTAAGGCACTGCGCTACAAGCCGGAAGGTCGAGGGTTCAAGTCCCGGTGGGGTCAGGATTTTTAAACTGACCCAAACCTTCTGGCGGCACTATGGCCCTGGGGTCGACTCAGCCTCTAACGGAAATGAGTACCAGACGTTTGTTCTGGGGCTAAAGGCGGCCGTCACGCAGGGCTGACAACCCGGCTGACATCAAGTGCCGATTGTCAAGAAAAAGTGGGAGCCTTAACCTCCCACTACCCCAAGGGCCTCCTGAGGCCTGTAGTGGGAATACTTTACTTTAGATGTTCAGTTACTTTTTTGACCATACAGAACATGAAGGATCTCTCTGGATGAATTTTCTGGGCTTTTCCTTACCTATAAGACAAATGCCAGGAAATGTTAAGGCCCAAATAATCCTGACCCATTGCATCTGCAGCAGCGATATTACCACACCATAGCAGTGGATAGCATTATTATTATTATTATTATTATTATTATTATTATTATTATTATTAATATTATTATTATTATTAATATTATTATTATTATTATTATTTTATTATTATTATTATTATTATTATTATTAATATAGTGGTTATTACCGCGGTGGACTAGTGGTTATACTCCTTTCCTCTGGTCCCGGGGTCACGAGTTCAAACCCGGTCATCGTCGATGGATTTTTAGGACAGAAAAATCCAAGGAGCAAGTCCTCCGGGAGGGACTTTAAGCCGTGGGTCCCGAGTCTGAAGGTTTTCAGGCTCGTAAAAGATCCTTAAGCTTGAATGAAAAGGCCTCTAAGCAAAATGTACCGAATTTTCCCGTCCTAGTACTACCTTGGTTTCCTAGATGTCAGTATGAGGTGGAACGCTGACCACGGACCACTCAAATGACATCTACACGAAAACAAGTGTAACTAAATTAGTATGGTTCAAATTCTTCCGTGTAGGGGGGAGCGTCTAAATCTCTGTTAAGAGAAACATGGGCTTACAAGAAGATTTTAAGTCAATCCTCGTGGTTTTCAAAGCGGGAATTTGATATATTTAGATTAGCAGAAGAGCAACTGTCGGACATGCACAGTCTAAAACATGATTCTGATCTTCATTTTTGCATCTGCAAGTTGTGTCTTATAATGTTATATATAACAGATGTGTTGTCCGGATACATCAGATCCGGGCGTCTAGATACTAAGTGTGAACGCATCTTTCTTTGTGCATAGTTTTCGTTCCCCAATTGCTAACGTAAATGGTATGAAATCAAATCAGTGGGATGCAATGCAATTATGTCACAAGTACATTTCTACTACATATTCGCATTTTGATAGACACAGCACTTAACTGGTTTGTATTTTATCTTATTTATAGTCAGTGCGGCAATGTTTGTGTGAGCGCCCCGGCGCTCTGCGAGTGCTTAACCTCCACCCCTGCCGTACACATTTGTAGGATTCCTGAGTCTAGATGTTCTATAAATTGATAACAATTATTATTATTATTGTGCCTTTTATCATTTATTAAATTACTACACATTGTTTTATATTAGATATAATACTTTAAACCCCTGGCCTCAAAGGGACTAAATTTTTCGTGGATTCCAAATATTACACTGCGCAGAATGTAGTCTTATGAGTTACTTACATCACGAGGATTGAAAGTGAAATTCTAAGATTGAGTTGAGATTTTCAACTCCTAAGCGCACTTTATCACAAAAAAATTAGACTCGCCTATGATATTTTAATTTTTTTTTAAATGAAAGTTTAAAAGTGAAAATAATAAAGGAGTAAATTGTACGTAGGATGTTTGAAAACTTATAAGCCCAGGACAGTAATGTGTGGGGAGCGTGTGTCTGCGCGACAAAGGACTTCCAAGTTCGGTAGTGCTTGTGAGTTATTTAGTTTATAATGTCAGTTATACTTGCTAGTTTAAATATGAAAATACTAATTACGTTTGCCATGCTTTGTTCTTATATTGGTACATTACATTCTAAAGTGAAAGAATCTAAATATTTAGCCTATATGAAATAATACCTGTGCTGAATGCCTACAAAACACAGGGGTGTAAAAAATAAATATGACACATTTCACTTTTATAGATAAGGGCCAGTGCATGAAGTCACATTTCCATGATAACATTCGAAAGATAATTGAAATCCATGTAGGTCCCTATTCACTTTAGTTATTATGAATTTCTCTAGATAGCTAATGCATTAGAGCAATATAATTTTTCAAGAAACAAAATATCAACATATTTCATGTATCGTGTACTGAACGTCATTCTTATTGACTATTTGTCTCATAGACTATGATTTTGCCTCTTCCTGTTCGTAATGAGAGATGTCTCTGCAAAATAACTTTTTTTGACAATAGGCCTAATATCGATTCAACAATGTACGATCGATACGGTACAGCAAGAAATGCCAAAAGAAAACAACTTAAAAAATTACCAAAAAAGTTAGTTCTGTTACTCTAAAAAATATTAAATGTTGTATAATAAATCTGCATTAATGTTAATAGTTATTTCTCATTCAATCATCTGTTAATGAATTTTCCCAAGCTCAAAGAGATTTAACAGTAAAGACGATATGCTATTTATAACTATACAGCCGGCATAGAAATCGCCCGGAAGTAAGATCGGAATACATAACCACACATTTGGTAAATACACTACTCAAAAAAATAGAGGAACACATGTTTAAACCAAAGCCACAAAATAAATATTGTAACAATTTAATTTTTGAGAGTCAGATGTTTTGATTTCAAGTTTTGTTTAAAATCAGATTGAAGATCTTCTGGGTTTTATTAATTTTTCTCTGAAGATGTTAGTGAAATTCCAAGAGTTGCTGAAACCAAAGTGAGTTCGAATTGATTTTTTTTAAACAGGTTTGAAGAATAATCCGTGGTAGGGAATTGTTATTTTTGTATTCCCTGAAGCTAATACAGAGCATGAGACATCTGAATGAAACATCAGTTGCACGAGCAGTTGCATTGATTGAAGATGGTCGTTCCATTCGCCATGTCCATAGGATTCTTGATTGTCAGGCCTTCCGTCATCCGTAGGCTGTGGACGCGATATAGAGAGACACATGGATACAAGAGGAGACCCGGGCAAGTTCGTAAGAAGAAGACTACATACGTACAGGATAGATTTATTGTCTTATCAACTTTGCGCAAAAGAAATTCTACATCCAGAGATCTACAAATACATTTACGCACAGCAACTGGGACGGTAATTTCTGATCAGACTGCAAGAAATAGACTGAGAAATGCAAGGTTGAGATCTAGAATCCCCTTTAAAGCACCTCGTTTGACACGTCAGCACAAAGAAACCCGGCTGCGATTTGCTCAGAATCATGTCGACAGCTTCACCAATGGACGAATCAAGATTTTCATCTAACAGGTTCTGATGATCGTACACGTGTATGGAGACGTCCTCGTGAACGTTTTGATCCAGCCACAATTATTGAAAATGACAGATTTGGAGGTGGTTCGGTTATGGTTTGGGCTGGAATTACTATCGAGTCTCGGACACAGCTTGTCGTTGTCCCACAGCGTATGAATGCTGATATTTTCATTAATGACATTATGCTCCAACATGTTGTACCCTTTACTTATGGTATGGACCCTAATTTTCTTCTAATGCAAGATAATGCTAGATGTCATACAGCACAGGCTACCAGAGATGTCCTGCAAGAATGCCAAATTCGGCTGATGGACTGTCCTGCATGCAGTCCGGACCTTAATCCGATCGAGCATATGTGGGATAAGTTGGAAAAACTTGTTCGTAAGCGTCCTGCTGTACCTCAGAACCTTGAAGAACTTTCACATGCACTCATAGAGGAATGGGAGAGAATCTCACAAGTTTCTGTAAGAAGGCTTCTGCGAAGCATGCCTCGTAGGGTAATGCGGTCATTCAGGCTCACGGAGACACACTAAGTACTGAGTGTTGAAATAACCATGGAAACATTGATTCCAAAAATTGTAAATCTCAAATTTCCACTTTGTTTTCTGTTACAAATGATAATTTGTTCGTATTGCTAATACTGTACAAGAATATATTGTTTGAATGTCTATTCTAAATTTACATAAATCTTCAATTTATTATTACAAAAGATCAAACATTAAATTTCTTCAATATTCATTGTCGTGTTTTGATTTAAACATGCGTTCCTCTAATTTTTTTGAGTAGTGTATTAAACATTATAATTATTTTTAGCTTCTGATGTTGTATTATTCGCTAAATTGTCACTCCAAATCCAAAGCGAGGTTGAGATTTTCATTAGACAAAATCACATGCGACTTTGTCGTTCGTGATTTTTTCAGAAAAACACAACCTCTTGTTAGATTACTGTTGATAATTTATGCTATTGCAGTAATAAAATAATTTCGTTTAATTTTACGAATAACTTTTAAGTTACAAATGGAGCACCAGCGCAGCGTTCTAAAGGCAGTCAAACTTCATCTTACTCCCTCTCGCTCTCGTAAGCGAGTGTGTCTGAAAGGGAGTGCGGGCACGAGTGTCTCGTATACTGGTAACAAGAGCACCAGCGCAGCGTTCTAAAGGCAGTCAAACTTCATCTTACTCTCTCTCGCTCTCGTAAGCGAGTGTGTCTGAAAGGGAGTGCGGGCACGAGTGTCTCGTATACTGGTAACAAGAGCACCAGCGCAGCGTTCTAAAGGCAGTCAAACTTCATCTTACTCCCTCTCGCTCTCGTAAGCGAGTGTGTCTGAAAGGGAGTGCGGGCACGAGTGTCTCGTATACTGGTAACAAGAGCACCAGCGCAGCGTTCTAAAGGCAGTCAAACTTCATCTTACTCCCTCTCGCTCTCGTAAGCGAGTGTGTCTGAAAGGGAGTGCGGGCACGAGTGCCTCGTATACTGGTAACAAGAGCACCAGCGCAGCGTTCTAAAGGGAAGTCAAACTTCATCTTACTCCCTCTCGCCTCTCGTAAGCGAGTGTGTCTGAAAGGGAGTGCGGGCACGAGTGTCTCGTATACTGGTAACAAGAGTACCAGCGCAGCGTTCTAAAGGCAGTCTAACTTCATCTTACTCCCTCTCGCTCTCGTAAGCGAGTGTGTCTGAAAGGGAGTGCGGGCACGAGTGTCTCGTATACTGGTAACAAGAGCACAAGAATGAAAAGTCTCGCGATTCTCGCAGTGAGTACGGAGCGTGAAGTCATGCAGTGTTCGTGACACATGAGAAATGTTTACTGAATGTATGAAGACGTACGTTTCTCAATACCCAAAGGATATTCCTTCTTTTACGAATAAAACAATTTATTATTATTATTAGTATTATTATTATTACTGAAGTATCATCATCATCATCCGGTATCGTGGCAGCTGCCGCCGTCTTCCGGAAACCAAACGCCATTCCTCTCTATCCATCCATTGATCTTCCTCCATTCCTCTGATATTCATAGCTGCTTGTACCCCTTCTATCCAAGTTTTCTTCGGTCTTCCTCCTTTCCATTGGGATCCATTCCATAACAATTTTTGGCAAAAATATAAATCTATAAAACACATAAGGATCATTCCATATGAAATCGGCAATAAATAAATAAAATCTATCTTCAAAAGTTTACAGTTGTTTTATAGTGAAACGTTAAGGTGCACTGAATACCTAAACTGAATTTCAGGTCGCAGTTTCATATATCGGTAATGCAGTCTAACTAAAGAATAATAGATCTGTCAATTTATCGTATTTTTAAAAATAATCCTTTTGTTTGAAATACACTGCTCAAAAAAATTAGGGGATATTGTAGAATAATCTATTAAGACTATGTTTTTAGGAACAGTATTAGATGCAATCACTTTCTATTACTCCAAAAGAATGTCAACAAGAGTTTGAAGTCATTACGTAACCTCTGTACCACACCAGATGTCAAAGAGATCCTGATTAGGAATATGGCAAACAAACAAAGCAACATTAACATGGGTGAAAATGTTTCTTTAGTGTGGTGTATGGTCTCCTCGAACGGCCAGCACTGCCTCACACCTGTGTGGCATTGATGCAATGTGGTTAGCAATGAGTTCTTGGGGGATACGTGGCCACTCTTCCATAAGAGCAATGTGCAGCTCTGGAACAGTTGTGGGAGGTGCTGGTCTGCCTGCAATGCACCTGCCTAATGCATCCCACACATGCTCAATCGGATTTAAGTCCGGGGAGGAAGCTGGCCATTGCATACGTTCGATACCCTCCACTTCCAGCATGTCGTTCACCAAGCCAGCTCTATGGCGTCGTGCATTATCGTCCATAAAAAGAAAAGAATTACCTATGACACCAGCATCAGGCACGACAAAAGGTCGGAGAATCTCATCTTTATACCTAACCGCAGTCAAAGTACCACCTTGGATGACGTAGAGGTCCGTACATCCATCACTACTGACTCCTGCCCACACCATAAATCCACCGCCACCATATGGGTACCTTTCACGTACAAAAGCTGAATTGTTTTGTGTCCCTTTTTCTCTCCAGATGAATATATGCCGACTATCACATTCCACGTTGAATCGCGACTCATCAGAAAAAAGAACTGATCTCTATTCAGCATGCCTCCACCCACGATGTTCCTCCGCCCAGTTTCTGCGATCTCTACGGTGTTGTGGAGTTAACCTGGTACACACCATGGGCCTACAGGCATAGAGACCACTTCCATGCAGTCGATTAGGGACAGTTTGAGTTGACACCCTGCGTCCTGTTGCTGTTTGAAGTGTATTTCACAGTTGAGTTGCATTCTGCTGTCTATTCTGACTGGCTGTTAACAAGAGGTAACGGTCATCCCTTGCTGTTGTTGCCCTTGGTCGACCTTGTCCGGCTCTTCTGTGAACATTATGTTCTTTGAAAATGATTCCAAATTCTGGAAATCACGCTTTGAGACCCCCAATGGCTTCTGCCACCCCTTGTTGTGTCTGTCCAGCTTCCATCTTTCCTATGACCCTCCAAGCCATTGGTTCAGGTAAATCATGTTGTCGAGGCATCACTGTCCCTAAGGCAAGTCATTCACTAACTGAAAATTGGACTGGATTTAAAAACAGCAACAAAACATTCACCCCCACACCACCCTTTCACATCAACAGTACAGACACTGCCCTCTGGTGTGGTACCGAGGTTACGTAACAACTTCAAACTTTTATTTACATTATCTTGGAGTAATAGAAAGTGATTGCATCTAATACTATTCCAAAAAACATAGTCTTAATAGGTTATTCTACCATATCCCCTAATCTTTTTGAGCAGTGTACATTTTCTCAATGTGAAACTACTACCTAAACTTGAAATGATAGTCATATTATAAGTACTATGCACTATCACTTGAATATTAGTACGCTGATGTTAACAGTTTTATAAACGGCGTAGATTTAATCAATGTAGAACTGACCATGTTAACAATTTTATGTAAATAAATAAGAAGTTATTTTGTACTGATCAACGATTATCTGTTTTTTTCATTCGTTGGTAGATGCAAAGAAACCTCAATTTATAATTTTCTTAACAATTCCGCATGGAAATTAATTGTAAATTCTAAATACACGTTTAGTGCTGTCCGTGTAGGCCAACATTTCATTTACAGTGTTTAATATAGGCCTATATTTATTTATTTTTTCACTTGTAATATGCAGGGTTATAATCAAAGTATAAGGCTCAATCATCAGATGATTTATTTAATGCATTCTCTTTAGTTTTCGCAGTCATTGTAGGTTATACGTTATTTTGCTTATGAAGACTGAGTACTGCTCACGGGAAATCTGGTCCTATGTGGGCTCTCGGTCGTTCTCGCTTGCATTCTATTCCCGCACATGCGTTTGGGATTCCCCTCCCACTCCTCTGAATACACCTATTAACTCCGTAGAAGCAACGTGACTTGAAGTTCGGGGAGCGAATTTCGAGAGAGAATGAATGTGTACTTGACCGGCTCTACAGCGTATATGACAATTCCTTACAATCACTGTGCGATTGCTGCTATGGACCCAAACACACCGTTTGAATGGATGAGAACTGCCAGTTTAAATGTATTATTATTATCATTATTATTATTATTATTATTATTATTATTATTATTATTATTATTATTATTATTATTTATTATTATTAATAATAATAATATTAGCATGGGAATTCCTATTTCAAACAACAAAACTTTATACAACTTACATTTTGCAGATGATCAATTGCTAATTGCACAAGATTATGAATATTTAGAATATATGACTAGAAAAGTAATAGAAGAATATGAATAATGGGGTTTAAATTTGAACATGAAAAAACAAAATATTTATCAATTGCTGAACCAGAACAACATTTAATTTTGGAGACTGGACAAACAATAAAATCTTGTAGTGAGATCACATATTTAGGAATTAGAATAAATAAAAATGGGAGTTATGAAGAGGAAATAAGAAATAGAAACAATAAAGGAAAATTTGCAATTGCTTGCCTCAATGGAATATTGTGGGATGAAAATATAAGTAATAAAAATAAAATGAATATATAGGCCCTATCATACAATTGTTAAAAGCATAATTACTTATGGAGCAGAATTTTGGACATTAACAACAAAAACAAATAAGTACCTTTTGGCAACGGAAATGGATTTTATACGAAGGGCCGCAAGAATTTCAAGAAGAGAAAAAATTAGGAACTCAGTTATAAGGGAGAAAATGAAGATTGAAGACACTATTTTAGATTATATTAAAACTCAGCAATTAAGATGGTACAGACATGTCCAGCGAATGGAAGAGGATCGACTACCAAAATCTGTTTTGGAATGGAAACCTGAGGGAAGACGAAGCAGAGGAAGACCTAAAACCTCCTGGAGTCAGGGAATATGTTTATATATGAAGGAGAAACATCTACAACCAAGAGATTGGATGGATCGACAAAATTGGCTGTTAGGGATCGGACGATGTCAAAGACATTAATCAACCGATGATCTATCTATCTATTATTATTATTATTATTATTATTATTATTATTATTATTATTATTATTATTTTTATTATTATTATTACTATTATTATTACTATTATTATTACTATTATTATTATTATTATTATTATTATTATTATTATTAATTATTATTATTATTATTATATAGAATCATATTTTATTGGAATCACTTAGCTCTTGCAGCTAGATGGTTAAATGCAGAGTTTTGTAGTTACGGGAAATCTGCACAACTCCAGGCATCTCTCTCTCTCTCTCTCTCTCTCTCTCTCTCTCTTCTCTCTCTCTCTCTCTCTCTCTCCTGCGAATGCCGTTGCAACTTAACAGCTCATTATTTAAAGGGCGTTTTTCTTTCTAATCATTAACAAAAGTAAAATAGTTTTACAATAGCCGTGATCATTGCTTGTGAGAATAGCGAAATTCGGTTGAAAAAAGTTATATTAAGGTTGGTGGACTCCGTCACATAACCACATGACAGCATTAAGTTTAAGTTACATTTATTCTATGTAAATGTCATGCCACAGATGTTTCTGATATATTTCAAATATATATTTTTTCTATTAATGTTGGTACGTATTTTATCTGATTTCTTAAACAAAAATGTCCCAAATACTTTAGGTTCGAATTGAGGATTAAGAAATTCCTTTATTTCGAGATCATTCATGTAGTAAATTTTCGATCATTTTTATATTTGGATTGTTTATTTTTCGACTACTTTCAATCAATTCCCAACTATTGACCTGGAGCATGCCTCAGATTAAGCTAACTAACTCACTTGCAATATCGTATCCGTAGGTTCATGACCGCGCGGACATAAGCTCTCCATACATACCTATCCTGAGCTAATGTTTTCCAATCATTCCCCGTATAATCTACTTCCCTCAAATCATAGTTAATGTTATTCTCCTACCTTATTCTTGGTCTACCAACTGAGCGTTTTCCCTCTGGTTTTACTACAAGAAGCTTCCATGCACGTCGTTCATTCCAATTCGTGCCACATGTCCTGTCCATCGCTGTTTATGAGACTTAACTGTTCTTATTATATCTGGCTTCCTATAAAGACCGTGTAGTTCACTGTTTATGTAGTTTTCTCCATTCACCTGTATGTTCATCTCTCTTTGGACCAAAATTTTTCCTAAGAACATTATTCTCAAATACTCGTAATCTCCTTTCCTCCCTTAAAGTAATAGCCCATGTTTCGCATCCGTATAATATAACTGGTAGAATCATAGTTTTATATATTTTCGGTTTAACGTTTTTTGAAAGGAGTTGGGACGTCAATAGTCTCTGTAATGCATAATAGCACGCATTTCCAGAATTGAGCCTATGTTTAATTTCATTGTAGAATTTTACATAAGTCTAAAAAAGAAAATATGTATGGCAAAAGAAGTACACAAAAATTAGTTAATTTAAGATTTTTAAGTGATGAAATATAATTTCACTCGCCTTACCTTCAGTAGGTTGTTCATATTTCCAGAAAGGTCTAGTGATTTTAATTTTAGATGAAGTTGAAAATTGTTAACTAATTATGGCAATAATCTCTCTTACATTATTTAACCTCTTCCACTATAAGGTACAGCCTTAGAAAAAAATGACGGCGCAACTCTTGATGGTGGAAAGTTAAAAGTTTTGAAGAGCAATTCACACGAGTAAGTTGTTACATGTGCTGTCTCCTTTGAGGTCAAATCCGGCGGCATAAGGGACCAATCATAGATTTATACCACTCGTTATTGAAAGAATTTCAACAAATAAATTTATTAATCGAATTTCTAAGTTAAGAGAGTTATCAGATGACTGAAAGCAAGTAATGGTCTCTTAAACCAATCAATAGTAAATTAGCGCAAAGCTCATATATATAATCTCCATCCATAGTAATTCTGCCCGAGGGCAGGTCTTTCACTGCAATCATAGCATGTTCACGCTATGCTTTTCAGCTTTACAGGGGAATTATAGGTGTGGTAGCTTCCAGTTGCTCTCCACACCGGTGAAGGAATATGATGATGGCCATATGATTTCGGGGACCGTTTGGGTCTTAAAGTTTTCCTGACGTTTGTCTTACATTTGAGGAAAAACCCCGATAAAAACCTCACCCAGAAAAATTGCCCCGACCGGGGATCGAACCCGGGCCCGCTGCGTGACAAGGCAGCATGCTACCTCGAGACCACAGCGGTGGATATATATAATGAATAACGATTGTAAAATCTCGTTACTTTGTTTAAAAAACACAAGGCATAACAAGGTTGTTTATTTCCACTACTAATGTAAAATGCGTCTGATTAATTTAAATGAAGACAAGTTATTACATAATTACAATATACGAGTAAGTCCTGGAATATTGCATCGCTTCTTACAGATGGTTTGTGGCAAGGAACGGTTGTGGTGTAGTGCAAGGAGCTTCTATATCCCATGCAGGAGGTCGCATGTTCGATCCTGCTGTCGTGTTTTTTTTTTCTCTCTCGTCTTTATCTCAATTAATTTTCTTTGTTTTGTTTTTTGCTTTGTTTTATTTACGGCATTTACCGCACTACTTATATACGCGAAATTATTTTCCATTGCACGACACACAACGAAATACAACAGATTTTAGTTTCTCAAATATTTGTATACTTGTGAACAAAACAACTGACCTCTGGTCATGCGCAGTGGCTTCGTTCTGGGACTTAAAAATTACCTGTGCGCCAACAATTATTTCAAAGGCTGTAGATTCCCACGCCATCTGGGGTTTAGTATGGCAGGACTTGTCGTGAGAGGATTTGACCGATACTTTGAATAAATACACTTTTTTTTGACTACACAATGGCATGGAAGGCCTCGCTGGATGAGTGATCAGCTATATAATATAAGACATAACATTCACTCACATATTAATAGTAAACTAGGTCAATTGTCATGGCTTCGTCTACAAGATCGTAAAACCGTCCATTCCCTATCTCTTCTCTATAAAATAGTACACACATCATTATGTAATAATTTATCACACCGCTTCTTTAGACTCTCTGATACACATAAATTAGATACCCGATCCCATCAGCAAATCGTCATTTATATCCCTCTTCATCACGTACCTATTACTCGAAGTGTTTTACAGTTTCTCTTGCTAGAACATGGAATTCTCTTCACCCTATGTCAGAGACTGCCAAACTTTACCATCCTTTAAAAACAAGTTTTAAGAATTGTAAAACAGTACCTGATATCTCAGACGTCCTCGATAATTTGCAGTGTTGTTTTATAGGAGGCCTTTCGATAACTTGAGTATCATCTTCTGCTTTCATTTTGGTACTCGTAATGTATTTTAATAATCTTGATTAAAAATATTTTAAAAACAAACTGATAATAAAACTATTAACAGACACATCTCACTAATATTTTTTCTGCATTCAATAATAATTTGTTTTTCCTTTATTCAATACAAATAGTATTAAGATTTGCCAACATTTTTACCTATGGGGCACGCCGTAGCGTAGTGGTTAAGGCACTGAGCTACAAGCCGGAGGGTCGAGGGTTCAAGTCCCGTTGGGGTCAGGATTTTTAAACTGACCCAAACCCTCTGGAGGCACTATGGCCCTGGGGTCGACTCAGCCTCTAACGGAAATGAGTACCAGACGCTTGTTCTGGGGGTAAAGGCGGCCGTCACGCAGGGCTGACAACCCGGCTGACATAAAGTGCCGATTGTCTAGAAAAAGTGGGAGCCTTAACCTCCTACTACCCCAAGGGCCTCCGGGTCTATTGTGGGATCAAAAAAAAAAAACATTTTTACCTAATGTCTCTTGCATATATAAAAACGATATATTATTAGTTGATTATAGTTTATTACTTTCTATGTATTTATTATTCTTTTATAGTAGATTCGCTCTGTTATTCCTTTGTGTATATTTATTTCATTTGTTTTAATTGTCTTTAATTTTATTGTATTGTTAGACATTATTTTTATTATTGTTAAATTTATTGTTTAGTATGTAATATTATTGTATTTTTTTTGTATTTAAGTTTCGTTTGTTTGTCCTGGTGAGTTGAAGAGAAGGCCACATGGCCTTAACTCCACCAGGCTAAATAAAATATGATTTGGTCGTTTGTGCACAGGAAACTTGTCCAGACCGAAATTCGAAACCGGGCCCATTGCATACGAGACAACGTGGTTAGGAAAATCACAGCGGCGTACATGTGTCTAATAGTAACCACTAATCATCTTTATGTAAGCATTTTGATGTCAGAACAATACATCAGTGTTTTGTTTTGGCAAGAAGCCATATCGTAGTTATATTACTTGTTATTATAATATCAACATTGTATTATTCTCCCATTCATAACATTAATATTCTGGTTGACAAGCGTGTGCGGTCATTGTTATTGTTCACCGTCAACATTCGGCATTTAACCATCTCTTTCGAAGAAACAACCGAACTTATTGCACGAGGAGTCTAGTGGTTTAACTCACTGACACTATCGAACACCGAGGTTCATATTGCGCAGATATAAGCTCTCCATATATTCCAATCCCGCGCTAATGTTTTCCAATCATCCCTTGTATAATTTATCTCCTTGAAATCATGTTTAATGTTGTTCTCCAACCTCAATCTTGGCCTAACTACTGGATGATTTTCCCTCTGGTTTTCTTACAAGGGGTTCCCATGCTCCTCTCTTATTTCCAATTCGTGCCACATGTCCTGCCCATCACAGCCTACGAGACTAAACTGTTATTATATCTGATTTCCGATAAAGATCATGTAGCTCACTGTTTTGTAAAGTTCTCGATTTGCTGCATGTCTATTCATTTCTCTTTGGTCCAATTTTTTTCGAAGATCCTTATTTTCAAATACTCATTTCTCCTCCCTTCAAGTAAGAGTCCATGTTTTGCATCCGTATAATATAACCGAGAGATTAATATTTTTTATATATTTTCAGTTTAATATTTTATGAGAGACATTGGGGTGACAAGAGTTCCTGCAATACAAATTATAATAGCATACGTTCACAGAATTAAGTACATGTTTAATTGAATGAGTCTTTTCGAAAAGGGATAATCTACAGCTGATCAGATTTTACAGAAAGAAAAAACTGATTCAACTTGTCCAGGATAAATCATGAATCTGAAAATGCTGCTGAACAAAGTCAGAAAGTGGTAAAGGAATAATTTTAGTCCGTTCTCACGCGGAAGCGATGGAAGTAGTTATGTAATTCCATCCATAGTAATTCTGCCCGAAGGCAGGTCCTTCACTGCAATCATAGCATTTTCATGCTATGCTTGCAGCTTTACTAGGGAATTGTGTAGGTGTGGTAGCTTCCCGTTGCTTTCCACACGGGTGAAGGATGATGATAATGATAAGGATGATGATCATGATGGCCATATGATTTCGGTGACCATTTGGGCCTTAAAGTTTTCCTGACATTTGTCTTACAGGTGAGGAAAAACCCCGACAAAAACCTCACCCAGAAAAACTGCCCCGACCGGGGATCGAACCCGGGCCCGCTGCGTGACAAGGCAGTACGCTACCTCGAGACCACAGCGGTGGACGTTATGTAATTATGGAATACGAAAAAAGTGAATTTCAGAAAAATAGTATAAGATACCTTTTCGAAATGACTAATTCAATTTCTTTCTGCATCTCATCCCTGTTTGTAAAATTATTGTTCCTAGGTATTTGAATTCAGCCACTTCTACAAAATTTACCTCATTTGTCATTAAGTGTCTATTTCCTTAAGTCATATAATGTCATATAGTGTGACCATATATTTAGTTTTCACTGATGTTTACTTCTAATTCCTTAGTGTTATTACCCGTTCAAGGAGTAAGCGCAGTTGTTGACGGAGGGCACTGCAGTCGTGTTTATGCAGGAATAGACCACGTGACACTCTGCTATCTACGAGTGCAGAGGGGAATGGGACGTGGGACGCTGACAGTATACACTGCCTTATATGACGTCATGTGTAGCAACAAACAGAGCTTCGTAATTCTTCCGCCTGCAGAGATATTTTGAATGACTAATACTCAGTAGAATATATTTGCTGGCCCTAAGTACCTCATCGCTATCGCCAAATAATACTACCTAATGAGCATATACCAACAGGAGTCTCTGTCCCAAATAACTTTTATGTTATTCGTGGCATGCCGACGAGCGACTATGAAATACTCAAAATGTATACCGACGTTAACATAATGAGTGGGGCCATTGAAGTCTCACTACCGTGCTGTACATTTTTGTTAATACAAGCCCAGGAAGAACTGCTGGTATTAATATTGATGATAGATTGTCCCGCTCGGGGACATAGGTGCTTCCCTTGTGGGGAGTTTCTTAACCAGACTAATTTAGTTACGCTTATTTCTCTACATGTGTCAGCGAAGGACATGTGGTTTTTTACATCGCCTCAAGTTGACATTGGTATTAATGTAACTACGTCTTATATATGTACTATCGTAGTCTGAATTTTTATGTAATATTAGTCTCCAAATATGTACATAAATATATAGTAAAAACAGTCAAAATATATAATAATACAGTTGTATTATGCAGTATCAAAATTTATGTTCTAATAAAATACTGTGCTATTTCTTTGCGCTAGCTTTATTTTGTTATAATGAGATATTTGTGTCTTAAAGTCCACCAATTTTATAAGAATGTTGAGGTTAATATACAGGATGTCTCATTCAAACCTACCACATTTTAATTAATAATCATAACTAACAAAGCATGCGGAATTATAAAATGAGGCAGGTATTAAACGAAGCAGAAATTCAAAGAATCTTCATTGCCACACACTAAAACACCTCTATACGTGCACCATTAGTAGCACGAACAATATCAATTCTGTATTCGATTTCGTGCCACGTTCTTTATTAACGCTTCCAGTCGCCAGTAACTTCTCAAAACATGCTTTAATGGTCTTCCCATCAAGTGCGTTTCCTCCATATTCTCTCCGGTAATTTCTTTGCACTGTAATTATTGACTACGTCTCTGCATACCAGAAAACAGTTTGTGCTCGTTGCTGAGGACTCGCCATTTTGTTTCATGTGATTATTGTCCAACATGCGACAGATGAATTAACTGCAACAATGAAAACAAAAATTCTTTGAGTTTCTCTTTATTTTAATACCAACCTCATTTAATAATTCCGCGCACTTTGAGAGTTGTGATTAATTAAACTGTGGGAGGTTTAAATGGGACACGGTGTATTTATACTACAATGATAAACTAACTAACAATTCTGAAGCATTTTCGAGTAAAAGGATATAATGAATATTTTTAAGACATAAATTCAGATATATATAGGTCCTAATATAACTAAAAAACTAAATGTTAGAGCAGAACGGAATATATACCTTACAGTTATTTTTTACATATATTTACTTATGTTTTATTTGTTTAAATTATTTAAGTACAACACTCAAAATATAGTACTTAGAATTTCCTTCCACTTCAACAATATTGTTGCATATTGTACTACAAGGTTCATAGGGCTGCAAACACTATTTTACCGTCTATGGTAAAAGCATCATCGTTATTAACCAGGATATATATATATATATATATATATATATATATATATATTCAAATACGGCACTATGGCCCTGGGGTCGACTCACCCTCTAGCGGAAATGAGTACCAGACGCTTGTTCTGGGGTAAAGGCGGCCGTCACGCAGGGCTGACAACCCGGCTGACATAAAGTGCCGATTGTCTAGAAAAAGTGGAAGCCTTAACCTCCTACTACCCCAAGGGCCTCCGGGTCTGTTGTGGGATCACTTTACTTTTTATATATATTCAAATAACGATGAGGCAGTCGAAGCCATTTTCATCTGCGTTCACTGACATTCAATCACATCAATATAGGCCTACAAAGTCAAAACTTAAAAAAAAAACTGAAAATGGCCAGACGAAATCATAATATTCCACACTTAATTTCGTGCATATCTGTGATCTATCCTGATATTCCTCACTCCACCCTAGAATAATAAAGCACTGGAAAATATTGTTTCATATTCTTAAAGTGTGGGGCACGCCGTAGCGTAGTGGTTAAGGCACTGAGCTACAAGCCGGAGGGTCGAGGGTTCAAGTCCCGTGGGGGTCAGGATTTATAAACTGACCCAAACCCTCTGGCGGCACTATGGCCCTGGGGTCGACTCAGCTTCTAACGGAAATGAGTACAAGACGCTTGTTCTGGGGGTAAAGGCGGCCGTCACGCAGGGCTGACAACCCGGCTAACATGAAGTGCCGATTGTCTCGAAAAAGTGGGAGCCTTAACCTCCTACTACCCCAAGGGCCTCCGGGCCTCTTGTGGGATCACTTTACTTTATTCTTAAAGTGTACTAAATTTTAAGAGTTATATTTAGCAACGTTAGAGGTATAATGTTTGTGTTATCCTGATAGTAGAAACTATTGAACCTCTCAGTTACCATCGCACTCACCCTTCATGATGATAGGGATGGAGGAGAAGGCGGCAAACTTCTTTTAACGTTTTATTCGATTTTGAAGAGAAAATATCTAAAGTTTTCAAACCAAGAAAACTACACACCTTAATGAAAGTTTGCATTGTGTTTAATTGCGGGATATTCCATGTAATTTTTTCTCTAAAAAACCAAAAAAGGGTTTGTATAGAGAGGTAGTCTTTGTCAGCAGAATTGTCTAGAGTAATATTACTATGACCTGTCAATCATCTGAGCCTCCCAACAGAGTTGAAAACAGATCATACAAAAATTGTATGTTTCCTAGCACTGTACACAGGAATTTTGTGAATTTACATTTGAATGCCATTTTACGTAAAACTATATAATATTCCAATAAGTATGTAGTAATCAGTAAAATATGTAAAAATATGTAATGCCAAACTTGAGGTCAAGGTCTAGATTTATGTGGATCATCAAGATTTTCGGTTATTACGAAATAATATATCAAGAAAAAAATGTAATTACATACGAATCCGGACTCTAATTATCATAAGTAATGCCACGAGTGATTTCCAATTTATCTGGAGGATTTGGAAATCAAGAGTAGTGTTTGTTAGGACTATTAAACGAATAAAATTAAGCCGTTTACTCACAAATCGTTATTTAAATATAGTTATTTAAAATATCACCGCTGTGGTCTCGAGGTAGCGTGCTGCCTTGTCACACAGCGGGCCCGGGTTCGATCCCCGGTCGGGGCAGTTTTTCTGGGTGAGGTTTTTATCGGGGTTTTTTTCCCACCTGTAAGACAAATGTCAGGGAAAACTTTAAGGCCCAAACGGTCCCCGAAATCATATGGCCATCATCCTTATCATTATCATCCTTACCATTATCATCATCATCCTTCACCGGTGTGGAAAGCAACGGGAAGCTACCACACCTACACAATTCCCTAGTAAAGCTGCAAGCATAGCATGAAAATGCTATGATTGCAGTGAAGGACCTGCCTTCGGGCAGAATTACTATGGATGGATATATATAATGTAAACGGCGATGTTTGAAAACAAATGAGGAATGTTTGGTTGTTTCATTTGTTCATCCACTGCAACTTGATTATATTATTTATTGCCAAATTTTGTAAGAATGCACCCTAGTGGAGAAAAAATTAAACACATCAAACTGTATATTTTAATCAACATTTTAGTTTATTAATTAACTTTTTTTAGGAAACAACTCAGTAAAATCATTAATTAAAAACACAATTATTGAACACACGATTATCAAATGTGTAGTTGTAAATACTCTGTTCATTATTTGCTGTATTCAACGTATTTGTTGGAGATTCATTCACTGCTCTGACCTGTTCAGAATATTAAAAAGAGGAGCTTTCTTTATTTTGATAAACAGATTTCGATAAATATCTAGGTGAAACATGACTGTGATTGGTAGTAAAACAAGATACATTGAAACGTGATTGGTCATTGACTCCCATTTGGGACATGAGTTAAATAGAGTCAGTGTAAACCAATTACTCAAGAGAGCTGTATTTTTTTAATTGTATTTATCAGTATCTCAGCAAAAAAGTTTTCTCCGCAAAATACAGTGGAGCCCATTAATCCGAATTAATTGAGTCCGAAACATGTTCAGATTGCGAAATTTTCGGATTAAATTTCGAGAACGCTGGATTGTGCTGAGATGGCTTGAGCACGCCCCACTTGATATCAAATCCTTATTATGACTTTCACATTATGGAGTAAGAATGGTCTATTTTTTTATCGGAAACGTGCTGTTTATTACAAGGGCAATTAAATAACGTCACGATGAACTCGACAACATAAGAGTTTTTTTAATAATTCTTCTTCTTCTCCACATAGTTTAATCTCTCACCTTATAGGTAATGCGATTTTTCATTTTACTAAAAACTGTTTTCATTTCTTAGTTCGGATTACCGGGTTTCGGATTAAGGAGACAAAAAATCCATTGGACTACTCGCTAAATTGACAGTTTACTAAATAATAATTTACTAATAATAATAATAATAATAATAATAATAATAATTTATACAGGTGATATGTGCAGCGTCCACCGCTGTGGTCTCGAGATAGCGTGCTGCCTTGTCATACAGCGGGCCCGGATTCAATCCCCGGTCGGGACAAGTTTCCTAGGTGAGATTTTTCGGGGTTTTCCCTCACCTGTAAGAAAAGTTATGGGAAACTTTGAGGCCCAAACGGTCCCCGAACATCATCTGGCCACCATAATCAACTTTATCATATTCGTCATTTTTATGTGAATGGTGTTTCTCATCTTAATGTTGTGTTGTCTCGGAGGAGGCCATGAATTGAGCTGATCACTCATTCGTGGTGGCCTTCCATGTCCTTGTGTGCTAAAAAAAGTATTGTGTGATCCATAGTTAAAATCCCTCTCACGACAGGTCGTGCTACTAAAAGGTCCGGATGGCGTGTGACATGTAAAAGTACATTTCGGGTGAGAGTTTAAACTAAAAATAAGAATACAATTACGTGCAGCAAACAAGAACGATAGGAAATCATGCTTATATTCCGCTCACAAGACGAGAGGAAGGAATGGGTAATTTTATGTTTAATGCAAGAGAACAAAATTTCACAACTGAAACTCACTTCATTTTATCATAGACCTATATAAGACCTTCAAGATAGCGCTTTCTCGAAAGCGCTTAAAATGTATGCATGAATCTAGACACCGATAATGTATCACAACCAAGTTACGAGGTTTTCGAATTAAAGCAATGTTTTATTCAACTCTAATTTATCGGGGATATGCGATGACACAACACTTTTTCTTACCATCTACGGATATGTCTAATTCAAATACTACTAACTCACTGGCACTACCGAACCCGTAAGTTCATGGCCGCGCGGACATAAACTCTTCATACATTCCTATCCTGAGCTAACGTTTTCCAATCATTCCCTGTATAATCTTTTTCCCTCAAATCATAGTAAAGGTTATTCTCCCACCTCATTCTTGGTCTACCGACTGGGCGTTTTCCCTCTGGTTTTTCTACAAGAATCTTCCATGCACGTCTTTCATTCACCATTCGTGTCACATGTCCTGCCCATCGCAGTCTACGAGACTCAACTGTTCTAATATCTGGCTTCCTATAAAGACCGTGTAATTCACTGTTGTGTAGTCAAATACTACACCATTACTAATTATAAGAAGACATTTTATCAGTAATTTATCGAAATCTAATATATAAGAATGAATGTTTATTTGTTTGTTCGTACTTTATGCGCGGCCATATCGTTGATCCGATTGTGATGGGTTTTTTGCAAAATGTTCAGGAGAATCCCGGGATAAACATAGGCTATAAGAGAGTTTAGATACTCAACTCCTACCCCTTAAAAGTCCACCGCTGTGGTCTCGAGGTAGCGTGCTGGCTTGTCACGCAGCGGGCCCGGGTTCGATTCTCGGTCGGGGCAGTTTTTCTGAGTGAGGTTTTTATCGGGGTTTTTCCTCACCTATAAGACAAATGTCAGGAAAACTTTAAGGCCCAAACGGTCCCCGATATCATATGGTCATCATCATCACCACCATCATCTTCCTTATCATTATCATCACCATCATCCTTCACCGGTGTGGAAAGCAACGGGAAGCTACCACACCTACATAATTCCCTAGTAAAGCTGCAAGCATAGCATTAAAATGCTATGATTGCAGTGAAGGACCTGCCTTCGTGCAGAATTACTAAGGATGGACCCCTTAAAAGCACCCTATGTAGTGAAAAACGTGAAAAAGTATATTTTTTTGCCCTTAAAACGCTTACGCTGCCTAAACCATAACAAATACACAAAAACATTGTACACAGAATTGAATATAAAAAAACTCTACAGGAAAGTCCGCGACAGCATATGTTCATCTTTTAAGGATAGCTCACAATAACCATTTTTGTCTTTCGTTGATGCCAAGAAGATAGGGATAAGTAGATTCCCGGGCAATCATAGTAGCGCACTGCGGATATTTCTTTTATGGATAACTCGAAATAACGAATTTTGTCTTTCAGCTCATTTATGCCAAGTACATCGGGATGCGTAGATTCCCGGATAATCAGCACGGGGTAACTAAAAATAATTCCGATTGAGGGTCTTTCCACTTTTCAGCGGTTGCCCTTTTACCAGCCAGCTGCTGGCCCTTCACATCCACATGTGTCAATCACAGAGGTAGATGATCAACAGCCAGTGTAGGGGTGACATGTGGTTAGCATGTCGAGTCCCCCAGCCGTTATAGCTGGGTCCTCAAACTGGAGCCGCTACTTATTGTAGCTACCCTCACGCTGCTGGGCGGGCACCGGTCCCATACTGGCCGAAATACCATGAGAAAATTTCTTCCCCCATGGCGACTCGAACCAGCGCAAGTCCTGTAGCTCTGCGCCAAGGCTTCCTACCTTAACCACTCGGCTACGGCGCCGGGACACAACGATATAAATTTATGTTATTCTTCCTTTTACTTATTCAACTAAATACAAAATCGCATCATTTATTTAGGTGTAGCAGCGCACGCCGGGTATTAGCTAGCCTAAAATATTACTTCAAGTTTTGTTTACTATCTAAGATTAAAATGCTGTTATAAATACACGGCTATAGAAAAATTGAAAATTAAAGCATCAGGTTCAGATGGGATCAAACCAGAACTGATAAAATCAAGTGGGAGAAAAATTGATGGACAAGATGCGTTGCGTCGGGTGCTTAATATGATTTGGGAAAGAGAGTCTCTTCCAAATAAATGGAAGGATTAAATTTACTAGTAATTTGTTGAAATCTAAAATATCATTTCAAGTTTTATTTACTATCTAAGATGAAAATGCTTGATTTATAAGACACGGCTACAGAAAAATTGAAAATATAAAGCATCAGGTTCAGATGGGATCCCACCAGAACTGATAAAATCAAGGGGAGAAAAATTGATGGACAAGATGCGTTTCGTCGGTTGCTAAATATGATTAGGGAAAAAGAGACTCTTCCAAATTAATGGAAAGATTCGATTAATGTACGAATCTGAAAGAATGGAAATAAAACTGATTATACCTACTACAGGCACATCACATTACTTTCAACTTCGTACAAAATTCTAAGAAATATATTAGTATGAAGACTTACTCCCTATATTGACTACGTAATAGATGATGGTTAATGTGGATTTAGAAGCATATCATATTTCAAGTATGAATATTTAATTAATGTCCCAAATGGCAGTCAATGACCAATCACGTTTCAATGATTTTTTATTTACAACCAATCACAGTCGTTTATCACCTCGAATTTTATCAGCTTAATCACTTTAAAATGAAGCGCCTCCTTTTTAACATTTTGAATACGTCATAGCATTATTTTTCAGTGACGACATGTGGCTACCAGATTGTATATATAGTGCACGAATGTCAGCAGTTAGCGCTTGCGGGAGATAATATAAAAACATTTGTGACAATTGATTATACCACCAAAAAAAGAAACCACTGTTTGCACTTTCCAAAACGAATTATTTTCAGCAAATAACATTGCAGAAACATATAATTGACATGTTTAGATCATAGGACATCAGAAAATTAATTAATACCTATAATGTTGGTTATAAATTTATCCACTAGGGTGCATTCTTACAATATTGCGATCCTTTGGCAACAAATAATATGATCTGGTTGCAGTGATGAACAAAAGAAGCAAATGAAGCGTACCAGTCGTTTCTCATTTGTTTTCATACATCACCGTTCACATTAAATATATAAATATTTTAAAATAACTATATTTAAATAATGATTTGTGAGTAAACAGCTTAATTTTATTCGTTAAATAGCCTTAACAAGTGCCACTCTTGATTTCCAAATTCTCCAGATAAATTGGAAACCACTCGTGGCATTACTTATGACTATTTAAATCATGCCCCAAATGGGATTCAATGACCAGTAACATTTCAATGATTTTTTAATTACAACCAATTACAGTCGTGTTTCACTACGAATTTATAAAAGAAGTTTATCATATTAAAGAAAGCTCCTCCTTTTTAACATTGTGAATAGGTCATAGCAATATCTTGAAGTGACTGACTCTCCAAGAAATACGACTACCAAATTGTAGGCCTATTTATAGTGCACGAATGTCAGCTGATAGCGCTTGCGGGGGATAATATAAAAACATTTGTAGCAATCAATTATACCATAAAAAAGGAACCACTTTTTGCACTTTCTTAAACGAATTATTTCCCAGGAAATAACGTTGCAGAAATATATAATTGACATATTTACATCATAAGATGTCTGATATTAATTAATACCTGTAATGTTTGTAATAAATGTCTCCACTAGGGTGCATTTTTACAATATTGCGATCATTTGGCAATAAATAATACGATCTGGTTGCAGTGATGAGCAAGCGTAACAATCGCTTCTCATTTGTTTTCAAACATCGCTTTTCATTTGTTTTCAAACATCGCCGTTTACATTAAATATATAAATATTTTAAAATAACTATATTTAAATGATGATTCGTGAGTAAACAGCTTAATTTTATTGGTTAAATAGTCCTAACAAATGCCACGAGTGATTTCCAAATTATCGATAAATTCACGACTCACGAAGTGAGGAGTGAATTTATCTAGATTATTTGGAAATCACTCGTGGCATTACTTATGATGATATAATATTATTAGGCGATAGCGAGGAATTCTAAGGGCCAACTTTGGACTCTATTGAATAACACTAAGACATTGGTGCGGAAAGTAAACATTAATATAACTAAATATTTTTTTTATTTATACAAATACAGGGGACTTGACAGAAGTCATTATCTATAATTATGAGTAAACAAACAACTGATAACAGTAAATCATCATCATCCAGGGATTAAGCCTGATGGTTCGTTCCGGTTTCATGAAAGCTAGAATTGTTAAAATTCTCCAGACCGTCTTCTGTGTGGGCGTCCAACATTTCTCCTTCCGTGCGGTTTATAATTTAACAATAATTTTGGAAATCTTCCTTCTGGCATTCTATCAACATGCTCTTTCCAGGCGTTCCTATATTTAATTATTCGGTCTGTAAGTTTGAAAATATTTAGTTCCTTTCTTATATCTTCATTTCTTTTCTTATCCAACGGAGTATTTCCTGCTATATTTCTTAAAAATCACATCTCAGCTGCTTACAATCTTTGTTCTTGTCTTTTAGTGATCGTCCAACATTCTGATCCATACATCAATACAGGAACAACCATTAATTAACTAACTAACTCACTGGCACTATCGAACCTGTAGGTTCATGGCCTCGCGGACTTAATCTCTACGTACATTACAGCCATTACTTTGTAAAATTTCATTTTTGTTTCTTTTCTTGTGTTTTGAGGGTTCTTTTGATAGTACCACACATTAGATTAAATTTATTTATTTTGTCATTAATATATTCAATTATAATATGTGATAAATTGAAACGTAGATACTTAAAACTGGTCACTTGCTCTAAAATTGTATCATCAATTGGGCCTACTATTTTTGCTTTTAAGATATCATGTCCTATAAATGCTAAAATTTTAGTTTTATTCTATGAAATTTTAAATTGTAATTGGCACTTATTTTTTCTAAATTAAAAGTAGCTCTTTCTAAAACAGTAAATTAAAATTATAAAATATCATAGCAAAATGGAACGTTTGGCTCTTGATTCCCAGTGTGTATCCTTCATCGTAACAGAATGAAGTACCTGACACTAGTAGGTGGTATTGTCATACATAGAAATACATTATGTATTATGGACAGTTAATGACAAAGGGGGGAAATTTTGAAGAATTGGCTGAATTCAAATATCTAGGAACATTAATTACAAATAGTAATAAGGTGAACGAAGTGATTAAATATAGGATCAATTCTGGAAATGCATGCTTTTATGCATTCCAGAGAGTCAAGTCCCAGCATCTCTCAGAAAAATTGATCTGAAAATATATGAAATTGTTATTCTCAGTTATATTATATGGATGCGGAACATGGACTCATATTTTAAAGCGAAGAGAAAAGATTACGAGTATTTGAAAATAAAATTCTTAGGAACATTTTTGGACCAACGAGAGATGGACAGACAGGCGAATGGAGTAGACTACATAACAGTGAGTTATATGATCATTTTGGGAAACAATATGTAATAAGAAGAGCTAAGTATCGTAGGCTGCGATGGGCAGGACATGTGATACACGAATAAAGAATGTAAGAAGGGCCTGGAAACTATATTGGAAGACCAGGAGGAAAACGCCAGTAGGTAGGCCAATAATTAGATGGGAGAATAACATTAACCATGATTTGAGGGAAATAGTTTATACAGGGGATGATTTGGAAAATATTAGCTTAGGATAGGGTTGTACGGATAGCTTATGTCCGCGCGGCCATGAACCTATGTGTTCGATAGTGTCAATGAGTTAGTTAAGTGTGTGCTAATGACCTTCGGTGTTTAGGCGTCGAAAAGAACATCAATTTAATGAGTCTACTATTTCATAGTTAATTCAAATCTATTTACGCGCCTTTCTATTTGTAAGAAAATTCCATTTGTCAATTACTTGCAGCAAAGTATTCAATTAAAGAATCGAAAAAATGTGCCTTTCTCTTTAAATTGCCAATAATATTCTTTTGTTGCTGAGTTAAATTCGACGATGCAGACATTGGACTTGATTTAGATATCAAATTGGTATTTTTTTTATATTGTTCTTCAGAAAAAAAAGTCAATTTGTAAAATATCAACAATAATACCTTTATCAGACATTTTAGACGTATTTTCTACACATAACTCTTGAGGCCGAAACAGGTCAACAAATGGCCTAAATTCGTGAATGTGCTATGATGATGATGATGATGATGATATATTAAAGGAACTTCGCGTAATTAGACTCGTATTTTGAATTTGTTGTTTTTTTTCTTCTTTTAATTTAGGGATTTGAATTTTGTTTAATTACAGTGACTATTTAACTCATGCCCCAAATGGGAATCAATGACCAATCACGTTACAATGATTTTTGATTTACAACAAATCACAGTCGTGTTTCGCCTAGAATTTACCAACTAAAGTTCATCATAATAAAGAAAGTACCTCCTTTCTGAATAGGCCATAGCATTATTTTGCAGTGACTGACTCACTAAGAAATACGGCTACCAGATTGTATACATAGTGCATGAATGTCAACACATACCGCATGCGGGAGTTAATATAAACACATTTGTAGCAATTGATTATACCACCAAAAAAGTAAACCACTGTTTGCACTTTCTTAAATGTATTTTTTCCCAGAAAAATGTAATTGTCATATTTACATCATAGGACATCAGAAATGAATTAATATACAGTTTGATGTGTTTCATTTTTTCTCCACTAGAGTGCATTCTTACAATATTGCGTTCCTTTGGCAATAAATAATATGATCTGGTTGCAGTGACGAACAAATGAAGCGTACCAATCGTTTCTCATTTGTTTTCAAACATCGCCGTTTACATTAAATATATAAATATTTTAAAATAACTATATTTAAATAATGATTCGTGAGTAAAGAGCTTAATTTTATTCGTTAAATAGTCCTAACAAATGCCACTCTTGATTTCCAAATTCTCTAGATAAATTCACTCCTCACTTCGTGAGTCGTGAATTTGTCGATAATTTGGAAATCACTCGTCGCATTACTTATGATTATCATTAGTGTTATAAATAAGGGGCGGATTTCTATGACTTAAAAATTGAAAAATATGCATGCACTTATGACCTAAAAATTTTAAATCGCCTAAAAAGACAAAGATATTACCTTATATTTGAATACATTTTTTACCCATAGGCCTACTATATTAATTGTTCATTCATATACATTTTGAATTGTATCACAAGAAAAAGGAAATCTTCTTCTATTGTCCAGTGCAAACGTTTGCTACCTGTTAGCAGAAACATTCGAAACAAGTGAACTGCGAAATTGACGATTTTTATACAGACACATTGTAGGTTATTTCCAATCGCCTGATCACTAGGCTATTAAAAAAACCAAAATATGACTTTATCATAGAAATAAGCAGAAGTATGACTAAAGATCTGAAAAAGTGACAAATCTGACTTTTAAGACCCAATAAAAACCACTTAATCTTAATAATAAGGCATATATAAATGTTTTTACTTACTTGAAGCTTAGAATATAGGCTTTGGTAAAAATATGACGTGTCATAGGAATCCGCCCCTTAGTTATAACTACGAATTGGTACTGTTATTTTATTCAATATGGAGATATCTTCATAATTTATGAACATTTTTACATTACAAGAAAGGTTCACTTTAACCTCCATATTCCGATAAAGTGGACCCCAGTGCCCATCCTAGCTTTTAGACTATTCTAAGTTTATCAACTCTATTAATTTATACAGACAGGCACAAATTAATCTGAAAGTATTTATGGCTGATCGTAATTAAAAAGCGTTGATATTTATTTAATGTTTTGAAAAATTATCTGCACACAGCGACGGCTTTGGGTTCAGGTAAAATTACAAGATTATTAAATAAAATTAATGAAGTGTATGGCTTTTACATATAGCACACATATTGATAAAATATACGTATTCGTGAAAAATAGACTCAGGTCAACTTTAACCGCCTCGTGAAGGATCTACATTAACCGAATTCCTTTGTTATCTTCAATTTTTTATACAGCAGCCATGTCACATATTATCAAACCAAACCCATCAGTATATTAAAACAGCATCTACATAATATAATATATTTTGGGTTTTTTCAACATTTGTAATATTCAATAGCAGAAATTAAGAATTTTAATTCTTAGCTTGAAAATCTTTTAAATGGTCGTTTTCATAAATATCACAAATAAACCAATCTTCACACAAAGAATAAAATAAACTGGCCTTGAACACGTGAAAGTCGATGAGGGGAAGAAATTAAAATATGTTCTATTCCAGAGCAGCACCAATTAAAAAAGCACATTAACAGGTTCCACTCAAACCGAAGGGTCAATATTACCCGAACTTCCTCTATACATAATAAAATTGGAGTGGACACTTCATATCAAATGAGGTTACTTTTGAAGGGAACTATAACAAACATGAATGAGGCGAATAATGAAATAAAGCATTTGATGAACTCGTGCTGTTATGCTTTATGAGGACTGTTGCCATACAAACTTCTCTAAAAAATGTTTATACTAAAAATACATAAAACGATGATTCTTTCAGTTATATTAGGCCATGTGGGTACGAAACATGAGGAGGTACTATTCAAATCGCAGTAAGTTCACTTTTGCACGAAATTGAGTTTTACATCGTTTTATGATATTCTGGACAAACTCTATCCAATGATGAAGTCGCTTTACATTAGACCATATTAGTTTCCGTGCAAATCAGGACTGAATTAAAGGGTTCACTTCAAATCATGTTATGTCCCCCTTTTGTCCGCTACAAAACGTACTTGTCGTTCTCATGTGCTCAGGAGGTGGGTTAAATTATATTATGTTCTTTATCACGATTTCTAAAAATACAATTACATTCAACAACATCTGAATATGATAAAGACATTCTGTAAAATATTTAATATATGGTTTGGTTACACTCCAACCGACGAATGCAATTATTGCCAGAAGATGTTTCACAGAATTAGGAGAATGAGAAAATATTGAGTTAATTTAATTACTAAACTAGGAATCCATTAACGCTTTAAGACTTTTCACCAAATTATGAAAGACAATAAAATGGAGACAGCGTCATTTTGTTTCGACACGCAGCAGGTGCAGGTTCTTCCGAAATTATCAATTAGGAGAGCTTATTTTTCCAGACAGACGAACCATTATTACCTATATGTAACTGCTCCACATTTTTGTGTGGAGTGAAAACCAGTCGAGCTGAGGAGCAGTTCAGTTTGTATCTGCCTTGTGTGATTTTTTTTAGATAACACACACCTTAAGACTATTTAGTTTCTGCTTCGTGAAAGCCGTAAAATGTTAAGAAGGAAATAAAATGCTTTCCTATCTGTCTACTGACCGGATTTTTAGGATATTAGAGTCACAATGTTATCCGACCAATTGGTTGCAACATATCCAGAGAATGGACCCACCTCGCTTTTATAAATTAGTATTGCTGTATCAACCTAAATGACGTCGAGATAAAGGATGACCAAAACGACCTAAACACAAACAAGTTGATGATGATGATGATAGAAAAAAGAATAGGAAATATAGTCCCCTCACAAATATGCTGAAATTTATGAGATTATTGGTTTTGTGTACTGTATTCATACAAATATAGCTGGTGTGTGTATACCATACGTACCGCGTGGCGACATGGGTGCTCCATAGCGGGAGTTCCTTAACGAAGCTAATTTAGTGTTACGCTTCTTTATCTATAGATGCCAACGAGTGACACGTGGTTAGCACATCGCCTCAATGAGACATCTAGTAGGTAGGCCTAACTAAGGTATTACTTGGATGGATCAAGGTCGGTTATATTTTGAACAGAAGTCTTTTTATTCAGCCTTGCGGTTCTTTTATGAGCCTAAAATAATAAATAACATTTGCAAAACTATCTTCTCAATAATACACCCATTAAACCGTATAAGAAATTGTTTACCGTTTGCTCTAAGGAACATGTTAAACACTTGCAATGCCCCATTTTGATTATTGTGATACTCTTTTTACTGACCTAAATACTCTTCTTACCCAAAGACTTGAACGTGTTCATAATTCTTGCATACGTTTTATTTGTGGTATACGCAGATTTGATCACGTTACACCATCTCTGGAACAATTGTCATGGCTTCGTCTACAAGATCGTAGAACCATCCATTCACTACGTCTTCTCTATAAAATATTACACACATCATTGCCTTATTATTTATCACAATCAACACCGCTTCACTTGACTCTCTGATACACATAAATTAGATACATGATCCCTTCAGCACATTGTCCTTTATATCCCTCCTCATCACACTACCTATTATTCAAAATATTTTCCAGTTTCTCTTGCTAGAACATGAAATTCTCTTCCACCCTATGTCAGAGACTGCCAAACTTTACCATCTTTCAGAAACAAATTGAAAATAAAATTATTAACACATACAACTCACTAATATTACTTTTTAATAACATCAATAATTTGTTTTTTTTTTCATTATTTAATAAAATAGTTTTAAGATTTGTCAATATATTTACCCAGTGCCTTGTATAATAAGAGATAGATTAATTAATTATAGTTTATTACTTTCTTCGTATTTTTCTCATTCTTTTTATGTAGACCTATAGTAGATTAGAGCTGTTATTCCTTTCTCTATATATTCTTTTATTAGTTTTAATTTTAATTGCATTTAATTTTATTGTGTTATTAGACATAATTTTCATTATTGTTCAGTTTGACAGATAATAATTAATTGTTTAGTATGTACTATTATTGTAATTTTTTGTATTTAAATGTAACATATGTTTGTCCTGGTGAGTGGAAGAGAAGGCCACATGGCCTTAACTCCACCAGGCTAAATAAATCTATTCTAAATCTATTCTAAAAATCTTCAGACTTGGGACCACAGCTTGAAGTCCCTCCAGGAGGACTCGTCCCTTAGATTTTTCCATCCTAAAAATCTACCGATCCCAGACGGGTTTGAACCCGCGACCCTCGGGACTAGAGAGGCAAGGGACATGACAATTAGACTACCGCGACCGACTGGGTTATAATTAACTTCTAACAAATCTGAAGGAACTTGATGGAATCAGAGATATGAAGGGAATTCAGGTTCGATATCTCGCCTGGATTGGTGCATTTTGACTCTTCGCGTTGTTGAATGAATCTTCGCTGGGTGTGGTGTGTGTCCATCTGCCCTGTTTCTGTCTGTGTTGGTAGCCCTTAGCCAGATATCACGAGGCCCGCTGTTTTGCATCTGTTTGATCTACTGAAGTGCATTAATCTGTGCCTATACACAACTCGTTCAGATTCCATATTATTAGCTTTTAATTCCATTGGAACAATATAGGTCCTACAAAATAGGCATATCTTACGTTTAAGTAGGTATGAATGGTAATATGTAACACTGGTCAACATGATTTTTTGTCTCATGCGTACCAATAGTTGTACTTAATGCAGTTTTTTTTATCGTATTTTCAAATATGTATTCGGAATTTCTCAATCACCCACAGTCTTTTTATTTCCATTTCAATTAATGGATTTAAATAATTATGTTTTAATAAACTTTTTTCATCCAATTGTCCATTGTAAAATAAAACGGGGAACACTTTCATCAGGAGATTTCGGCTATGGAAAAGATATATCAAGGCAAATGGAATCCTAATATGCTGGCCGATTATTGTTGGACCATGAAGAGGGTTGCTCCACAGGCGAAATATAGCAGAAAATCGTCATTTCTTACTTTCTAGGTGAGTCCGAATGTTCGAATATTGTGTAGTTACGAATGTAGAAAATATTAAAGTGTTTGAAATTATAAATTTCCGTCTCTCGGAAACCTTGCGTGATGGAGAAAACCCGATATCATATTTGAATTCAGGAGAAAAAATACTATCAGAATCACATATTTTTATTTCTGAGACAAAAAAAAAGTTTATTTTTTGTTGCTCAGTGTAATCATTTCTCAACCATGACAAATGTGTCGATTCAAGCTATCTTTCTGTCTTTACTTTGGTGACAGTGTCGCCGACATGGAATGGTATATCATTAATTATAATTGCTTGTTAAAATCATTATTTGTAATAATTTATATGTGTTACTGAATTTAAACAGTGTAGAACAGAACTGTAATTACAAACTTTCGTAGGTTATTCAGCGATGTTGACTGAGTGCTTTGATATAAGGAATTTTGTTAACCCAGAATAATGTAGTAATCTTGTATCAGACATATAGAATGCTATCATTTATTATATTTGTTGAATATCATGATGAGATGGTTTCTGATAGTTCGTGCTTTTACAGTACCAACTGCAGTTGATTATTAGTTCATTACTTTTTCTGTGCAATCTATGAGAACCTATTTCATCCCGTTCAAAAGGGCTTCTCTAACACACGAACAGTACACTACTGTGTAATACGTAGACCTCGGATGTTTAGGCTCAAAAATTGTATATTTAGGTGCGTGCAATAGGCTTTAAAATTGTACATAAACTTCTGATATAGTCCTACTACTATGGGCTTTTACAGAGGGTTGTTTCCGATCTCTGATAACGATTTGCCAAGTAGATTGTGACGTTGGAGTGTGTGTCATCAGGACAGGAGCGTGCGAGGTGATCAAACCAGTCAGTGTGCTGCTTCTGTTACACTCGCATGTGTGTTGCTCTCATAATGCCTAATCAGGTAGACCCGTTTTGGGAAGGGTACATTACTGCCCTTTCCGACGCTAATTATAGTTATTCCGCGATTATTGAGGCTTGCAAAAATGTAATTTTATGGTGTCAAAGTGTGGAATTAGCTCAGTGCTTAATAAAAAGGGAAAGGGTCGCTTGGGATTAATTCCAAAAGGAAAAAAACGGGCAAATCCACGACCTGCTCTACTACTCGCACCCCAGATGTAATCAGAAAGGTCAAGGTCCTTAACTCTGTTGGTAACCCTGCCACACAAAGGTGATTGCGAACAGATTGGGAATATCCCTTAAAACTGTAAACACCATAATAAACAAATATTTAAACATTGAGAAGCGCCACAAAAGCAGGGTTCATAAATTGTTGCCACGTCACATTGCCGAATGTCGCACCAACAGCAGGAAACTATGAAAAGCACCTGGCAGGAGAAAAATGGAAATTTTTGGTCACACTTGATGAAGCATATGTTTATCTAGGAGACTGCAACAAACCCCGGGCAATTTACTATAGAGAAAGGGGTGGGGAAAAAAATCAAAAGTGGTATGCCGAATGCAGAGAAAGTTTCTCCAATGGATTTATGGTCATCGCGTGATATTGCTACAATGAAAAACTGACCATTCGTAGAGTTACTAAAAAGGCCAAAATGAACTCCCAGTACTACCAGGAAGAAGTTTTCACCCTAATTTACCCGACTGAAATCCCAGCTCTCTATGGTATAGACAAAAACCAAGTCTGGGAGCACCAAGACAAGGCCTCCAGTCACACTTCGGGTTCAACCTTGGCGTTCCTGGAGAAATGGAGCAGGAAACTGGAATAGGTATACATGCTATTCCATTCAGCAACATCTCAGTGAAGTCTCCTGATGCATCACCGATGGACTTTGTGTCTTTGGACTCTTCAAAAGGGCACTGGGAAACAGGCGTCCTCGAACAATAGACGGTCTCTAGAAATCATATAAAGAGGAGTGAGAACTTCTAGAAATGGCTGTGCTGCGTAAGAGTCTTCTGCAGCGGAAACTCCGATGCCGAAAGAAGTTCACATTATAAATTTTTTAAATCGATTTGGAGCTCGTCCTCTCAAATCGACAATATAGAATAATTATTTTATAATTTTACCCTTGTTGTTTCATCATTGGATAGAGTGGCTGCTTCTAAAACTAACCCAGCAACATATTTATTATCAATGTTGCAGATTATTTTATACTAGAATATTCTCACTTCTCCCAAACTATTTTTCACATTGATTTTAAGCATCTGCTTTAATATCGATAACCTGGACAGACCCACAATTTTTTTTATTCTGCTCTCAAATCAACATTATAGAATAACTACTTTATAATTTTAGTCTTTTTGTTTCATCATTGAATAGAGAGGCAGCTTCTAAAACTAGCCCAGCAACATATTTATTACGAATCGGGTGAAGAGGCATCAATTAGAGCACGCTCGATGGTAGAGACACGGCTTTTCTTAAGGTAAAACTTAAAAATCATTTGTTATCAGAGATCAAAAACAACCCTCCGTAAAATATCTAATACCACGTAATATCACTATCATTAATAACAAAATTGATGTAAGAATTATGAAATTGATAAAATAAATAAAATTAATCAACTACCGGTATTGTATATCCATTTATTATCTACAAAGTTGACTTATTGTCATGCGTTACATTATTTCAATGCACCAATAAATTAGCGAAAATTTCAAGGAACGCTCAAGTGGAACGAAATATGTAAATGCTATTAAATTTGATTTTGAATTTAATTTGTCATTGAGTGTGAAGTGATAAATTTAATATTAAATATCAAATGTTATTAAAAAGTATTATAGTTCGACCAGTTATCGTATATGGAGTAGAAACTAGGGCTGATACAACAAAAACTAAACAAATAATAAGCACATATGGAAGATCTTAAGAACTATTCAGGGGAAAACATTATTTGATAAAATACACAACACAGAAATTAGGGACAGAAGTCATATTCAAGACATAGCCATATTTATTATAGATAGACGAAAATATTGGAAGGGTCATATAGAAAGAATGGAAGACAACCGACTTGCAAAAAGAGCTAAAGAAGATAAACCAATGGACGGGAGAAGAACAAGAGGAAGACCAGCCAAGAGATGGATAGACAGTGAATGCACATCCAACACGTCTTCCTCCGAGGAGTGATTTTGGAAATAAACAGGATGAAAATCCTATAAATTATGATTAAGAAGAAGAAGAAGATTAAATGGGAATTTTAGGCTCAAAAACAGAATGGGATACTAATGGGTAAATTGGCTTTAATAGGCACAGTGAACTTTTAATTTTTATGGATTTGGTGTCTAAATTATTGAGTTTTATTATATCTTTCAGGGGGAAAAAATATGCATGAAATCTAAAATCCGAGTCTAGTAATTACTCACCCGAGACTACGGCTTCTTATAGGGCCTATAAAAAACTTGGCCAATAATCCAAAACATTCTAGGGCCTACATGTTTATTAATATTTATTTTTTAATTTATTTATTTATTTATTTAGGCCTAACTAAAATTACATTGTGTGGTTAGGCGAAATATATTTGATAAAAATTTCTGTATTTAAAATCAGGATAACAAAGTTTGGCCGATGATAACTGCATGTCTACGTACATTGATATAAAATTAATTTGTGAATGTTTCGTGAGGAAAAACTTAACAATATTTTGGCTCCATATAATGGAACTGGACAGCTAATGACAAATGAGGGAAATTTTGAGGAAGTGGCTGAATTCAAATACCTAGGAACAATAATCACAAAGAGGAATGAGATGCACAAATAAATTAAACATAGGCTCAATTTTGGAAATGTATGCTATTATGCATTGCAGAGACTCTTGATGTCCCAACTCCTTTCAAAAAACGTTAAACTGAAAATATATAAAACTATTATTCTACCAGTTATATTATATGGATGCGAAACATGGACTCTTACTTTAAAGGAGGAAAGGAGATTAAAAGTATTTGAGAATAAAGTACTTAGGAAATTTTTTGGACCAAAGAGAGATGAACAGACAGGTGAACGGAGAAGACTACATAACAATGAACTACATGGTCTTTATAGGAAGCCAGATATAATAAGAACAGTTAAGTCTCGTAGACTGCGATGGGCAGGTCATGTTGCACGTATGGGGAATGAAAGACTTACATGGAAGCTTCTTGTAGGAAAGCCAGAGGGAAGATGCCCAGTTGGTAGATCAGAAATGAGGTGGGAAAATAACATTAACTATGATTTGAGGGAAGTAGATTATACAGGGAATGATTGGAAAGCATTAGCTCAGGATAGGGATGTATGGAGAGCTTATGTCCGCGCGGCCATGAACCTACGGGTTCGACAGTGCCAGTGAGTAAGTAAGTATATTTTGGCTCCACGGCTTCAATTCTCGCATCTCGTTAGTATCGTCCTCTCGACTTGATATGTAACCATAACAAAGTAAACTGAAATTTTGTAAAATTGATACTGCTGGATTAGAAAAAAAGTATTCATAGTGACATAGTGTATAATTATTTTGGGGGAAATAATTCAGAAATTCATTTCAAACCACGCCACTCATATTTCTCTTTTTGATTGAAGTTTGATTCGTTAAAAAAGTAATACATGTATTAACAATCCAGTACAAATTAACTTAGTAGTAGGCCCTATATTGAGACTGGATAAAAATAAAACTTCAGCATTGTCTTAGAAAATATTAAATTTGGAATTAAATATTAAAAAAATAACAGTTTAATGCACAGTTAAGTTTCATAGACTGTGATGGGCAGGACATGTGCCACGAACGGAGAATAAAAGAGGGGCATGAAAGTTCTGAGGCAAAGAGCGCAGCAGTTAGTACCAGAATGAGACGGGAAATAAAATTAACAGTAGGGAGGCATTATTCAGGGGATGATTATGGAACTTAGTTCGGGATAGGGATGTATGGAGAGATTATGTCCACTCGGTCATGAATCTACGGGTTCGATAGTGCAAGTGAGTTATTCTTTTTTTTTTCGTTAATACGCGTATTACAATACATGTATTATTATTATTATTTATGTAATTTTGAATAAGTGACTATTTTGATTTTAAAATGTGATTAATTGTAAAAATTGTGAACAATAAAAAAAAACTATGGCAAAAAAGCAGTATGTATTAACAGATAATTAGCGAACTGGAATGGAGGCAGACAAGGCTGCGCTCCACTTTGAGGTCATGGCAACAAAGTGGGCCCATGTAGCTACGCCATTGGCGGAATAACCACCCAATCGGCTTGGTTTCGGCTTGTTGCCGGGCCACTCCCTACTCTTCATTTTTATTGTAAAAAAGGTAATGTAATATAAGTGACAATTGTTTTCGTTATTATTAGTGATCAATACATTTCATTAACAGCTCTATTCATTTATTTTCGTTTTATTGGTGATGACTGGCGTAATAGAATGATATGCAATTCATTAGACGTTAGTGTGTTGAAGCCAGCTCTCGGTTCGATCACAGTCTACGGGAGTCAATTTATTTTTCTGTCAAAGTAGGGGAAAGGCGCTAAAATCGTACTGCTTGCTAAATCTTACCGGTAATTTGAAGGTTGTGAAAAATAATTAAAAGTACACATGTAATACAACATAAACACGTGAAAAATATATCAGCTGCCAAACATTATGGATTAAAGAATAAATAGAAATGTGAGGCAATAAATATTTAAGATGGACAATATCAGAGTCTTCCCCTAAATGTAAAGTACAACTACTTCCTTCCCGGGGTCATCCATTAATACAGCGCTGTAAGTTACAATAATAACAATAATAATAATAATAATAATAATAATAATAATAATAATAATAATAATAGTAATAATAATAATCATCATCATCATCATCATAGTACATTCACGAATTTAGGCCATTTGTTGACCTGTTTCGGCCTCAAGAGAAACACCATCCAGAAGTCTTTTGAGTGGACGTCCTGGTCTTCTTCTTCCTGCAGGTTGATATCTTAACATTAGTTTGGGTATTCTGTGATCTTCCATTCGATGAACATGTTGTATCCATCTTGACTTATAATCAGAAATTTTGTTTTCTAAAGATTCCATGTGTAATTCTTCTAAGATGTCTTCATTTTTTTGTGATCTAGTAGTGTGTATCCTGCAGTCCTCCGAAGATATCTCATTTCAGCAGATCTAAGTCTCTGTATATCCTTCTGTTTCAACGTCCATACTTCGCTACCATACAAAAGAGTTGGAAGAGCCAGTGTTTTATACACTTTCAGTCTTGAATGCTTTTGGACTAACTGTGGCTTGAAGATAGAATTTATTAACCCTAAAATTCTTAAAAATTTAGATATTTTTGCATTTACATCCTTTTCTTCTTCATATGAGATATTGCATCCTAGATATGTAAAATTATTCACCTGCTCCAAAATTTTATTGTCCAGTACAATTTTACTTCTGACAGGATCTACACCTTGAAATGCCATAATTTTTGTTTTTTCTGTAGATATCTTTAATCCATATTCTTCTGTAATTTTGTTAAGTTCATACAGACCTTTCTGTAGATTATCTTCGGAATTTGCTATTATTATTTGGTCATCTGCAAACAGTAGGGTGTTTAATTTTCTATTTTCTGATATTCTTATTCCAAATTATATGTTTTGTTCCAGCAACATATTACTTCATTGATATAAATTGCAAACAGTGTTGGGGATAGGGGGCAGCCTTGTCTCACACCACGATTTATAATTCCTTCTTCAGAAAATCTGTTATTTAATTTAATCTTTATGGTGTTGTCTTTGTAAATATTTTGTATGTTCTGCCGAAGTAAATTTGGTATATTTCTGTCTTCCAATATATTTAAGAGTTTTGATCTCTTGACTGTGTCGAATGCTTTTTCAAAATCTATGAAAGCAAAATGTGTTTCTAAGTTGAATTCTCTTCTTTTTTCAAGCAATAGTTTAACAGAAAATGCTGAATCAATACAAGATCGTCCTTTCCTAAATCCATTTTGACATTCCATAAGGAATGTTTCACTGAAACTTTTCAATTTTCCATTTAAAATGTCTGCATAAATTTTGTAGCATGTGTTTAACAAACTGATTCCCCTATAGTTGTCCATTTTTCTCTTGTCTCCTTTCTTGAACAGGGGTATAACAATGCTTGTCTTCCATTCTTGTGGTATATCTGCATTTTTGAATACATTATTAAAGAAGGACAACAGTCTTTCATGGAACTGTTTGCCTGCATATTTTGTACAATTCAGAATTCAAGCCATCTGTGCCAGTTGCCTTCCCATTTTTTAATTTCTTTAAACTATTGTTCAATTCTTCCAATGATATTATGGAATCTGTCTCATTATTATTTCGGAAAATTGTATCTTCATAGCTATTGTCAGTCCAAAGACTTTTATAATAATTGAAAAAATCTTCTTTTGTTACTCCGCAATTAATTTTGGTAGATTCTTTAATATCTTTATTCAAATGTTTTAATATTTTGAAGGCATTAGGTTGGAGCTTATGCAAATCTGATTCTAAATGTGTAACAAAATTTAACCATGTTTTCCTATGTCTCTTTCTTATTTCCCTCTTAACAATAGCTCTACAGCGTTTGAATTCTATTTCATTTTCTACTTTCTTTGTGTTCAAATATTTTTTATAAGCTGCATTTTTTTCTTCAATCAATTGTTTTATTTGATCATCCCAGATTTTTAGAGTTCTATTTCTTCTTTGTTGTATATTTACTTTTCCTAAAGTTTCATTAGCTGCATTTTGAATTATCATTTTAATGTTTTTCCATTCTTCTTCGACATCATTACTTTCTGGAGTTGTAGCCATATATTGCTGAATTCTTCTCGAATATAACCATTTAATGCTGTCATCATAAAATAATTTTACCTTGTACTTTTGTTCTATGCTCTGTTGTTGTTTTCTTCTTTTTTTAACCATCTTGGTGGAAATCTTATTCTTGCTTCTACTAGGTAGTGATCTGAACCAATATCATATCCTCTGTAGGCTCTGACATCGAGAAACAATTTAAAATCTTATTATTTGCAATGAAATAATCAATGATTGATTTTGAGTCCTGACGATGCCAGGTATATTTATGTATGTTTCTATGATTGTAAAAGGTATTCGTTATTTTCAGTTCATTGTAGATAGCAAAATCTGTTAATCTTGTCCCATTCCTATTGCTGGTTGGTTCGCCAAATGTTCCAATATTATTGTTGACTTGAGCATTGCCCACTCTGGCATTTAAATCTCCTATTATGAGAATGTAATCATTTCTATTAATTTTGCTATAAATTTCTTGTAATATTTTATAAAATTCTTCATTGTCTTCTTCACGGCCTTCCTCTGGTGCATATACTCCAAGAACTGTCAAATTACCTCTATTTATTTTCAGTCGAAGCTCTAATATTCTTTCATTCCAGTAAGTGTAGTGTTGAATTTTATTTCTTATGGTTTTATTAATCCAAATCATTACTCCAGCTTGTCCATGGGTTTTCCTGTCGACACCGCTATATATTTGTACATAATTTTGTGTTTCTTTCGTTCCTTTAAGTTTCTTCTTAGTTTCTGTAGTTACTGCAATATCAATGTTTCTATTTTTAAATATACTGTCTAGTTCCTCTTCTTTTTCATGGATGCTTCGGACATTCCAGGTTGCATATCTTACAATATCATTTTGCCGTTTTCTTTTAACCATATTTCTTTGCTGTGGGTCGTCATATTTCAATTCCTTCTGGCTTTTTTCGTGTTGAGACTTGAAAGTAGTTTTGAAGTTCCTTAGGACAGGTTACTGGCCCGACGCTAAGTAGTCCAGTGGTAGGGCTGCTACCTTTTAGTCTCTGGACAGACATTAGGATACCGCATTTACTCAGTACCTGATGGAACGTGTTATACCGCCGTGACTCGGTCCTCAGAGCCTCGTTTGTGAGAAAACAGGTTGTACCACGAGAAGGTGAGGATGAGAATTGGGTAGGAGAGGTTATACACACGTCACTACCCCTTACAACCCAATAATAATAATCATGATAATAATAATAATCACAATGATAATAATAATAATAATGCTAATAGTAATAATTAATAATAAATAATAATAAATAATAATAATAATAGTAATAATAATAATATAATAATAATAATAATAATAGTAATAATAATAGTAATAATAATATAATAATAATAATATCAACAATCATATTAATAATAATAATATCAACAATCATTAATAATCATCATATTAGCAATAATTGTATTTAATCATTTTTTAATTAATTGTGAATTTTCCTCGTGACTGAGGTTTTTCTTCGACCAATCTTAATAATTAACATGCATTTTAAACAAAATACATAAATGACTACGGACTTACAGATTATCAGTTTGTAATACATATTGACAAATTTCACTTAATTAAAGTTCTCCATCGTTCTCTTGATCTGTTACACCAAATTTCCTCATTGAATGTTGAATGTTATTCTTCCAGGTTGTTCTTGGTCTTCCTTTTTTGTTCCTTCTTTCAATTTTTCATGTATGGACGGCCTTTGGTAGTCTTCCATCCTCGATTCTTCTTACGTGTCCATACCATATTAACAATAATAATATATAATGGGATCCCAGCAGAACTGATAAAATCAGGGGGAGAAAAGTTGATGGAAAAGATAGCCTACGTCGGGTGCTTAGTATCATTTGGGAAAAAGAGGCTTTTCCATATGGACGGAAAGAATCTATTATTGTATGAATTTATGAGCATGGATATACAACTGATTGTAACAAATACAGGGGCATCTCATTAGTTTCTAAGACTTACCCCTTATATTAGCAACGTGACAGGTGACCAATCTGGATTTACAAGAAATACGTCTACAAGTGGTGGAATTTTTAGTTTGACAGATTTTAGAAAATGATGTATTATTAGGAAGAGCGAGGCGATTCTAAGGGTCAATACGCAAATTCTATTGAATAGGACTAAGAAATGGGGCTGAAAGTAAACATCAATAAAACCAAATACAGGGCAAGTCAAAATGTTGTGCAGGTTTTCAGAAATTTATTATGTGAAATGTAATGAACATATAATATCGTGAGACATATTGTATGAAAGGTAAACTCTCAAAGTTTAGTTGTCCACTTCTAAAGTTCCGCGTTCACCCGCAAGATGTCAACAGCAGAGCAGTAAAGGAAAATGGCGTTGACTGGGATCAGAAGTCTTTCTGTGTGCTTGATTACCATGTAAACAACTCTGTGACTAGTGTTCAACGACATTTCCGTACCAGATACGATAAAGACCCGCCGGATGGGAGATCCATTTGTAACTGGTACACACAATTTAGGGATTCAGGCTGTATCTGTAAACGAAAATCGACTGGCCGTCCGTCGACGAGTGAAGAGACAGTCGAACGCGTTCGCACATGCTTCGTGCGGAAGTCCACAGAAATCCACCTACCGGGGAGCGACAGAACTTCAACTACCACAAAAAACTGTATGGCGGATTCTCCGGAAACGTTTACAGATGAAACCCTACCACTTGCAACTGGTTCAAGCCTTAAAACCCGCCGATTATGCTTTGCGAGCGTCCTTCTGTGTTCCCTGGGGGTCCGTTTATCGGGCCCCAGCTGTGCTCACAACAGCAACAGGGCGCGTCCCCGGGCGGCGGATAGGGGAACGGTCGGTGGTTTGCTTGCACTCCTCCCGGCTAGGTCCAGACCGGACCCGCGGGCCATTTGTGAGGTCGTCAGGACTCGAGCGACCTGATGCACTACATAGCTCGTGCTGTGCCCACTTCAGCAGCAAATCGCGTCCCCTCGGTGGCGTAGTGGGGAAAAGGTCGGTGGATCATAAGTGGGGTCAACAGGAGACGAGCGCCCTGTTGTACTAAAGCTCAATTGCCCCGGCCCACAACGGGATCAGCGGCCGTCGTGGCGAGGCGGTGGGAGATTGTGGAGTTCAGCCCGCTCCCTTCTCTTGGTTTATCCCGAGGACCTTTGTGGGGGCACCATGGGCGATGAGCACCCTGGATGCCTACATTGCTCAGTGGGCTGACTCACAGCAGCGGCACGACTAGGCTTAGTCTTGCGAACGGGCTGGTTGGGACAATACCGGGCGTAATGCTGGAAATTACCACCAGGTCGATAAGCTCGGGAAAGGAGGAAGCGCGGTCTTTGGAGGAGGGCTTAGCGCCGACTCTGGAACCAGTGACCCAAGGACAATCTGTGAGGTCGTCAGGAGTTGAGCGACCTGACGTACTATAGCTCAGGCTGGACCCACTTCAGCAACCAAACACGTCCCAGCTGGTGCACTGGGGGAAAGATCGGTGGATCTGCTAGACAGTCCTCCCGGTTAAGTCCAAGGGACTCGTGAACCATTAGTGGGGTAGGCAAGAGTTGAGCGCCTTGTCGTACTATTTGCTCATCTGTTGGAGCTTGCGAGCTCCGTGCTGGCCCACAACAGCTGCAGAAGGCGTCCCTGGGGGCACACCAGGGCTCGGCTCGGACCAGTCCAGCGGGGAGCTACTGTACTGGTTCCTGGCTTGGCCTACGGGCCCGTCGACAAACTGTGGGGGTCGCCAGGAGATGAGCACCTGGATGTACTAAAAGTCTCATACTGTTGGGCTTGTAGCCCTAGCCGGTCTCACAACGGCTGCAGGACACGTCCCTGGAGGCAGAACAGGGAATGGTCGGTGGATCTGCGACAGCAGTCTCCCGGCTAGGCTCATGGAGCCCGTGGACCAACTGTGGGGTCATCAGGATTGAGTGACCTGATGTACTATGTAGCTCATCAATTGCCCAGAAGTGCAAACTCCAACACTCTCTCCCTGGAGTGTTGGTTAAAGGACCGAGAACTTGAACGTGGACGCGAGATTAGATTAGGGAGGACTAGAACTAGGACTTGGGAGTATGGTCATGACGACCGAGGTATCCCAAGGGTGGGATGGCAGGGCCTAGATGTCGTCCTTCTGTGTTGATTTTCTCGCATTAATGGAAGAGAATGAGTTCCATGAGAGGGTAGTTTACAGTGATGAAGCGACTTTCCACCTTTCAGGAAAAGTGAATAGACACAATGTAAGGATTTGGGGAACTGGTAACCCCCATGCAACTCTGGGACATCAACGCGATTCTCCGAAAGTGAATGTCTTTTGTGCCATTTCCCATGCAAAGGTTTATGGGCCCTTTTTCTTTCATGAACGTACTGTGAACGGACATGTTTTCCTTGATATGCTACAAACAATGGCTCCTTCCGCAGCTTGAAGCGGATAGTCCAGATTTCATTCTGCAGTTGGATGGTTGCCCCTCCACATTACCATGGCAGTGTTCGAGACCATTTGAATACGGCTTTACCACAACGCTGGATAGGCCGTGCATCTCAGGGTGATCAACAACTCATTCATTGGCCACCTCGTTCACCAGATCTAACCCCGTGTGATTTCTTCATGTGGGGTCTTGTAAAGGATCATGTTTACGTACCACCACTTCCAACAACACTGCATGAACTGCGTGCCCGCATCACAGCAGCCATTGCTGATATCGACCGCGGACTGCTACAGAAAGTTTGGCAGGAGATTGAATATCGGCTTGACATCTGTCGTGTAACAAAAGGCGCTCACATAGAACATCTGTGAATATTTAAAAAAAAACTTTGAGAGTTTACCTTTCATACAATATGTCTCACAATATTATATGTTCATTACATTTCACATAATAAATTTCTGAAAACCTGCACAACATTTTGACTTGCCCTGTATATGGTACACATAAGCATACATTATATAATGAAAATGGACAGTTAATGACAAACAAGAGAAAATTTGAAGAAGTGGGTGAATTTAAATACGTAGGAACAATAATTACAAACAGGAATGATGTGAACACAGTAATTAAATATAGGCTAAATTCTGAAAAAGGACGTTAGGGAATCTTGTCCCAACTTCTCTAAAAACATGAAACTGAAAGTATATAAAACTATTATTCTCTCTAACTAACTAACTCACTGGCACTATCGAAGCCGTAGGTTCATGGCCGCGCGGACATAAGCTCCCCATATATATCCCTATCCTGAGCTAATGTTTTCCAATCATCCCCTATAGGCCTATAACCTAGCCTACTTCCTCAAATCATAGTTAATGTTATTCTCCCACCTAATTCTTGGTCTACCAAGTGGGCGTTTTCCCTCAGGTTTTCCTACAAGAAGCCACCATGCACGTCTTTCATTCCCCATTCGTGCCACATGTCCTGCCCATTATCCCAGGTATATTAAATGTATACGTAACATAGACTATAAGGAAGGAAAAGAGATTACATGTATTAGAGAATAATGTTCTTAGGAAAATGTTTAGACTAAAGAGAGATGAATAGCCCAAGACCGTAGGCTTTGGAGGTTTGGCACGGGAAGACGGCAGCAGCTGTAAAAACCCGAAGATAGATAATTATTATTATTATTATTATTATTATTATTATTATTATTATTATTATTATTATTATTATTATTATTATTATTATTATTGTGGAAAGCAACGGGAAGCTACCACACCTACACAATTCCCTACTAAAGCTGCAAGCATAGCATGAAAATGCTATGATTGCAGTGAAGGACCTGCCTTCGGGCGGAATTACTATGGATGGATTATTATTATTATTATCGTCATCATCATCGTTATTGTTAGCATGGTAACCTTTGTCATATTAACTTCTGAATTCACAATGTTACATTTCTGTGAATCTCGACTGATGATTTCCAAATTTCTAATAACGTTAAACAATTTAAAAGCATTGAAAAATTTGACCAAATATCTTCATCCAGATCTTCCTAATGAGGACAACACGCACACACTATTGAGTAACACTAAGATATTAGGACTGGAAGTAAATATCAATAAAACTAAATATATGGTCACACGTAGAAATACATTATATAATGGAAATGGAAAGCTAATGACAAACGCGGGAAATTTTGAGGAAGTGGCTGAATTCAAATATCTAACAACAATAATAACAAAGAGGAATGAGATGCACAAAGAAATTAAACATAGGCTCAATTCTGGAAATGTGTGCTATAATGCATTACAGACACTTTTGATGTCCCAACTCCTTTCAAAAAACGTTAAGCTGACTATTTAACTCTTGCCCCAAATGGGAGTCAATGACCAATCACATATCAATGATGTTTTATTTACAACCAATCACAGTCGTGTTTCGCCTCGAATTTATCGACTGAAGTTTGTCATATTAAAGAGAGTTCCTCCTTTTTAATATTCTGAATAGGTCATAGCATTATTTTGCAGTGACTGACTCTCTAAGAAATACGGCTACCAGATTGTATATATAGTGCATGAATGTCAGCAGATAGCGCATGCGGGAGATAATATAAAAACAGTTGTAGCAATTGGTTATACCGCAAAATAAAAAAAAATAAAAAAAAGGAAACCACTGTTTGCACTTTCTTAAATGAATTATTTTCCAGGAAATGACGTTGCAGAAAAATATAATTGAACATATTTACATCATAGGACATCCGAAATTAATGAATACCTACAATATTGGCTATAACTTTCTCCACTAGGGTGCATTCTTACAATATTGCGGTCCTTTGGCAATAAATAATATGATCTGGTTGCAGTGATGAACAAAAGGAATCAAATGAAAGCGTACCGATCGTTTTCTCACTTGTTTTTCAAATATCGCCGTTACCATTAAAATATATAAATATTTTAAAGTAACTGTACTTAAATAACCGTGGCCGTGGCGTTAGTCGGTAGAGTCGCATACCTTCCACTCCGGCGGACCCGGGTTCGATTCGAGGCGGGGTAGGGGATTTTTAATCTCCACCTTGGGTCTGGGTTGGTGGTCTTGTCCTTGTGTCTATATGGGGAGGAATCATAGAAAGGTAACATAAGGTAAAACAGAAAGGAAAAAGAAGGAAGGAACACAGTGTTAAACGAAAATAGGAAAAAAAAAGAGGCCGATGTTTAGAAAAATGATTTGTGAGTAAACAGCTTAATTTTTATTCATTAATTAGTCCTAACAAATGCCACTCTTAATTTCCAAATTCTCTAGATAAATTCACGACTCACGAAGTGAGGAGTTTATGGATAATTTGGAAATCACTCGTGGCATTACTTATGATAAATAGGCTAGGCCTATATAAAACTATTATTCTACCGGTTATATTATATGGATAAGAAACATGGACTCTTACTTTAAGGGGGAAAGGAAATTACGAGTATTTGAGAATAAAGTACTTAAAAAATGTTTGGACCAAAGAGAGATAGACAGGTGAATGGAGAAGACTACATAACAATGAACTACATGGTCTTTATAGGAAGCCAGATATAATAAGAACAGTTAAGTCTCGTAGACTGCGATTGACAGGACATGTGGCACGTATGTGGAATGAAAGAGGTGCATGGAAGCTTCTTGTAGGAAAACCAGAGGGAAAATTACCAGTTGGTAGACCAAGAATGAGGTGGGAGAATAACATTAACTATGATTTGAAGGAAGTAGATTATACAGGGAATGATTGGAAAGCATTAGCTCAGGGTAGGGATGTATGGAGAGCTTATATCCGCGCGGCCATGAACCTACGGGTTCGATAGTGCCAGTGAGTAAGTAAGTAAGATCTCCCTAATGGCCCCTTTTTAGCGATGTTTTTTTTGTCATTCTTCAGATGCTCATATAACATTTTCAGTCGTCTAAATGCTCATGTTTTAATTCTTGTACAATTTCTTTATTGTATACTTTTCTTGGTTTTAAATGCATTGGACCACAAGCAACTCCTAATACCCTCCAAACTTTTTCTTTCGGAAGTTTGCAATTTACTTTCGTCATTTTTGGTAACACGCCGCCATACCTCACAGACATTAGGTTGGTAAGGGATAATAGTCGACTGTTTTATAAGGAACCCAAGATTTCCGGTGACTTATTACAGAGTCGGTTGGTGGAGTAGTGATTCTAAGGTTCGCAGGTTCAAACCCGGGCGGAGACGATGAGATTTTCCGGGAATAAAAACCCGAGTACCTTATTGGTTTCTTGGAAAGAAGACCGAGTCCGCGGTTTCCGTGTCGTAGATTTAAGGGACTTAAAATAACCTCAAGCCTGAAAAAAGAGGCATCTGTACAAAAATTTGTCGACACTTTCACGCCTAAATTTGAATCGCGACGCGAATTGTAATAATCTGAGTTTATTAAAGAGCGTCGTTTAAATAAAATAACTTACTTACTCACTGGCACTATCGAACTCATAGGCTCATGGCCGCGCGGACATAAGCTCTCCATACATCCCTACCCTGAGATAATGCTTTCTGGTCATTCCCTCTACAATCTACTTCTTTCAAATCATAGTTAATGTTATTCTCCCCCATTTCTTAGTCTATCAACTGAGCGTTTTCCATCTGCCTTTCCTACAAGAAGCTTCCATGCACGTCTATCATTCCCCATACGTGCCACATGTCCTGCCATCGCAGTCTACGAGACTTAACTGTTCTTATTACATCTGAATTCCTATTAAGACCATGTAGTTCATTGCTATTATTATTCTCCATTCACCTGTCTGTTCATCTCTCTTTGGTCCAAAAAAATTCCTAAGTACTTTATTCTCAAATACTCGTAATCTCCTTTCCTCCCTTAAAGTAAGAGTCCATGCTTTGCATCCATATAATATAGGCCTAACTGGTAGAATAATAGTTTTATATATTTTCAGTTTAATGTTTTCTGAAAGGAGTTGGGACATCAAAAGTCTCTGTGATGCATAATAGCACGCATTTCCAGAATTTAGCCTATGTTTAATTTCTTTGTGCATCTCAATTCTATTTGTGATTATAGTTCCTAGGTATTTGAATGTAGCCACTTCCTCAAAATTTCCCTCATTTGTCATAACACAATACGCAATAATCTGTTGTTTATGTGTTAGATATGTGATGAAATAAGTTCTGATTGAATACAAAGAAAACTAAAGAATTGACCGATTTAATCAACTGGGGCACGGAAAAGGTGATGATTACAGTAATTGTTTATTTTTTCATTTCTCTTTCTATTCTAACAGAACCTATCTTATCAGTTATCACAGTCTTAAGGACGTAATATATTCATCTGTAACAACAATAAATCACCGTCGACTATCTATTCCTTATATCAAAACACTCGGTCATCTATTCTTAACAACCTCTGAATGAAAGTTTGTCAGTAGAATTCTGTTGCACTCCACGAAATTGCCGGCCACGGTGGTCTAATGGTTCATTGCCTCTAGTCCCGAGGGTTGCGGGTTCAAATCCGGCCGGGATAGATGGATTTTTAGGACGAAAAAATCTATGGAACATGTCTTCCGGGAGAGAGACCTCAAGCCGTGGGTTCCGTGTTTGGTGATTTACAGGCTCGTAAAAGGAGAGCAAGCCTGAATAAAAAAGTATCTGTGCCAAAATTTAACCGACCTCCATCCATCCAAGTAATACCTTTGTTTACTAAATGTCTCGTTGAGGTTGATGTGCTAACCAAATGTCACCCATTGGCACCTGTAGGTAAATAAGCCTAACTAAAAATAGCCTGGTTAAGGAATTCCCCCTAGGGAGAGACCCATGTCCCAATGCCGGAAGTATGGGGAATATATTTATATATATATAATTAAATAAAAAATAAAACTTAACAGTTTTATGTGATTTTCATATTTATTAAAATATAAATTAGTTACAGCTGTGTTCTGTACTTTGTACCTTCTTCAGACATGATAACAAATTAACGAATTTTCTTATTATAATAACAAAATTCATTAATTTATCATGTCTGAAGAAGGTGCAAAGTATCGAAACAGCTGTAACTAATTTATATCTTAATAATATGAAAATCACATAAAACTGTAAGTTTTATTTTTATATAGGCTAAGTTATGGATATTCATCAAGTAAACACCAATTCAATTATATATATATATACATATATATATATATAATATAATTTATTTGTTTATTTATTTAATTCCTTAATGTCAAAATTTAATTGTAACATCGAAATAAATAAATAAATACACACATGTATGTATATATATATATATATATATATATATGTGTGTGTGTGTGTGTGTGTAATTTTTGTTAGATGAACAAACAGGCGAATGGAGAAGACTACATAACAGTATAATATATATATATATATATATATATATATATATATAATGTATTTATAGGAAACCCAGATTTAGTAAGAGTTAAGTCTCGAGGGGCAGGACATGTGGCATGGGCGGGGAATAAAAGATGGACATTGCATCTTCTTGTAGAAAAACTAGGGAAAACGCCCAGTTGGTAGACCAAGAATGGGTTGGGAGAAACGCATTGACCACGATTTGGATTATATAGGGGATGGTTTTGAAAACACTAATTATGATAGGGATTTATGGAGTACTTATATCTCCGCGGCCATGAATCAAACGGTTCGATAGTGCCATTTGAATTGTTATAGGCCTATATATGTGGTGTGTTTTTTTTATATATATATATATATATATATATATATATATATATATATATGTATATATATATATAAGTATGAAATCAGGCACAATCAAACTTGTATATATCTGTAAGATTCAGCTTTCCTAAAGACTAATGAGTTCATATTAACATATCATCAAAAGCATAGTAGATTAGAACATGGATGGACTCGGGTTATCGATGCCCGTAACACGGTAACCTTGTGAAGGTTCATTGTATTATAGGATCCATCGTTGTTTGTTATGAATGAACGATGTTATTTAGTCTGCTATGGTGTTCCTGGTTTCGGCACAAGCAAGCATTCACACAGACTCATATTGCCATTTTCTGGGCAACCCTCCCTTTAGCCCTATTCTGAGTCTTAAGTTGTCACATAGGCTCAGAGCTTGAGGAAAAATACACGAATCTCCCCATTGATCACCACAGCCACATATTGTATACACTTGTGGTTTGCTAAATTAGATGAGATGAGGTGAAGTGTGATATATAAAAAATAAATGAAGATGAAATGTTAGGAGAGGGAAGGAGAGTGGAGAGTGCTGGTGGGATGACTTTCGGGAAACAGGAATACCTCGAGAAAACTCCGAAAAATCCCGGTATTCCACAACTAATGCCCATCCGGAACCGCAGAAAGTAGGGACAGCCGCGCACCCTAGACATAGGCCTACGTCTAACGAGATAGCTATAGTAGCCTAATATTTGTTTACTACTTATTTACGAGAATTTTCGTCCATCATATTGTTAATCTCTAATCAAAATTCTTGAATACCGTAGCTTAAATTCTTATTACTTATTATATTTAAATGTTCAGTAAATGTTTTTCTTTCTGTGTAACTCTTAAATCTGTTCCTTGTGTGGCTTATGTAACTGAATGAGCACTTGAATTTCGTGTTCATGTTCACATAGTAATGTCAAGTCATCTGCATAAACATACAGTATATTGAGTTTTATTCTTCATTTTTGTATCACACTAGCTAAAACACGGCGTGCGCTGCTACGCCTAAATAAATTATGTGTTTTTACATTTAGTTGAATAAGTAAAAGGAAAAATAATTATAAATTTATATCGTTATTATTTTTAGATACCCGTGCTGATTACCCGGCATTGTCTGATATATTTGGCATAAATGAGCTGAAAGACAAAATTCGTTATTTCGAGTTACCCGTGCTGCTGCGCTGCTTGCCCGGGAATCAACTTATTCCGATTTGTTTGGCATCATTGAAAGACAAAAATGGTTATTGTGAGTTATCCATAAAAGATAAACATATGCTATCGCGGGTTTTTTGTAGAGTTTTTTCTTGAGATATTCAATTCTGTGTACATTAATTTGGTGCATTTGTTATGATTTAGGCAGCGTAAGCCATTTAAGCGTCAAAAAAGGATTGCTTTTCACTACACAGAGTGATTTTTGAGGGTGTAGGAGTTGAGTATCACAAATCTCTTATAGCCTATGATCATCCCGGGAATCTCCTGAAAAATTTGCAAAAAAAAAAACATCACAATCGCGCATAAAGTACGAACAAACAAACAAACATTAATTTTTATATATTAGATTTTTAATTTTTTTTTAATACTATGATAAACATAACTGGCATTTCAACTATGAAATTTAAATGATAATACACATTTTTACTATTATATATATCCCACTACAGGCATTAGGAGGCCCTTGAGGTAGTAGGAGGTTAAGGATCCCACCTTCCTAGACAATCGGGACAAGATGTCATCCCTGCGGTACGGCCGCCTTTAACCCCAGAATAAACCTCTTGTACGAACGCATATCCTTTGTTAGAGATGAGCCAACCCCAGGGTTAAGGTTCCGCAAGAATGTTTAGGCCATTTTAAATATCCTCACCCCTCCGGGACTCGAACTTCCGACCTTCCGGTTTTGTCATACTGGTATAACCCCCCCCCCGTGTGTGTGCCTTTTTAACACTTTTGCAGCCTCAATTTTTTTCGCAACCAATCCTCCATATGACAATCGATTAAAAAAAGTAAGATCGAGTTCGTAAACCAACTTGTTCGGTCAAATTAGTGGGCGTTAACGTGAAAATCGCTAATAACACAGGCCTGCCAAGATTTTGCGGCATGATGTATTTTAATGCAAATAAGTCAAGTCAAATCCCCTGCTAACAGAACTGTTATTAGTTTTTGCGTATCACGTACAGATTTTGCACAATTCTATTTTTAACACAAAAAATGAGAGCGCGCGGTCCACCACCTGTATGTAGTATATACCTACATGATGTAAGCACACCTAAAAATATAATACAATTTTAAAATATAATCATTGATTTTATTCACACCAGTTTGTCATTTTGTTTAATTGAGGGTCGGTTCATTCTACTCTTTCCTGGTTATATTACACAGTTTCGTCGGAGGAAAACTGCGGAAGCAATCCAGATATTACAATTCCAATACCGTCAACAACATTACAAAAGAGTTGTACCAGCACTCCTTCCATTCTCCACCACAGAAGTTTATTCATTCTGTCCCTCGAATCAAAAGACAAAAAATTCGTGTCCTAAACAAGATTGAATGATTTGATACGCGATTTGGGTCTTACGAAAGAAGAAAGTGAACTTCTAGGTTCGGAATTTAAAGAAAATAATCTTTCAGTTCCTGGTACACTTTTTATTATTTAAGAATTTAACGAGTATTTTGTAGTAGGAGGGAGGAAGTAGCGTACTATTGTTATGTCCCTGACTTGATTGATCGCCTAGGAACAGTTTACGAACCGGCAGATTGGCGTATGCTTAATTATTCTAGCCACAGAAAAACATTTTTTATGGCTACAGATTTGCAAAACTTATTAGGATGTTAATTTTAAAAACTGCATGTCTGACATGGAACTACAAGCTTGGGAATCAAACAAGAACATAATCGAGAAGTTTCTGGGTAAAGTTGAAGATGATGAATACGAGAAAATTGTAGAAACCATGCCTGAAAAGTTGAGGGCACTGGGATGTAATACGAGCTTGAAGTTACACTTCCTCCACTCTCATCTTCAACATTTCCCAGAGAATTTAGGAGCACTAAGTGAAGAACATATTGAGAGCTTCCTTCAAGACATAAATGGGATGAAAACGAGGTACCAGGGTCGATGCGATGTCTCAAAGATTATCTCCTGTCGTTGGTGTTTGGTAAGAGAAAATCCTCGGCAGGAACGCAAACGCCATTCTACTCACTGTTAATTTATTCATGTGCAAAGGAGAAAATAGAGATCTTAAGGCATGTTAGTAGTTTTTTTATTTACTTTAAACTGTTTTAACTGCACAATTGATTTTTATCAAGCCTGTGTAGTTTTTACAGCATTTTAAAGGATTAGGCTATGGCTATTACATACAGGTCTAATGCAAAAAGTAATAAATATTTAATTTCAACATGACAAAAAAAAAACCTTACGTGATACGAAAAAACTAACATACTTGAATTCAGCACACCAAAAATTAGCTTTAGAGACCTGTTAAACCCTGTGCCGCAGAGGAAAAACAATTGTGTAATAGCATAAGAGCCCAATGGCAGAGCGCCAGGGCTTAAAGCTGGAGATATTGTGTACAAATCCCATCTGGTATAATTTTTCTCTCTTGTTATGTTGCCGTTCGTCTCGGTAGACATGTGGCTAGCGCGATCGGCTGCGCCGACTGGGATATCAGGTTTGAACCTTTGCAGTTACGGACAATAGAAAAATTAGTTTGGTTGGCAATCAACGGGCGTTCAAAATAAGTGGTAGCGGGATCCAGTGGGGTGCCACCAGTTTGCTGCCTCATGACTCCGAGCCTGAGCAATGAAAAAAGGGACAGAAAGGGCTAACGAGAGGGTTGTAGTCCCCCCTCGCGACAATGGGCTCAACCCAAAAATGACGGTATGAGTCATTGAAATAGAACCTGGTGTGTCGGATCTGGGAAGAGCTATAACATTCATAACACCCTAGAGTAAATTCTCAATCCGCTCATACCCATATTACTGAGATAGCGCAATAGATCTTTCAAGTCGCGGTGCTCATGGCAGTCTGCCCTCCCAGCCTAAATAAAGATTTCTAATTATGTTGAAGTACAGTAAAAGCTCCTTATTTGCAGGGATATGTGCCGTAAATGTGCCGCGAATATGGAATGGTAATTTGTAGGGGATACGTTCCAAGGTTCCAAAATAAAATAAAAAATATCAAAATAAAAGCAATTAATGAGAGATTTTGAACCATTTCTATTATTAATTACATTCAGGCTTAGCCAAGGACGAAGTTAGTAATTTTTTCCTGTTTTGCCGCTTTTAAAAGGTCTTTCAATTCAGATTGATATTCAGCTGTGGATTCAGCGATAGAATTCCTTATTTTGTGTTCGGATTTCTTGATGAATCGTACCATTGATTCATTAACATTGGAACAGCGTAATATAGGCGCAAATGACTTGCCAACGCGTAAACGCTCAAGCATTTCTGTTCTTACTTTAAACGGCAACACTACTTTTTTCCGCTTCCGAACTAATTTTCTTTCATTTTACTCGGCATTATAAATTAGCAACAAAGCAGAAGAGACACGTGTTATTCAATCAAAATTATTGCAACGAATGACAAGTGTGAAACAATAAAAACGCCGATCGTGGCCAGGGCGGCATTTATAACGGACATAGCGGCACGTGAAATACGACGGCGATGGCTTTTAACATCGAACTTTAGGCTTAGTGACAATAAGGTTTGTTTTACTTTGGTATTAATTTGTCCATTTGGTTTGAATCGCTGTTTGTAAAAGTCGCCTTGGCACGTGCCTGCAGTAAAAAATGTTGCCGATGCGTTAATAAAGGATACCAATCCTTCTAATAAACCGACTGGATCCGCGAATAAAGAAATTTTAGCTGCGAATAAAGGAACTGTGTCGTAATTTTTTAATACGCGAATAATGAAAACGCGAATAAGGAGCTTTTACTGTATTTACCATTGCAGAAACTGAATTGTGAATGTTGTGAATTACTCAATTGTGAATTACAATATTTCATGTAACAGAGAAATAACTAACTCACTGACACTATCGAATCCATTGGTTCATGGCTGCGCGGACATAGGCTCTCAATTCTTCCCTATCCTGAGCTAATGTCTTCCAATCATCCCCTTTATACTCTAACTTCTCTCAAATCATGGGTAATGTTTTTCTCCCATCTCATTCTTGGTCTCCCAACTGGCGTTTCCCCTCTGGTTTTCCTATAAGAAGCTTCCATGCACATCCTTCATTCCCCATTCGTGCCACATGTCCTATTTATCACATTATACAAGACTTAACTCTTCATATATATATATATATATATATATATATATCATATAATATATATATATATACACACATATTATTCCTATAAAGACCTTGTAGCTCACTGTTAAGTGGTCTTCCCCATTCATCTTTCTGTTCATCAATCTTTGGTCCAAAAATTTTCCTAAGAACTTTATTCTCAAATACTTGTAATCTCCTTTTCTCCCTTAAAGTAAGAGTCCATTGTTCGCATCCATATAATATAACTGGAAGAATAACAGTTTTATACATTTTCAGTTTAACATTTTATTTTTAAAGGCGTTGGGACAGCAAGAGTCCCTGTAGCATAATAGCATGCATTTCCAGAATTGAGCATATGTTCAATTTCCTTGTGCATATCATTCCTATTTGTAGTTATTATTCCTATGTATTTTAATTCATGTACTAGAATATAAAAAAGAATCCAAAACTTCACTTTAAAAAATGTAAAATGTTTTATGGAATGACCATTTAGTGTTTTGATATAAGAAACCAATAGCCTCCACTGTGGACACCCTTCGACCAAAAAATGAGTCATCTCTTGAACGCACATTTCTTCTAAGTCATACTCGGCACAGCGCTGGGTTCAAACTAGGAAACTAGTCATAATTGTGCAGTCACTGAGCTACTGTGTTATGTGGCATGAACTGAAGATTCTTCTACGTGTCCCGATAGCTCAGCGGTAAAGTACGCGGTCAATGTTTCTGTTAATGAAGATCGCAGGTTCGCGTCTTCAATTATGCAGTTTTTTTTTCGTGATATTTGTATTAAAACGTTTTATGAATTAAATACATTTTATTTCGACATTTGAATTAATCTATACTTTTTAAGTTCATAATTTGTTTATACCGTTGAGGTTATAACAATGTTAAATTATATATTTTTACACGCTTTATATTAGCTTGACCTGTATCTGTCTATGTAACGAACCTGTATCTATGTAACGGAATCTTTGAACACAATTTTCATCCACTTTAAAACATTGGATCGACTTGAATCTTTGTATACTTGTAAAGGACCCATTACAATACAATAATTTTCATTTTTTTTCTAAAATCCTGGCCAGAATCATCGGAAAATCAAAAAATAAATAAAAACCTGTGTAATAGGTTTCGGACTTACCGACTTTTTAGTCAATCGTTGTAAGAGCTCAGTTAGTAGAGCGGTGGACTGTAGTGGTATATAATTTCAGCAATCAATAGGTCGCTGGTTCAAATGTTTTTTTTAGAAAAGTATTATGCAATTAAATTTTCATGGGATTCCGGTTTATGACAATCAGTTAAACTAAAAATTTAAAAAAATAGTTTAAAAAACTGAAAAAACACGCTTTATTAGAAAACCAAACTAAAAAATAAAAAAATAAATAATAGTTTAAAAAACCAAAACAACACGCTTTATTAGAAAACCGAACTAAAAAATAAAAATAATGATTTTAATTTCTAACACGCTTGGGGAAAAAAATTAAAGTGGTCAACAAAAAAATCATCTCCAACACATCTAGAATAAAACTAGAGTTATCTACAAAAAAATTACGTTTTCTTCTTAGAGACTTTACTTTTACCAATATCTGTTTATTATCAAATATAAGTATTAATTATAATAGAGCACCCCACGCTTTTGATATTAAAATTATTTTTTTTGTAGATAACTCTAGTTTTATTCTAGATGTGTTGGATATTATTTTTTTGTTGACCACTTTAATTTTATCCCAAGCGTTTTGTAAAATAAAATTATTTTTCATTTTTTAGTTCGGTTTTCTAATAAAGCGTGTTGTTTTAGTTTGTTTAAACTATTATTTATTTTTACCTTGTATACTACCGTCTTCCTCAACTATCTAAAATTTTCGTTGATTTCATTCTAGGCATTTCGATGCATGCTTCATCTTCTGGAGTTGTTGTAGTAGTATTGAATTAACTGTATGTCTAATAGAGGGTTTTGCTTATTAGGCACATTTACGTTGAGAATGTTTGTATTCTTGGCCTTCTTGATAATTTCGATTTCTTGTAAAATGTTAATTTTGTGTCTGTTGTTTTCTCTGTGTATAATTTACATTGTATTATCGATATTGTTGAAACTGTGGCCGCTTTCTGAAATGTGTTTAGCGAAATTTGATTTCATTGTTAAAGGAGAAGGCAAATCAAATTTCGTTGTTCACCAGGTTGAATCGAATCGAAAATGTATGGGCTAAGATGAAAATAGAGATGAACTCTAATTGGCCTGCAGATGCGCGAAAAACGGAAAGAGGCTTATGGGCACAAATTCAAGACGCCTGCCGATCGTCCACGTGCCTGTAGAAATTTGATTGCATCAATGCCCCGCAGATTGAGGGCGGTAATAGATGCTGAGGGTTCATACACCCGATATTAATTTTGTTAAAGTTTTCATTTTAGAAGATATTATTTTCTTTCTTCATTTAATTATTAGAAGGTTTTCATTTATGTGTTTCGTGTGTGCAATTAAAGCCATAAAACTCAAATATAAAATTAAATATGAAACTATATTACAGGCGAAATGCTATCCTAACATTCAGTAAAAAAAAAAGTAGAACCGGAATCGAACCCGTGAGGTTACGAACGCAGATGTTGTGTGTTAAACCTCTCGACAACGGAAACACATAAAGGCAAGCTCTCTCTTTTATGTTACTTGAGTGTGCACTACGTTAACTAGCAAACAACACAGTACAATTACTGAAAACGTGTTAATGTGAATATGGCTTCTGCGAGTGCTCACGAAGTTCCCCGATCGGTTGATGGAATCAAGAGATGACTCTCTCTTTTTTTTTCTTTTTTTTTTTTTTTCTAAGGGTGTACCTCCTTACAGAGTTGAAGTGTTTGAAATTTGAATATATTTTATAATATTGTAGATAATATAAAATTCGGTAAGGGAATGAAATAATTGTGTTACTTATTCTGCAGATTTTATTGTTGCATGAATCATGTGAATTTTCTTAATATATCCAGCATATTTATTGTTGATTATTTCTCAGTTGTGAGACATCTGTATATGAGGTTCTATTAGAAAAGTGTTGGTCTGTTATACTCGTACATCCCAGGAACAGAGTGTTGTCACGGGTTTCGAATATAGTGTTTACTATGACATGATGTTTCAAAGGACATTATATATATATATATATATATATATATATATCTGACAAATCAACATGAAAATGCTCTTTAATAAAGTACTAGATATCTTGGGTTACTTATATAACACACTCATTTCAACATTGAACAAACTCTGATAGTTTATGATAACATAATTTTCTTGTGATCTGGATTTTGGTGTTCCTTTTACAATCATTGTATGTTTATCTACAAGTATGTCATAAACAGGATGAAGAAAAATTAAACCAATATTTGAAGAATTACATCTAGATGCTTATCAATAGAGTTTACTTCCATCATGTATAATTATATGTGTCATTTCGAAATGGGATCATCTACAGTTGATCAAATTTTACAGGAGAGGGGAAAAAAACTGATTCAACTTGTTCAAGATAAGGTATTGAATCTGAAATTGCTACTGAATAAAGTCACAAAGTGGTAAAGGAATAGTGTAGTTGATCCGTTCTCAAGCGGAAACGATGGACGTAGGTATGTAAACATTGAATAAAAAAAATGAATTTCATAAAAATAGGAGATGCTCCCTTTTCGAACTGACTCATTCAATTAAATCATTCTTCTTCTTCTTCTTCTTCTTCTTCTTCTTCTTCTTCTTCTAACACTACAAGCCATTATGAGCCCTGGCTGCTGTTAGGACACTCTTCCATGCATCCTTGTCCAACGCCCTCCTGCTCCATCCCCGGACCCTGAGCTTTCGGAGGTCCTCCTATACTCCATCCATCATTCTATCTTATCTTCAGCTTTGGTCTTCTTCTTCATCTTCTTCCGTCTGGTCTCAGTAGCGTAAGCTTTCTAGTAATATTCTCCTCCTCCATTCTCATTTTATATGACCCCACAATCTCAGTCTGCCAATTTTTAATAAACCTTACAATATTTTGGTCTGAGTGTACAAGTTGTGAATTTACATCGTTCATCTCTTATCCGCCATTCTCCACTATCATTTTTATGGGTCCCAAGATCCTCCTCATAATTCCCCTTTCAAAAAAACAAAAGGGGAATTCTCAGTCTTTCTTCATTATCTCTACTACGTAGTCCAGCCATTCACTGTCATAAATAGCAACAGTATGGTTTTTAATTAAACCCATGTATTATGAAAATCATAAGGTGTCTGAAATTTTGGGAAGTATCCTTGTAACTATTGACTTTGTAGTACAGACCCTGTGATGCCGCCATATGCCAAATAAATTTCTTCTTTTTACACGCTTTATATGAGCTTGAACCATGATCAATCTATCTATCTATCTATGTCACGGAATTTTTCAACCGCGATTGTCACCCACTTAAAATCATTGGATCGGCTTAACCCCCCTTTGTTTACTTGTAAAGGCCCCGTGACAATACAATATTTCCATATTTGGTTTCTAAATTCCTGGCCAAAATCATCAGGAAATAAAAAAGGTGTCTTTGTATCTATTGTAACGTCGCAATCCTCTTGAAACACGATTTTCACCCACTTCGAACCATTTGGATCGTCTTGAAACGTTGTATACTTTTAAAGGACCCGTGACAATACAATAAGTTCATATTTGTTTATAAAATCCTTGCCAGAATCGTCAGAAAGTCAATAATAAGTTTTAAAAAACTAAAAGAACAAACGCTTTATTAGAAAACTAAAAACTGAAAATAATTTTAATTTCCAATACGCTTGGGATAAAATAAAGTGGTCAACAAAAAAATCATCTTCAACACATATAGAATAAAATTAGAGTTACCAACAAAAAGAAAATAATTTTACCATCAAAAGCGTGGGGTGCTCTATATCAATTAATATATTTGATAATAAACAGATATTGGTAAAAGTAAGCTCTCTAAGAAGAAAAAGTAAAAATCATAAAAATCACCCCACACTTTTCATGGTAAAATTATTTTCTTTTTGTTGATAACTCTAATTTTATTCTATATGTGTTGGAGATGATTTTTTTGTTGACCACTTTATTTTATCCCAAGCGTATTGGAAATTAAAATTATTTTTCATTTTTTAGTTTTCTAATAAAGCGTGTTCTTTTAGTTTTTTAAAACTATTATTTATTTTTTATTTTTTAGTTTTAATATTTTACAGAATAAGATAAAAATATAAATATCTTTAAATTCGATACTATTGTAGTATGACCTAAAAGTAATACTCATATAAAAAAAAAACTTCCAGCCGGATTTGAACCAGCGACGTATGGATTACTGAAATTATATACCACTAAAGAGTTCACTGCTCTAATAACTGAGCTTTTACAACGATTGACTAAGAACTCGACTAGTCCGCGACCTATTATACCAGTTTTTATTTTTTGATTTTCGGATGATTCTGGCCAGGATTTTAGAAACAAAATATGAAATTATTGTATTGTCACGGGTCCTCTACACGTATAAGAAGTTTCAAGTCGATCCAATGTTTCTAAGAGAGTGAAAATCGCGTTGAAAGATTCCGTTACATTGATACAAAAACACGTTTTTTTTATTTTCTGATGATTATGGCCAGGATTTTAGAAAATAAATATGAAATTATTGTATTGTCACGGGTCCTCTACAAGTATACAAAGTTTCAAGTCGATCCAATGTTTCGAAGTGGGTGAAAATCGTGTTGAAAGATTCCGTTACATTTATACAAAAACACTTTCTTTACACGCTTTATATTAGCTTGACCTGTATCTATCTATCTATCTATCTATCTATCTATCTATCTGTCTATCTATCTATCTATGTAACGGAATATTTCAACGCGATTTTCACCCACTTAAAATCATCGGATCGACTTGAAACTTTGTATACTTGTAGAGGACCCGTGACAATACAATAATGTCATATTTATTTTCTAAAATCCTGGCCATAATCATCAGGTAATCAGAAAACGTGTTTTTGTATCAATGTAACGGAATCTTTCAACGCGATTTTCACCCTCTTAGAAACATTGGACCGACTTGAAACTTTTTATACGTGTAGAGGACCCGTGACAATACAATAATTTCATATTTTGTTTCTAAAATCCTAGCCAGAATCATCCGAAAATCAAAAAAATGAAAACTGGTATAATAGGTCGCGGACTAGTCGAGTTTTTAGTCAATCGTTGTAAAAGCTCAGTTATTAGAGCAGTGAACTCTTAGTGGTATATAATTTCAGTAATCCATACGTCGCTGGTTCAAATCCGGCTGGAAGTTTTTTTTTTTATATGAGTATTACTTTTAGGTCATACTACAATAGTATCGAATTTAAAGATATTTACATTTTTATCTTATTCTGTAAAATATTAAAACTAAAAAATAAAAATAAATAATAGTTTTAAAAAACTAAAAGAACACGCTTTATTAGAAAACTAAAAAATGAAAAATAATTTTAATTTCCAATACGCTTGGGATAAAATAAAGTGGTCAACAAAAAAATCATCTCCAACACATATAGAATAAAATTAGAGTTATCAACAAAAAGAAAATAATTTTACCATCAAAAGCGTGGGGTGCTTTTTATGATTTTTACATTTCTTCTTAGAGAGCTTACTTTTACCAATATCTGTTTATTATCAAATATATTAATTGATGTAGAGCACCCCACGCTTTTGATGGTAAAATTATTTTCTTTTTGTTGATAACTAATTGTATAATAATTATAATAATAAAACAAAGTCTTTGTATCTATGTAATGGAATCTTTGAACACGATTTTCACCCACTTAGAAACATTGGATTGACTTGAAACTTTGTATACTTGTAAAGGACCCGTGACAATTCAATAATTTCATATTTTATTTCTAAAATCCTGGCCTGAATCATCAGAAATCAAATAAATGATAACTGGTATAATAGGTTGCGGACTTGTCGACTTTTTAATAAATCGTTGTAGAGCTCAGTTGGTAGAGCGGTGAACTCTAGTGGTATATAATTTCAGTAATCCATACGTCGCTGGTTCAAATCCGGCAGGGAGGTTTTTTTTTAGAAGAGTATTACTTTTAGCTCATACTACAATAGTATCGAATTAAATATATTTACATTTTTATCTTATTCTGTAAAATATTAAAACTAAAAAATAAATAAAACAAGACACTTTATTAAAAAACCGAACTAAAAAATGAAAAATAATTTTAATTTGCAACACGCTTGGGATTAAATTAAAAGTGGTAAAAAAAAATCATCTCCAACACAAATAGAATAAAACTTGAGTTATTACCCATTCAAGGAGTAAGTGCAGTTGTTGATGGAGGGCACTGCAGTCGTGTTTATGCAGGAATAGAACACGTGACACTGCTATCTATGAGTCAGAGGGGAATGGGACGTGGGACGTTGACAGTGTACACTGCCTACGTAACGTCACGTGCAGCAACAAAACCGAGCTTCATAATTCTTCTGCTTGCAGAGATATTTTGTATGACTAATATTGAAAAAAAGACAATAATTTTACCTTCAAAACCATGGGGTGCTTTTTATGATTTTTACATTTTCTTCTTAGAGACTTTACTTTTATCAATATCTGTTTATTATCAAATATATTAATTGATATGGGGAGCACGCCACACTTTTGATGGTAAAATTATTTTCTTTTTGTTGATAACTGTAGTTTTATTCTATATGTGTTGGAGATGATTTTTTTGTTGACCACTTTAATTTTATCCCAAGCGTGTTGCAAATTAAAATTATTGTTCATTTTTTTAGTCCGGTTTTCTAATAAAGTGTGTTGTTTTAGTTTTTTAAAACTATTATTTATTAATATTTTTGTCCTCTAGTGATACAAATGTCAGTTAATACTATTTATTGTATGTATGCCTATTCATTCTGTACTGTGATTATATAATTCCCAACTCTTACTTAAAAAGTAGCGCTCTGTGCAAATATTGAAAATTGCTGCTTATTCATTTATTCAAGCAAAAAAATAGGCCTAGAATTTAACTGTGATAATTGACTTACAATTGTGTTATGTTTAAAAAAATAATTTCCATGGAACCTGTTACAGCCTGTTGAAGACTGGACCACAGATAATGTTTTGGAATGGTTAGCAGTACTAGGATTAGGCAGATACGCAGAAGTTTTCGAGGCACATTCATTCAGAGGCTCTGATCTACAACTTCTTAACACTGAGAGGCTGCTGGTAAGTCCACTACTACTCCTCTTGGACAGTACAGTTACCTGTAAGGTGATGTTTTAAATGTTATTCAATTTTTAGATTTACAATATATTTCTGGTAACCCATTGAAAGTGTTGGCAATAATCTAATGAGCATTCATTCTAGATATAAGCTATAAATATATGAGTAAAACATTAGATTGTGCAATATGTGTAATGGACTTTATATTTGATCCATCCATAGTAATTCTGCCTGAAGGCAGGTGCTTCACTGCTATCATAGCATTTCCATGCTATGCTTGCAGCTTTACTAGGGAATTATAGGTGTGGTAGCTTCCCGTTGCTTTCCACACTGGTGAAGGATGATGATGATGATAATAAGAATGATGATGATGGCTATATGGTTTTGGGGACCATTTGGGCCTTAAAGTTTTCCTGACATTTATCTTACAGATGAGGAAAAACCCCGATAAAAATCTCACCCAGAAAAACTGCCCCGACCAGGAATCAAACCTGGGCCTGCTGCGTGACAAGGCGGCATGCTACCTAGAGACCACAGCGGTGGACTTACATTTGATAGTACACCCTATATGATGAATTAATTTTTTAAAATTAATTCTTTTCACCTTCCACTCAGCCCAAATAATAAGTAGTACATTTTATTTTAAAACCAAGAGATCAATTGATTATATAAGTTTCCTAAAATATACACTGCTCAGGGGAACATAATGATAAGTGCCAAAAGGAATGTTTTGGAATGTTAAAATGTTATCTGTCCCTTGCCACTGTGTTTCTGCTCCCAGGAGCAGATGGCTGTTACCATATGTCCTTCACCTGCTATCTAGTGCGTAAGTGAGAAAATAATACCAATTTGTTACACAAAACAAGCAAGGAGGTAAAATATTGCTTGTTTGATGGCAGTGGCCATTATGTTCCCCCAAGCAGCTCATATATTTATCAATGGTATAAGGACGCCTGCCATTTAGTACTTTTCGTTGACCAAATTATGAACTTCACATCAGTTTGTTTGATGCCAGCATGTTGTACACTGTTCATTGTATTACAAATAATGCTAACATAGGTAGATCTTCAGAGTTCAGTGACTTTTAATATGACATGAACATAGGTGCACACCTAAGCAGTAAGTCTATCAGAGAAATTTCAGCTTTTCTGAATTTGCCAAGATCGACCATTTCAAATGTTGTTATAAAACAGAAATCTGATGATACTACCACAAGCAAATGATGATCTGGTAGACCACATGTTATGTCCATAAGGGATTATCAATCTGTGAAGAGTGTGATATCTAAAAATTGTAAGTTGTTGGGTGAATGACTAACCAAGAAATCAATCGGCAGTAAACTTAGAATCGTGACAGTTCATCATGAATTGAGGAAATCAGGCTATCATGACTGGGCAGCTGTACACTAGCCAAATATTTCCCCAGTGAATACTTAAGCATTACTGCAATGGTATAAAGAGCTCCACTGCTGGACACTATATGGCATGGCAGCCTCATGGAAGGGGAAATGATATCTTCCTGCTCTGTATTGTGTCAACAGAGAAATTTGAAGGAGGTAATACATTTGGAGCCTTTTCTCAAGGCTGAATAGTAATCTAAAAAACATTAAAGGTTATGAAGAATTTCTGAATTGTTTATTACCGCCTACCATAGAGGACTAGCCTGGTGATGGCCATTGTATGTACAGTAAAAGCTCCTAATTTGCAGTTCCCTTATTTGCGAGTCAAAAATGTGCGACACAGTTCCTGTATTCGCTGCTAAAAATTTATTTATTCATGGATCCAGAAAGTATAATAGAAGGATTAGTATTCTTTATTAACCATTGGAAACTTTTTTTACTGCAGGCACATGCCAAGGCAGCTTTTACAAGGAGTGATTCAATCCAAATGGACAAATTAATATCAAAGTAAAACAAGCCTTATTGTCACTAAACCTAAATTTCGTTGTTAAAAGCCACCGCTGCCCTAATTCACATACACTATATCCGTTGACAAATGCTGCCCTTGCCACTATCGGTGTTTTATTGTTTCAACTTGTCATTCATTGCAATAATTTTGATAGAATATCGCGTGTCTCTTCTGCTTCGTTGCTAATTTATAATGTAGAGTAAAAGGAAAGAAAATTAGTTTTGAAACGTTAAAAAGTAGTGTTGCCGCTTAAAGTAAAAATATAAATGTTTAACCATTTACATGTTGGCGAGTCATTTGCATCTATATCACACTGTTTCAATGTTAATGAATCAACTGTACGATTCATGAAGAAATCTAAAGACAAAATAAGGAATTATATCTCTGAATTCACAGTTAAATATCAAACAGAATTGAAAGGCCTTAAAAAAAATTTGAGAGTTTAAAGTGATTGAATAAATAACTAGGAGTGTATGTATTTAAGATATAAAAAAAAGAAGAAATGGTAGGTTTAACACTCTTACAACCAACAACATTATACATTTTTAAGAGAGATGCTGTGTAGCCAAATCAGCATATATTGTAGATATTGCATATACATACATCAGTGTAAACTCTGAGAATCTGTGGGTGAAAATAGTGCTTAAGTTATTAAATAAAGAGTTGCAATTATAATCAAAATGTGCACTAAAGTTATTGATAAATTGGTTATGATATGTACAAGGGAAGCTATCTGATAATTTTATTGTTGAAACAGGACTTAGGTGGGGAGATGCCTTGATTATTTTATTTAACTGTGTTTTGGAGAAAATAATAAGAAATATTGAAGTAAACAAAAATGGAACAGTTTTTAATAGGTTGATGCATATGCAGATTACCTTGTTATATTTGGATGTTCTGTAAAAGCATTAAAACAACTAAAACAAAGATCATCAAGATCATGGAAGACAGGATAAGTTAGTTATAAATGAAGACAAAACAAAATATATGAGAATATCAAGAATAGAAATAAATCCAATCTCATACATAGTCCTAGATGGTCAGAAATTTGACAAAGTTGATAGTATTAATACCTGGGTTCTCTAATTAACCTCTAAAAATTAATTAAGTGAAGACATTTGAGCAAGGTTTACAATGGGCAGTAAATGCTTCTATGCATTAAAACAAGTTTTTAAATCAAGGACAATAAGTAGAGTAGCTGAAATTAAAACATATGAAACAATACTGAAACCAATAGTTATTTTAAAATACTTTAAATTACCTTAACACTTTTAAATATACAGAAGAAAACAATCAAAAAAGAAATGAACAAAGATTTACCATTTTTAGATCTGAAATTGCACAGGAATGAAGAAAAGAAGAAAACAGAATTCAGCATTTACAGAAAAGAAACACATACAGACAACTATATCAAATCAACAGGTTTTAACCATATTTCACACAAAGCAGCTGTCTTCAACAGCTTAGTACAAAGATTGGTAAATATACCCATGAACAAGAAAAATTACGAGTTAGAGAGGAAACACATAAATAAGGTTGCAAAAGAAAATAGTTTCAGTGAAAAAATGATACACAAAAAAATTGAGAAGTACAAAAAACCAAAAATTGAGGAACAAAAGCACTCTTCAGAGAGAAAAACCAAAAGATAAGAAATACAGGAAATTCACATATCACCCTTGGGCACACAACAAATTTCAGAAGATTTTTGGGAAATTTAATATTAATTTAGTATCAAAGATTGATTATATTTTAAATAAACTAATAAAAATGTAAATACTGTGATAAGCTATACATAGGGAAAACAAAAATAAATTTAATCATTAGAACTAAAGAACACATAAGGAATGTAAAAAAAGGGGAAGTAGAAAAATCTGCAGTGGCTGCTCATGTTTGGTCAGAAAAACACATAATAGATGTAAACACAAAATTATTAAAACAGTTAGAAAACAAAAATGAATTCACCATATGGGAAAAAATCTATATACAGAAGAACAAGGAAAGAATTATGAACTTTGAAATTCCCACAGAAAGGAACCTCATTAGTAAAATCATTGGACCAGAGGCAAAGAGAACAGGAATCAAGAATCAGGGCCGACAACATGAGAAAATTCAGTCTGTAATCGCTGACGATGGGGCTAAGGAGCTCTGAAACATATGTTCGACAAAAACAACTCTAAGAGGTAAGAATGAACAGACAACATGTTTTAATTACTAATAGTTATGTTTGGAAGTGAAAATGGACATTATCAGAAAAAGATAAGTTCATATTAAATGTATGAAGAAGAAAGATATGTGGAGCAGTACAGGAACAAGATACACGGAGAATTAGAACTAATCAGGAATTGAAACAATTATATAGGGATTTAGATCTGGTAGGAGATATTAGAGGAAAGAGACTGGAATGGATAGGACATGTGTTGTGGATAGAACAGGAAAGGGTTACAACAAAGGATTTTAGAGATGAAACCATAAGAGAAGAAGAAGAAGAAAGGTTGAAGACAGAAACTCAGATGTTTGGATAAAGTTGAGGAAGACTTAAAGACAACTGAAGGTTAAAAGATGGAGACAGAAAGCTAGGAATAGAGAAGAATGGGCAGATGTTATGAAGGAGGCCAAGGTTCTTGGAGGACCATAGCGCCAAAGGAAGAAGAAGTAGTTTTGACATGACTTAAGGTTAGGATCGTGAAGATATTCCTTTGCAAGAATGTGTAACTTGAATGTTAAAATTAAAAGCATTGGCCACATATTTTATGAAGTTTTGAACTATATTACTGCATGCAGTTTGAAAACTGTCAAGTACTACAGGGAGTATATCCAAACGTAGAGTTCTCAATAGTCACTGATGACCCATAATCATTACATGGAACTTTTTAAGGTTACCCCTATGGCCTCCTAAGGCCTATAGTGAGACCACTTTACCTTTTACTGGATTATGAGCATCAAATTTAAACATATAATGATAGCTGATATATACTTTATCTGAGACCTAAGATTCCATATCTCATAATTTACTGATAAATTATAAATGATTTATTACTTAACCACGTAATTATAACTACTGAAGTATTTAAAACTACTGTACTTTAATTTATCTTGCATTATATTTTTATGTTCATAGTATTTAGTGTAATTACTGTGTATGAACACATTTTTTATACCGGTACCTTATTCTAGTGGCTGAGTGGAGGATAAAGCCTTATGACTTTATACCGGTACCTTATTCTAGTGGCTGAGTGGAGGATAAAGCCTTATGACTTTATACCGGTACCTTATTCTAGTGGCTGAGTGGAGGATAAAGCCTTATGACTTTATACCGGTACCTTATTCTAGTGGCTGAGTGGAGGATAAAGCCTTATGACTTTATACCGGTACCTTATTCTAGTGGCTGAGTGGAGGATAAAGCCTTATGACTTTATACCGGTACCTTATTCTAGTGGCTGAGTGGAGGATAAAGCCTTATGACTTTATACCGTTACCTTATTCTAGTGGCTGAGTGGAGGATAAAGCCTTATGACTTTATACCGGTACCTTATTCTAGTGGCTGAGTGGAGGATAAAGCCTTATGACTTTATACCGGTACCCTATTCTAGTGGCTGAGTGGAGGATAAAGCCTTATGACTTTATACCGGTACCTTATTCTAGTGGCTGAGTGGAGGATAAAGCCCTTATGACTTTATACCGGTACCTTATTCTAGTGGCTGAGTGGAGGATAAAGCCTTATGACTTTATACCGGTACCTTATTCTAGTGGCTGAGTGGAGGATAAAGCCTTATGACTTTATACCGGTACCTTATTCTAGTGGCTGAGTGGAGGATAAAGCCTTATGACTTTATACCGGTACCTTATTCTAGTGGCTGAGTGGAGGATAAAGCCTTATGACTTTATACCGGTACCTTATTCTAGTGGCTGAGTGGAGGATAAAGCCTTATGACTTTAACTCTGCCAATTTAAATAAAACTTTCATATTCGTTATTATTATTATTATTATCATCATTAATATTATTATTATTATTATTATTATTATTATTATTATTATTATCATGGGGTCTCACAGTAAATTTACAAAAAACAGAATATCTGGCAATAAATAGCAATGAAATAGAAAACTTAGTATTGGAAGATGGAATCCAAATAAAGCAAGTGAAACAAACTAAATATTTGGGAATGATTATGGATAACATCGAAGGTATAGGCAAAGAGAACATAAAACATAGAATTGAATTGAGTAGCAAAATAATATCATCATTAAATTCCATATGGTGGGATAAGCATATTTGGAAAGACACAAAAAAATATATTGGTAAAACATTGGTGGAATCTGTTGCAATGTACGGAAGTGAGGTATGGACAATCAATAAGTACTACAAGAATAGACTAATAGCTCTAGAAATGGATTATTTACGAAGAAGTGCCAGAAAGTCTAAATTAGAACGTGTCACAAATAAGGAAATTAGAAACAAAATGGAAGCAGAAGAAAGCATAATTGAAAGAATTGAGGAAAAGGAATTAAAGTGGTTAGGACATGTTTTAAGAATGGAAGATGAGCGATGGCCCGAAGCAACTATATGAATGGCATCCTAACAGAAAGAAGAAAAGAGGAAGACCAAGGTTAACATGGAAGGAAAACATGAAGACAGTAATGCAAGCTAGAGGGCTAAGCATCGAAGATGCCCAAGACCGTAGGCTTTGGAGGTTTGGCACAGGAAGACGGCAGCAGCTGTAAAAACCTGAAGATAGAGATAGAGAGTATTATTATTATTATTATATTATTATTGTCATCATTATAGTGAAAAGTCTATTAATCCAGTTGACTCAGGAGGAGACCTGAAAATAAATGATGGATGTGAATGCCTGTAAAATTAATATAAATGGTCACAATTGTATGCAAATATTCAAGAATCACAGTTATTATTATAATTATCTTCTCACCATCTTCACTTACAGTACATTAAACTATTTCATGGAATAGTCATTAATTGTCCACTGCTGTGGTCTTGAGGGTAGCGTGCTGCCTTGTCACGCAGCGGGCCCGGGTTCGATCCCCGGTCGGGGCAGTTTTTTCTGGGTGAGGTTTTTATCAGAGTTCTTCCTCATCTGTAAGACAAATGTCAGGCAAACTTTAAGACTCAAACGGTCCCCGAAATCATATGGTCATCATTACCATCATCATCCTTCACCGGTGTGGAAAGCAACGGGAAGCTGCCACACCTTCAATTCCCTAGTAAAGCTGCAAAGCATATCATGAAAATGCTATGATTGCAGTGAAAGACCTGTCCTCAGGCAGAATTACTATGGATGGAGTCATTATTTTTCTGCATCTTCACCTTTCATCTTTTTTTACTTATCAACGTGTTAAATAAAGAACATGAGATCTTCTAAGTGTGTGATTGACAGCTTATACACTTTTGGATGCTGAACAATAACGTTTTTGTTTATAAGGGACTTCTGACTGAATATTATAATGATATTGTGAAAAGAAAATTAATGTCTGAACCAGGAATCAACCGTGGACCTCTAGTTCTCCAGACTAGTGTGCAGCCCACTACACCATTCTAGACCTCTCACAAACACTAACAATTCTTTCCACATATACAAATCTATAATTCTCATTTTGTCTGCTGCCAGGTAGCAGAAAAAACGAGAATTATAGATTTGTATATGTGGAAAGAATTGTTAGTGTTTGTTCCAGGTCTAGAATGGTGTAGTGGGCTGCACACTAGTCTGGAGAACTAGAGGTCCATGGTTCAATTCCTGGTTCAGACATTAATTTTTCTTTTCACAATATCATTATAATATTGTAATATGATCCATTATTGGAACTGTGTTAAAATAACAGTATTGGAAAATGTTAAATAATTCTGACTGAATGTTGGCATAATCCCCATATCATATATCATACTGAGACATACTTTTGGATACTGAAAGCAAGAGGCAGCCAGTGAGATTTGTAAATGTCAATCACATACTTTTATCTCACACACTATAATTTCCCCCTTTCTTTGCAATTATATTGAATTAAGGGTTGACAGTGGTAAGCCTTAGGCACTTAGCTATATCAACTCCTTTGTACATTGAATTTTTCTTCACTCCTTCAATGATGCAAAGTCTTTCTTCTAAAGTATGAATTTGTTTACCAGCCATATTTATTAAAATCTGAATAAAGAATTATGAAGAGTTGAGAATCGAACATGTAAAACATATAGCAACTTAAATATGGCTTAAACTGAGGAATGGTTAATTCAGTGAAAGTGTGGAATGATAGGATTGAAAACAGGAGTCCTTAAAAATGGAATGGTTCAGTGATCTCTGGATCCCATTTTCTAGTAAGGTATAGGCTGCAAGGAAGATCAAAAAGAAATTAAAAACAACCATAAAAAATTGCATACTGGAACTTGCTACAGTATATTTTAAAAACATTCATAGTACATCTGTGGGTAACTTATAAAATGTGTTCAACTCCACACTTTAAAACAATCAATCCAAGAATTATATATTTCTGGACTCAAGATTCTAACCAATATATGCAGGAAAACAAACATATTGAGGAAAGATAAATGCAGATTTTTCCTCCTAGTTTAAATGTGATTAGTACAGGAACCATTGAGAAATTCAATAATGAATCCAAGAAAATGTAAAACGAGAATGATAAATCAAGTTTCACTGTATTATTACTAACAGATAAATGTTTTTTGTTTAATTCATTTATACTTTTTAGATGTGACTGTCATCACACTGCATTATATGTGCACTTCACACTGTGCAATATATGTGATTGTCATTTCATATTGCATAGTATATTCCCATATCTTTTATCTCAATTCTTCATAATTTTAAGGGAGAGAAGAAAAACATTTTATTGCCATGATTATCCATCCATAGTAATTCTGCCCGAAGGCAGGTCCTTCACTGCAATCATAGCATTTTCATGCTATGCTTGCAGCTTTACTAGGGAATTGTGTAGGTGTGGTAGCTTCCCGTTGCTTTCCACACCGGTGAAGGATGATTGTGATGATGATGATGATAAGGATGATTATGATGGCCATATGATTTCGGGGACCGTTTGGGCCTTAAAGTTTTCCTGACATTTGTCTTACAGGTGAGGAAAAACCCCGATAAAAACCTCACCCAGAAAAACTGCCCCGACCGGGGATTGAACCCGGGCCCGCTGTGTGACAAGGCAGCACGCTACCTCGAGACCACAGCGGTGGACGCCATGATTATAAAGGACTGTTTCTCATTTTTGCTATAATATTCTATGAGGGATGTTCAATAAAAATATATTTTTTTGCCAACATACCTTTACTCATCCTTAGAATTTTAATGTCTTTCTCAAAGTAGTCTCCTTTGGATATAATGCACTTGTCCCAGCATTTCTGCCAGTCTGAACAGGACATGCGGAAACAATTTTTTGACAGTCTTTCAAAACGAAGTCCACAGTCTTCACTACTGCATCTGATGATGGAAAATGTCTCCCGTGAAGGTGTTTCTTCAGGTTAGGTAATGGAAAAAATCACACAGGGCTAAATCTGGAATATAAAGAGGGTAAGGGAAGCATTTCACTTTGACTTTTGCAAGATATTTAGCAACAACATTGGCAATATGCAGCTTTGCATTATCCTGGTGCAGCATTTGGCTTGTTGCACATAAATGTAATCTTTTACACCTGATATGGCCTTGCAGAGTTATCAGGCTATCTCTCCAGTATTACCCAGTTTCTGTTGTATGTGCAGGTATGACATGCTGATAAATTATTCTATGAATATCAAAAACTGAAATGACTATATCTTTCCCAGCAGAAGAAACCATTTCTGCTTTTTGGGGGTTGTTGATGAAGGATATTTCCACAGAGAACAAACTCTCCATAACATTGAATTGGCCTCAGCTGAAGTTTTGTTGAAACTTCAACAACATATTGTTTTTAATTAGAAAATTAATATGATAAAATAATAGATGAAATTAAGGAAATTCCAAGAAATAAAAGAGGACTAGGAAACATGAAAATAATTAAAGAAATAAACAATAAAAATGCAATGATCACAAAAGCAGACAAAGATCATCAATTAATAATCATGGATAACAAAGATTATAAAAATAAATGGATAAAGTTTTAGAATCTCTAGAATATACTGAAATAAAATCTGATCCACTTCCCAAATGCATTAAAGAAGTTGATAACACCTTGAAGAACATAAACAAAATTCTAACAAAACAAGATAAATGCAAACTGAAAGTTCCCAAATCCTAGAAATCCACAAATGCATGGTCTCCCAAAAATTCAGAAGGGCGGAGATAAAATGAGGCCCATTATCAACAGTATAAGGTCACCTACATACCTAATATCCAAATGGTTGTGTAATGAATACAAGAAAATGGAAGAATTTGATAACCTCTCAGTAGATAACTCGTTTCAACTGATAAGAAAATTAGAAAAACACACAATTAGAACCAACAGACAGATTAGTGTTGTTTGATGTAGTTTCATTGTTTCCCAGCGTCCCTAAAGAAAACCACTATTGAAATTTTCGAAAAATTGTTAAACAAAAACAAATTAGAAAAAGAATGTATAAAAGAATTTATAATTCTAACCAAATTATGCATGGACAAATGTTTTTTTACATATAACAGAAAATTTTACAAACAAAATTCTGGGCTTTCTCTGGGAAATCCGCTATCACCCCTTTTTGGCCAATTTATTTATGGGAAGTTTTGAGCAGAAAATAACAAGTGGACATCCTTTGATTTTCAAATTTTGGAGTAGATACGTTGATGATGTAATTGCTATTGTGAATCACAAACAATAGTGGATGCTTTAAAGTTTTTGAACATTCAGAGTAGACCTAAGAAATTCACCCTGGAAACGAAGATGAAAGACAAATCCCATTTTTAGATCTTACTTTAAGAAGAAACGAAGAAAACATGATAGAATTTGGAATTTATAGAAAGAATACACATATAGACAACTATATTAAAGCCTCAGGATTCAACTATTTTGCTCACAAAGAGGCAGTCTTCAATAATTTGACACATAGATTGGTAAATATACCTATGAGCAAAGAAAACTATGAAAAAGAAAAAGAATACATAATTAATGTTGCAACAGATAACGATTGTAAAAAAAATATGGTATACAAGAAAATATATCAATTTAAAAGACAAAAATTAATTAATGGAAGCACACTTATAAAAGAAACAGAAAAAAATAAAATTCAAGGAATTCACTTACCATCCATTAAAACACCATAAATTTCAAAAAGTTTAATATAAGATTAGCACCGAAGAACGATTACAGCCTTAATAGGATAATTAAAACCAATAAAAATGAAAGAATTGAAGAAGAAAACAAATCAGGAATTTATCAGATCAAATGCAGGGATTGTGACAAAATTTATATTGGAAAAACAAAGAGAAATTTGAAAACAAGGGTGAAAGAACGTCTTAGAAACATCAAAAATGGAGAAGTGGAAAAGTCAGCAGTAGCTGCTCATGCTTGGTCCAAAAAACATTTAATTGAATCAAAAGCCAGTCTAATTGAACAAATAGACAAACAAAAGGAACTCACGATTTCGGAAAAGATCCACATTCAGAAAAACAAAGGAGAACTTATGAACTTCGAAATTCCCGCAAATTCTGACCTGATCCAGAGGTTCATCGATCCACCAACAGAGGGAAGAAGAAGAGTTTCTTCCGATCAACGTAACATCAGTCGCCAAAATTGTACTGAAGATGAGACCGCTATGGTCTCGAAATCGCGATCTACTTTGAAGATTTGTATGAGGAGAGGTAGGAAACATTTGATTTTACCATAACATATTATTTGTTAATATTATTCGTTTTTAAACACCTTAATGATGGACAAATTATATTTGAAAAGAAAAATATACGCCTAGACTGGGGTTTGAACCCAGGACCTTTGACTTTCTATGTCAATGCTCTTCCATCTGAGCCACCTAGGCCTCCAATCTAAACGCGTATTTTTCTCTTACACATAGTTAATTCCCTAACCCCAAATGCTACGAGCCGTTGCTACGATTTTTGCAAATGGCGGCTTCTTTGTTAAGAAGACTTTTTATTGGGAATTTAAACATTACTTATAAAGCCAGTAGTGCTTCTTTCAATGTTAATATTATTCGTTTTTAAACACCTTAATGATGGACAAATTATATTTGTATTTGTAGATGGTATGAAACACATCTCAACTTTTACAGGCAGGAACCGGGGGAGAGATGGGTATGACCTTGAAACTTGTGCCATGTGTACATTATGCATTAAGTTAACAAATATTGTAAAACCAAATTTTTGTGTGTTAAAGTATGGGTATAAAAAATAATGATCGTCGTTTGTATGTATCTTATATAATTTCCTCAACATACTGGAATGTTGATAATAGTGGTAAGTCTGTAGAATGATAGTTTTCTGAAATGGTTTTTAATTCAAATCTTTGTGAACTCACTTCTGTCTCAAGTCTTAGGAATTTATACTGAAAATTTTCAATCATGTTATTTTAACACATTGCATTGTTTGGTTTATTGACCCTCTACAGAGTCGAGAATATGACAAGACAATGATGACATTGTTTCTCTTCTTCTTAATCATAATTTGTAGGATTTTCATCCTGTTTATTTCCAAAATCACTCCTCGGAGGAAGACGTATTGGATGTGCATTCACTGTCTATCCATCTCTGACATTGTTTGATAAATGCAATTCAATACATATAAATACCAGTATATGTGACTGACTTTAGTAGTCTCTGATTATAAGCTTATTCTAGTATGATCGGTTTGTGACTCTCAATTTGATAGAATTTAGTGATGTCCCACATTCCTCTATGGCACTAGCTCGTGTTTGTGGAGGCCCTTTGAGGATCTTAATCTTATCTACACTTTCTCCGAAGTTTGAAACATACAGCAGTTGTCCTAGGCAATTACATGTCAAAATACTATTTCAATCCCTTTGCTGCCTCTCACATTCTAAAATGTTTGAGAATATTCTTTTTAAAAGAGAGGACAAATAAGCATTCCCTTCACTGTATTGTTTAATTTAGTTAGTAATTAATCTAATTTTGAGATGGGCTGAGTTTGTGTTGTCCTATAAAAGGCCACTAAAAGATCATTGTACTCTCCATGTATGTGGTGATGTTCTTTATAGCAAGAATGTCAAACTGCCAGGCCACGGGCTTTTTCAATTAATTTATTTTGTTTTTCCTCTTTTCCATTGAAAAATATAGCCACATATTAAATTAATTTTGTATTTTACAGCAAAAAACCCATTGAAATCTAACAAAATAGTTCACAGATCAATGCTAATGAATGTTAATTTTTCTTCCATAATTGAATAGCTGTCCAGAACAAGGTTTGTAACCCTCATTTTTTCCCCCAATTTGAGTTTTAGATGGGGAAATGGTTGTTAATGATACATGGGACCTTTTTCCATAGAAAAATCAAATTTTGTAAAATAAAATAGGTTTAGTGGAAAGAACATGAAGAAGAAAGAATGGAAGGAAAGTAGATTACCAAATAAAATTTACATTATTTTCCGAGAGGAAGAAGAGATGTCAGACGTCCTAGGAAGAGATGGTCTAAGATTTATTACTGAAGATGGAACAGACAATTAATGTCTAAACCAGGAAGAGAAGAAGCAGAATATAGGTTTACAACCTTGTTCTGGATGACTATTTAATTAAGACTGTTTCTTTGAAATCTCTTACTTTGAATTTTCTGAAACTGTTTGCAAACAAATAGTGCCAAGTATCTGGCAAAAAAATTGTTAAAATACAGAGACATTATTACAATGTAATGCGAGAAAATGGTTATAGGGTCATTGCTAGAGTGGTTCCCACTGAGCACATAACCATTTTCTTCAGCACTTCTGCATTCTCACATCGTATTATATTAATGTCTGTATTTCGACTTGGCCTATTGTGCTTCTGGTGGAATACTGTGTTATAACTAGGGTCTGGATTTTATGTAATATCAAATTAAGAAATATATACATAAACATGTAACCAAAATTGGTGAAGTATATAAATAAATATGTAATGAAGCAGTTATATGTAAAATCCATAATTTAATTTCTTTGCTACAAAATAGAAGTTCACAGGTCGGCTAATGAAATCACTATGTTAATTTCTAATCAATTCACTTCTGCTACAAAGTACTAAAGTACAAGTGTCTCTCATTCAAGCATAGAAATCACATTGGAATGGTATGCACAATTAATTATAAAATATTTTTCCAAATATTCTGTTGTCATGCACAGTCTTCTGTCTGACAATGTTTTCTATAAATAGAGAAATATCACTCATCTTGACAAGAAGTCAACAGTGCATATTTATACAGAGGGATTGTGCTAGGAATAATGATCTCAGTGGGTTCTACAATTTTGCCATTAAATAAGTGAGACAAAATAACAATATTTGAGTATCCAGTGTTCTTATTCAGCACGGGTTCCAGTTTAGTGGAAACTACACCACCCACTTGACCTGGTGCAATACTGACTCTCTCAACTGCATCTTCCATTATCCCCCAGCTTCTTGGAAAGGCATATTTGAAGTCTCCAGTTTCTTGACACTGTCGGGAAGCTAGCAGAAGTGACTTGCAATGTATGAAACTGATCTGAACTAAACACTTAAGAACTGTTGAATGCTGACAAGAATTCACTCAGACACTGCAGGAAGTTCTCCATCACTGACTTTACAACTTTGAAGTGCTTACAATAGAAAATCACAGCTTCAATCCATGTTGCCTATTTTATTATCACTGGCTCTGGAGGTAGAGTTACATCAGGTAGCTGCTGCTTAAAGTGTTGTACACAATAAGGGCATTTTAAAAAAACCTTCTTCGTTACTGATGTTTACTTTTGGGAATTTATGTCTAATTGTCTCTGCCACTCATTGCAATGCTTGAGCCCTACATGTAACATGCAGTAAGTTCAGATAAAATACAGTAAGTGATTTTCCCGCTTTCGATGTGTATTGAGCTGCATCTGCATACATCAGTAGGACCTTACACCATCTAGTCATAGTACCTTAAATGAATCTAGCGTTTGTTGAACTATTTGTCACCTCCAATTGTAAATTAAATAGTGTTTTGATGCAGTTTCAGGGTCCAACTTACCCACTATTAGAGTAATGAAACAGTCTGCAGCATCTGTCACCTTATCTGCCACGAGTGATTTCCAAATTATCAATAAATTCACGACTCACGAAATGAGGAGTGAATTTATCTAGATAATTTTGAAATCAAGAGTGGCATTTGTTAGGACTATTTAACGAATAAAATTAAGCTGTTTACTCACAAATCATTATTTAACTATAGTTATTTTAAAATATTTTATATATTTAATGTAAATGCCGATGTTTCAAAAAAATGAGAAATGATTGGTACGCTTCATTTCCTTCCTTTGTTGATCATTGCAACCAGATCAAAATATTATTTATTGCCAAAGGATCGCAATATTGTAAGAATGCACCCTAGTGGAGAAATTTATAACCAACGTTGTAGGTATTAATTAATTTGAAGTCCTATGATGTAAATGTGTCAATTATATTTTTCTGCAACGTCATTTCCTGGAAAGTAATTTAAGAAAGTGCAAACAGTGTTTCTTTTTTTTTTTGTGGTATGATCAATTGTTACAAATGTTTTTATATTATCTATCTCATGCACTATATATACAATCTGGTAGCTGTATTTCTTAGAGGGTCAGTCACTGCAAAATAATGCTATGACCTATTCAGAATGTCAAAAAAGGAGGTGCTTTCTTTATTACGATAAACTTTAGTTGGTAAATTTTAAGCGAAACACGACTGTGATTGGTTGTAAATAAAAAATCATTGAAATGTGATTGGTCATTGACTCCCATTTGGGGCATGAGTTAAATAGTCAGCATAAATCTATAAAGGAAATTTGTTTATGTCAGCCCTGTTTTTTATAAATGTCAACGTAACAAGAATCCAAGTAATTGTTCTTGAGAGTGGACTCATCGGGAATGTTGCAGTTGAAGTATTTTTGTAACAAATGTTTAAATTCAGGTTTACCTCAAGTTTTGTTCCAGGGTATGTTTCCTACAAACAATTGTTTGTAAAATTCGCTATTAGATGATGTAGACTGCCCCTGCAATTGTGTAAGTAGTACCAGTTTCTTTGAATAAATCTGTTGTTTATTCCTAATATGTAGAGTGTTTCATAAATGTTGTTCATTTTGAGATTTGATTGTTCACCCTATATGTTTATCACAAGTTTGGCAGAGGATGTTTTACCATCAGTGGTTAAAGCACTGTCAATAGAAATCCATTTTTCAGCTTTGATAACAACGAAGACACAACTTGTGCCATAGTTAACTTACATGCAACTGATTGTTACAAATTTTGAAGCGTTTGATAACAAGAAAGGAAATCATTTAAAGCGAGTCGCTGTTACCTGCATTGAATTCATGCAATTTAGCTTTGAATGTAACATAAATGTATGGGATTGACGACAATATATGTGAGCCACAGTAATGAAACTTACAATTTTTTTCTTTTCTTTCTTGCTATGTAACTAAAATGAATGGGATTGACAAAAATATATAATAATACCACAATAATATTAAAATATGTAAAATTATGTATTATGGTGCAAAATATGTGTTATGGCTCAAAATATGTAAAAAAATATGTAATTTAAAACATTGGAATAAGGGTACTTTGAATGTAATTTGTCAAAATTTTAACTTCTCTTGTAACATATACAGGAACAGAATGTGTAATTACATAAAATTCGGGCTCTAGTTATAATCTTCTCGGTGATTCATTATTAATAAAAATATAAATTTTTATACCATATTATTCTATAATATTTTTATTTCCATTCAGATGTTACTACTGTATTATAAACACTATAAATAAGAATCTACAACAAGCAAGAACTCATCCAATTAAAAGAACATTGATAGGTAGCAATGGCAAAATCTACAGGTAACGAGTCGTTTGCAAGTGGTTTGGTAATATACAAAATGGCCCATGGTCCAATTGAGTTTAACACACCTGATTTAAAGGGAGTTCAAGACTTTATCTACAAGCATTGAGAAATGATAGGTCACACATATAGGATACTTTTATTGAGGAACATATACTCCCAAGCTAATGGTTAATGAGTTATGTGCATTACTCACAGAGTGTATTACTATTCTCTGTATGCGTGCATCCTCATGTACTTGTCTGTTTCAGGAAATGGGAATTTCGAACAAATTGGAACAGAGAGCAATTCTGATACGTGTTGATGAGTTACGAGATGGTGCTATCAACAAGGACCACGATTTGACCAAGCTGAGAGGTGACTTTTTCTGTCAAGGTGAGCATGAAAAAAGGAACACTCCGTTTCCCTTTTTTATTATTTTATTTTTTTATTGCCATTTTACTTCAGCATGTTTACATGCAGAATGATTGTGTGCGATTTAGTAAAAACCATAAATTTGGAATTTTAATGTCTCTTAGTTCTGAAATTGTAATGATTTATTTCAGTATATAGCAGTTCAATGAAAACAGGTATCAAAGATTCATATTTTATTATCGTTTTATGACAGTTACAATTAATTAATATTTTAAGTTTTTGACCAACTTTTATAATGATGAAAATAGTCAAGTTTGATATGTGCGCACTGGTATCTAATTACATTTCCTTTAGTGCTAGGTCATGAAATGGGTAGATGTAGAAAGTTCTGTTTCTTTAGAAAAAGAGGACGTCTTTCCAAAATACAGTAATAATAATAATAATAATAATAATAATAATTTAATTATATAATAATAGAAGTAATAATAATGTTATTAAAAGTAATAATAATAAAAGTGATAATAATAATAAAGTAATAGTAATAATATTAATTATTATTTTAATAATGATTATGATGACAAATGGTGAATTACCCGTAAAATTTGACATAACATATAAAATTTAAGAGTTTCTTCACTCACTGCTTCCCAAAGTGGTATATGAACTATTAAAAAGATTTTCAAGTGCCTATGTCCCAAATTATTGTAGAATATGAAAAAACTCATACATAATAAAGAATTGTTATTTATTTTAATTAAAACTCTTACACCATGCAGAAGCATTTTAGCTGTTATGTCAGTTACCTTTATTTTGTACTAGCTAATACCCGGCATGCGCTGCTATGCCTAAATAAATGAAAATTAATGTGTTTTTATGTTTAGTTGAATAAGTAAAGGGAAAAATAATTATAAATTTATATTTTTTTAGATACCCCGTGCGGATTTCCCGGCATTACCCGGGAATCTACTTATCCCGATCTCCTTGACATAAATGAGCTAAAATATGAAAATTAATGCATTTTATGGTTAGTTAAATAAGTGTATGGAAAAATTTTGTCATAATTATTTTTAGATACCCCATGCTCTTTACCCAGTGATGTCCGGGAATTTAATTATCTCGATCTTCTTGGCATAAATGAGCTGAAAGACAAAATTCATTATTGTGAGTTATCCGTAAAAGAATACCTGCCAAGTGCTGCCATGCTTGCACAGGAATCTACGGTATGTACTTGTCTCGATCTTCTTGGCATCAATGAAAGACAAAAATGGTTATTGTGAGTTATCTGTAAGAGATAAACATATGCTGTTATGGACTTTTTTGTAGAACTTTTTGAGATATTCAATTCTGTATACATTCATTTTGTGTATTTGTTATGGTTTAGGCAGCGTAAGCCATTTAAGCATCCAAAGAGCTACTTTTTTTCACTTTTCCACTACAAAGGGCGATGTTCATCCTGGGAATCTCCTGAACATTTTGCAAAAAGCCACATCACAATCGGATAAATGGTATGGCCGCGCATTAAGTATAAGCAAACAAACAAACATTTTTTATATATTAGATAATTAGTGACTAAGTTTATTAGAACATAGAACTCAAAAAACGTGTATTTTTTAACTCCTCCTGTATATTACGTTCAAGATTACTTGTTGAAATAAAATTGAAAATTTCACAAATATTATTATTTCAGTCTCACTAAATGTAAAACATGATATCGTTCAACAATTACATCAGTGACCGATATAAAACCATACATTTTAAGTATAGTTATTAAAGATAGAAACTTCATATTTTCTGTTAGAGATTGGAACTTATATATAAATGTTTCGAATAGAAGAAAGTAGTGTTTAGCTATATGAAGGTTAAAAATGAAATTAAAATGTTATTTCATTTTGTTGCAATTGTTATATCAGTTACAGTGGATTCACCAATATACTTTTTTTATTTTGAAATTTATCCACAATACAGTGGTTTTCCCTTGCCCTCAAAAATTCTTCTTCTCCAGTTATAGCGGTCCTGAACATCCTCATCCATAAGTCCCAGTTCACTCATTCTTGTTCTTACATCATCTATCCAACCTTCTATAATTCTTCCCTTTCTTCTTTTCCCAACTATTCTCCACTCCAAGATCTTCTTAGGGCTGATTGTATCAGATGTCATCCTCTTGAGATATCCATACCACTTTAATCAATTCCCTTCAATTGTCTGTAATACATTTCATTTGATTTTCATAGTTTTCCTAATTTCAACGTTTCTAATTTTTTCTAATCTGGACTTCCGCAATGATCTTCTCCAGTAATCCATCTCTGTTGCTGATAACTTGTTAGCTTGGCACTTCTTAATTGTCCATGTCTCCGATCCATATAACGATACTCTCTACAATGGCCTTATAAATAAATGTCTTTGTTCTGTAAAAGATGTTTTTTACTCCATAATACTGAGTTCAGCATGCCAGTTACTCTCCATCCATCTGCTATTAACTAATTAACTAACTCACTGGCACTATCGAACCCATAGGTTCATGGCAGCATGGACATAAGCTCTCCATACATCCCTATCCTTAGCTAATGTTTTCCAATCTGCTATTATTTTTTATATTTCTAATTGTGAACCTTCTTTTTCTAGGATTGATCCTAGATACCAATTTGTTGTTTAAAATGTGGGGTTACTTTATTTTTAAATTGTATGCATAGGATGAAACCAGAGCATTTGAAAGAAAATCTATGGATGTCCAAAGCATCAACTACAATTAGTAAGAACTTGCTCTGATGTTCATGTAAAGAAATTTGTATAACGTAACACACCATGTTTGCTTTAAACAGGTATAGATGGAGTGAAAAGGTAAAGTGGTTCCACTACAGGCCTCAGAAGACCCTTGGGGTAGTAGGAGGTTAAGGCTCCCACTTCTTCTGGACAATTGGCACTTGATGTCAGCCAGGTCAGCCCTGTGTGTCGGCCGCCTTTGCCCCCAGAACAAGTGCCTGATACTCATTTCCGTTTGAGGCTGAGTCGACCTCAGGACCATGGTGCTGCCAGAAGGTTTGGGTCAGTTTAAAAATCCTGACCCCCACCGGGACTCGAACCCTCGACCTTCCGGATTGTAGCACTGTTCCTTTACCACTATGCTATGGCATGCCCTGGTATAGATGGAGGCTTTGTCTAAAACTCGACCCCCGGAACAGGAACATGAGACTAGATGAAGAAGTAGCTAAATGAAAACTTGAGATTTTTTATTGCTTCTATTTTCATTATTCTAAGTCTCATAAGTAGAGTGAATAGAAATATAAAATATTATATTCTAATCAGTGAAGAATAATAAAATAGGAACCAGAAATATTTACAATATAGACAATGGCAAATCTAAACTACTTGAAAAAAAGTCACATTTCATAATATTTGACAATAACTTCATATTTCAAGAAAATGTTAATATTTTTGCATATTTAAACATTTAGAGATAATATACAGATATTTGCAATTTATTGCATTTGTTTTTCTGAACTTACCAACCATTAGAAACAAGTTTATGAATAGATAACTAACTTTAAAAAAAAGTATGAGAAAGATTGAACCAGAAGAAATTGATAAAAGAATCACAGAGTGGATATTTCCAGCCTTCCACCTCAAACTATTTTTGTTGATACTGCCAAAAAAGTATGAGAAAGATTGGACCAGAAGAAATTGATAAAAGAATCACAGAGTGGATATTTCCAGTCTTCCACCTCAAACTATTTTTGTTGATACTGCCAAAAAAGTATGAGAAAGATTGAACCAGAAGAAATTGATAAAAGAATCAGAGAGTGGATATTTCCAGCCTTCCACCTCAAACTATTTTTGTTGGTACTGCCAAAAAAGTATGAGAAAGATTGAACCAGAAGAAATTGATAAAAGAATCAGAGGGTGGATATTTCCAGCCTTCCACCTCAAAGTATTTTTGTTGATACTGCCAAAAAAGTATGAGAAAGATTGAACCAGAAGAAATTGATAAAAGAATAAGAGGGTGGATATTTCCAGCCTTCACCTCAAAGTATGTTTGTTGGATACTGCCAAAAAAGTATGAGAAAGATTGAACCAGAAGAAATTGATAAAAGAACCACAGAGTGAATATTTCCAGCCTTCCACCTCAAACTATTTTTGTTGATACTGCCAAAAAAGTATGAGAAAGATTGAACCAGAAGAAATTGATAAAAGAATCAGAGGGTGGATATTTCCAGCCTTCCACCTCAAAGAATTTTTGTTGATACTGCTAAAAAAGTATGAGAAAGATTGAACCAGAAGAAATTGATAAAAGAATAAGAGGGTGGATATTTCCAGCCTTCCACCTCAAAGTATGTTTGTTGATACTGCCAAAAAAGTATGAGAAAGATTGAACCAGAAGAAATTGATTAAAAGAACACACAGAGTGGATATTCCAGCCTTCCACCTCAAACTATTTTGTTGATACTGCCAAAAAAGTATGAGAAAGATTGAACCAGAAGAAATTGATAAAAGAATCAGAGAGTGGATATTTCCAGCCTTCCACCTCAAACTATTTTTGTTGGTACTGCCAAAAAAGTATGAGAAAGATTGAACCAGAAGAAATTGATAAAAGAATCAGAGGGTGGATATTTCCAGCCTTCCACCTCAAAGTATTTTTGTTGATACTGCCAAAAAAGTATGAGAAAGATTGAACCAGAAGAAATTGATAAAAGAATAAGAGGGTGGATATTTCCAGCCTTCCACCTCAAAGTATGTTTGTTGATACTGCCAAAAAAGTATGAGAAAGATTGAACCAGAAGAAATTGATAAAAGAACCACAGAGTGGATATTTCCAGCCTTCCACCTCAAACTATTTTTGTTGATACTGCCAAAAAAGTATGAGAAAGATTGAACCAGAAGAAATTGATAAAAGAATCAGAGGGTGGATATTTCCAGCCTTCCACCTCAAAGAATTTTTGTTGATACTGCTAAAAAAGTATGAGAAAGATTGAACCAGAAGAAATTGATAAAAGAATCAGAGAGTGGATATTTCCAGCCTTCCACCTCAAAGTATTTTTGTTGATACTGCCAAAAAAGTATGAGAAAGATTGAACCAGAAGAAATTGATAAAAGAATCAGAGGGTGGATATTTCCAGCCTTCCACCTCAAAGTATTTTTGTTGATACTGCCAAAAAAGTATGAGAAAGATTGAACCAGAAGAAATTGATCAAAGAATCAGAGAGTGGATATTTCCAGCCTTCCACCTCAAAGTATTTTTGTTGATACTGCCAAAAAAGTATGAGAAAGATTGAACCAGAAGAAATTGATAAAAGAATCAGAGGGTGGATATTTCCAGCCTTCCACCTCAAAATATTTTTGTTGATACTGCTAAAAAAGTATGAGAAGGATTGAACCAGAAGAAATTGATAAAAGAATCAGAGGGTGGATATTTCCAGCCTTCCACCTCAAAATATTTTTGTTGATACTGCCCAAAAAGTATGAGAAAGATTGAACCAGAAGAAATTGATAAAAGAATCAGAGGGTGGATATTTCCAGCCTTCCACCTCAAAGTATTTTTGTTGATACTGCTAAAAAAGTATGAGAGAGATTGAACCAGAAGAAATTGATAAAAGAATCAGAGGGTGGATATTTCCAGCCTTCCACCTCAAACTATTTTTGTTGATACTGCCCAAAAAGTATGAGAAAGATTGAACCAGAAGAAATTGATAAAAGAATCAGAGGGTGGATATTTCCAGCCTTCCACCTCAAAATATTTTTGTTGATACTGCTAAAAAAGTATGAGAAAGATTGAACCAGAAGAAATTGATAAAAGAATCAGAGAGTGGATATTTCCAGCCTTCCACCTCAAAGTATTTTTGTTGATACTGCTAAAAAAGTATGAGAAAGATTGAACCAGAAGAAATTGATAAAAGAATCAGAGGGTGGATATTTCCAGCCTTCCACCTCAAACTATTTTTGTTGATACTGCCAGTGAATTGGTTAGATGGTTAGATATTGTATCAGTGAGTTACAGATTGAGTCTGTATCGTTATATTCAATTAATTTTTATTTGAATGATTAATGATTAACCAATAGCTGAATGATTTTGATTTATATACCTAAGAGCTAATTATATAATAATTCAGATTGAGAAAACCAGTTATAACGACTGGGGGACCTGACATGTTGACCACATAATACCCTGTACTGCTGGCAGATATGAGTAACATATGGAATGTGAGGCCAGAAACTGACTTGTAGGCCAAGGGCCTTCTGGGTCCGATGTGCTATGGTGTTTTTCAATTAGCCAATTATAATTCAACATTTTACTAGCCTACAGTTTTCAAATTACAATATAAATAAAGAATCAATATATTTTCATTTGATAGCTCATTATTTACCTCCTAGAATAACAGTTTAATGTCCCGTGCCGCAGCCGAGTGGTTAAGGCAAGATGCCTTGGCATAGTACTACGGAACTTGCGCTGTTTTGAGTCCCCATGGGAGGAAGAAATTCTCTCATGGAATTTCGGCCAGTATGGGACTGGTGCCCACCCAGAATCACGAGGCATTTGGGTAGCTGCAATAAGTAGCGACTCCAGGTTGAGAAGACCAGCTATAGTGGCTGTGGGACCTGACATGCTGAACACGTCAGCCCTTCACTGGCTTATGATTGTCTACCTTGATTAACACATGTGGACGTGAGGCCAGCTGGTAGGCCAAGGGTCTTCAAGGCCTGTCACACTTGGAGTTTTGTTTTTAATAATTCAGTGATTGAGAAGGAAAAAAAAAAAAAATAATATTCTTGTACTTCTTAAATTTTGTGAGAATTTATATTTTCATCTATTGGGCATCTCTTTTTCATCTTTTCATTAAAAATTTCATAATATTATCTTCTCACTCTACTCATAAGTCATTAAAAGAGTTTCGGAAGTTGAGGACCCGATAATATATAAAAATGCCAAAAAAGGCCTAAAAAAGGGAGAAAAAAGGATTGTAAAAAGTGTTGCAAGTTGCGAACAATTGGTAATAAATACAATGTTGATACCTTCATCCTTTGCTTGAGGCAATTTCACAAAGTGGCAAACTTCTTAGAAAATTTGATGAAGTCGAAATACAGTAGTTTAGGCGCTCAGTAGGCTGGTGAGTTAAAAATAAAAGGAGATATTTTGTGAAAAAGAAAAAAAATAGTGGGTGTATATAAAGTGAAGTTGTGGCACATGTGACAATGTCTATATAGGACAAATGGTTAAGGTAGACATTTTATCCCTCGGATAAAGGAACACATGAGAGCATATAACAGAAATTTAGAAAATTCAAAATATGCTAACCACCTATTCCAATTTAATCATTGTTTCGATCCAAATTTTGAAATTTTACATATTTGTGATAAGGGTAAGAAGTTGGATCTTTTGGAGGCTGTAGAAATTAATAAATTTAAAAGTAGTAAAAAACTGTTAAATTCTCAACTTGATTTGAATGAATCCCCTTTGTTAAATTAAAAAATTTAAGTAAATATTGTTGTATTGTTGCTTAGATCAGTTGGAACACAATTCATAATTTGTTAACATGTCTGAAGAAGGTACAGTGTACCCAAACAGCTGTCACTGAATTATATAATAAATATGAAAATCAAATAAAACTACATTTTATTTTTATTTAATTAATAAATATGGATTTTCATCAAGTAAACACCAACTCAATTGATTATTTTGTGAAGGTTCAATAATTTCCCGCGGAACAAATGTGTTTGGAATGTCAAAAGTCTTTAGAAAGTAAAACTAGTTAGTGTTTTAAAAGAAGTTGAGATTGAGACTAGACTCTGCAGATTCTGGAATTATACAAATAATATGAAATGTAGTCAAAAGAAGCTAAAGTTGCAAAAAAAGCCATTAAGACCTAAAAAAAGGGCAAAAAAGAACCAATAAGCCAAAAAAAGTCAAAAAGAACAAATAAAACCCACCATTTTCTGGCCTACAATGACCCTATATATATATATATATATATATATATATATATAATATTATGTTGGGCCTCATCTTTGGACATGATATAAAAAAGGGATTTTTCATCAACTTCTGAGCCCTAGTCATAATCAATGATGGTTTATATATTTTATGCTCAGGTGTGCATTATCAGTTTTAAAATTTACAAGGTTTAAAATTACCAAAAATTAAACACAGTTATATTTTTACTATTAATAAATTTTGTTTGAAAATCGAATATATGATGATGATTATTAAATTGGCGTATTGAGGTCATTGATTGTATTAATGTGAACCCTCCCACATTATCTGATATACAGTGTAGGGGTATTATTTGCTGCACCCTCACCCCAAAATAACTCCAGAAGCAAGAGTCAGCTGTTAGACTTCAAGGATATACTCACATATGTAATGGCAGTTACGAGTGTTTGGAAACCGAAGAGAATTTTAGAAAACTGCATTTCATTAAACCAGAATAATAGCAAAACAGAGCAGTGTTATTGTTAAACCTTTTTAGGAACATATTTAAGTTAATTTTATTTATTTATTTCCTTTGCATGTAAAGTAAGTAAGTAAAGTAATACCACTACAGGCCTCAGGAGGCCCTTGGGGTAGTGAAAGGTAAAGGCTCCCACTTTTTCTAGACAATCGGCACTTGATGTCAGCTGGGTTGTCAGCCCTGCGTGACAGCCGCCTTTACTCCCAGAACAAGCATCTGGTACTCATTTACGTTAGAGGCTGAGTCGACCCCAGGGCCATAGTGCCACCAGAAAGTTTTGGTCAGTTTAAAAATCCTTACCCCACTGGGACTTGAACCCTCGACCTTCCAACTTGTAGCGCAATGCCTTAACCACTACACTGTGGCATGCTTTTCTTTGCATGTACCCAGTAAATGCTACTGCTCATAACATGTCTGCAATTTGAAAGTGAAATCAAAGAGATAATTTGTGATAATTCACACATTGGACAGTTTGAATTACAGTGGTGTAAGACATTTTCATCAGCAGTAAATTTGTAATCATTGTAGACTTATATATTCAATTCAGTGTTAAATTTGGATTCTGGTGACCCCTAAAATGATAACAATACAATATTTTTATTCCCAAATTCATTACAGTATAGTTGGACCAATGGATTTGTGCCCCTTAAGTGCTGCAGTCATTCTTAGAAAAGTTAATGCCTATTCTCACACCATTCCACACACTTCCCTCCCAACATGTCAAACAACAGCCACAATAATTTTCTGAGTAGGGATGTTGCAAACTTTCCCCAAACAGTGTCAGGGATCTTGAATATTAAATCATGTAATCCTCTATCATCTACTTTTTCCAACAACTGCCAGGAAGACTTAATGAAGAACTGCTTCAGGAATACGGGAGGCATAAACATGGGAGAAAGAAGAATTAAGTACATAAGATTTGCTGATGATATGGCTTTGCTAGCAGAAGATGCAATGACACTGAGGAACATGCTGATGGAGCTAAATGACAAATGCGAAGATTATGGAATGAAGATAAATATAAATAAGACGAAGGCCATGATTATAGGAAGGAAACCAGGAAAGGTAAACATGAGGATTAAAGATGAGGCCATTGAGCAAGTGGAGAGCTTCAAATACTTGTGTTGTACTATCAGTAGTAACATGAACTGCAGTCAAGAAGTAAAGCAGAGGATACCAATGGCAAAATAAGCTTTTAACAAGGAGAGAAGCATTTTCTGTGGTACTTTGGCAAAAGAATTACAGAGAGGCTAGTGAAGTGCTTTGTGTGGAGTGTAGCATTGTATGGTGCAGAGACTTGGACATTACAACGGAATGAGGAAAAGCGACTGGAAGCTTTTGAGATGTGGATATGGAGAAGGATGGAACGTATAAAATGAACAGCAATATTAAAAATAAAGATGTGCTAGGCAGAGTGGGTGAAGGAAGAACAATGCTGGAACTCATAAAGAAGAGGAAAAGAAACTGCCTGCTGACGAATGCCTTAGAAGCAATGGTCAATGGAAAGAAAGTTAGAGACAGAAAACACACATTAGATGATAAACAATATTAAAATAAATGGTTTGTATGCAGATACAAAAAGGAAGGCTGAGTTAAGGAAAGAGTAGAGAATGTTGAGTTTGCAGTGAAAGACCTGCTCTTGGGCAGAACACTATGAATAAATGAAGGTTAATTATTCCTTCTTCATATTTAAGTAGGTCTAATGATGCTGATTGATTATTATTATTTGTTTAATAATATTTCTTTCATCACTCCGTGCTACAGTGTTCATGTTGAGTTGACAATACTGGACTGCAAGTGTCCCCCGAGAAGGCTCAAATTTGTGAGGGTGGGAGGGGCGAAAGAAAAGAGAGAGATAGGAATGCAGGGAGGGAAACAGTTTACCTAGGTAGAAAAGGAATTAGTGTTCAGTTCACATATCTTACAGGGGCACAGATCCGTTGGTCAGACAATATCTTTTGCACTATGTTCTATTCTATAGCAATTCTGCCTGAGGGCAGGTTTTTCACTGAAATCATAACATTTTCATGTTATGCTTTGCAGGTTTACTAGGGAATTATAGGTGTGGTAGCTTCCCATTGTTTTCCATACTGGTGAAGAATGATGATGATGATGGCCAGATGATTTTTTGGGAACTGTTGGGCCCTAAGCTTCCTGACATTTGTCTTACAGGTGAGGAAAAACCCCAAAAAAAACCTCACCCAGGAGGCTGTCCCGACTGGGAATTGAACCAAGGCCCGCTGCGTGACAAGACAGCATGCTACCTCGAGACACAGCAGTGGACTGTATTATGTTAATTTGTGGAAAACAAAGAAATGTTACTTGTATTTCTGTAACTTCTAATCCATCTATATATATATATATATATATATATATATATATATATATATATATATATGTAGTTAAAAAATAATTTTCCTGTAGTTATAAATTTATGCCATATCTCTCTTAAAAATAAAATAAATATTCTTAAATTCATGTTAAAAAGTTTGGTTATGTTGCATTATATTCACATAAATATTAATTTCACTTTTCCAATGGTTTTGAAAAACTACAAGTGTGTTGGCATGTGTAGCATGATAGCTCATTTGTAGAGAGCCATTGTCGTTCAGATCATAAAACAGTTTTAAATTTTTTTCTTAAAATATATAATTTATATTAATGACCAAATGTGAATTTAATAGACAAGTTATGATTAGATTGTGGTCGGAGGTCACGTGTCAATCCATTGCTTCGACATCCAACTGTATTTGGTGTTGGACTTTGCTCACAATTTGATGTAAATGAAGAAATGGCCCCAAGGATTATGGTTAAGTGTGTACGTGAACTGGAGTTACGAGCACTTGCTGATCGCTCACTTGACTTGTACCGTCTGTACCAAACATCTCCTCCTCTGGATGAACTTGAAGACCTGCGCAAAAACTTGAACAAAGGTGAGTATTGTATACTTCAGTTACAACTCTAGTGAATGCTTAGAGTGTAGCATAAGGAGGATTGGGATTTCTATGTAAATGCATATTTGTTTTTTAGGTTAGTTAAAATTAAAATGTCATTATATGTTTACGAATTAGAGTATTTGGAGGGGGTTTAAGACACATTTGTTTTTTCATATTTGTCTATATTTCAGGGTAAAGTACATATTATTTTTACATCATCTTCTTCTTCCTTTCATGTGATAGAGTCTTAAGGGTCTGCCCAATGATCTCTTGCCTGCTGGCTGGTAATTTAAGATTTGACGTGGTATTATTTTTACATATTTACAGGAAATATCATATATCTTTACATAACTGAACATTTTATTTTAAGTATATTCCGTTTTAATGGTTCAAATATTTTTCTTTGTCAGATAATCATTTTAAATTTATTATACTAGTATATGTATTTCAAAGCTGGATTTTTTGGTTTATCAAATATTTGAAAACAAGTTGTTGTTTTATGGATTTATTTACTTTATTGTTAAGCTTCGTCAATCAACTCCCTATGACAATAGAATTTCTTATACCTGACCACAGCAGATCTAATCCTGGACATTTAGCAGAGTCACTGTAAGTCAGTCACAGGGTTTAAAGATCTTGGTTAACATTGTTCTTCTCAGTAATACAAAACTCAACAATCATGTATGAGGTTTGAATGTATTTTCAGTGTGATTTATATACACTGCTCAAAACAATTAGAGGAACACTATGAAATATGCAAATATTTTTTCATTGGATAAAGGTACAAACATGAAATTAATAAAGTACATTATTTGTGGTTATTTATTTATTTATTGCTCATGTCAGTAAAAACAAATGAATAATGCTGACAATTAACTTTTCAAATAATTCCACTATGTAAGCAATTTAATCTTGTGCTTATTTTTCAAAGTTAAACACTCGTTATATAGAGTTAGTATCGTGTATGGCCTCCACGACATTCGATGACCATTGGCACCTTCGTGACATGCTCCCAATAAGATTCTGGATTTCCTCTTGCGGGATATTCTCCCATTCCTCCTTCAGAGCATCTCCAAGTTGCTGCAGAGTTTGTGGAGCTTGATGTCGGTTCCTGACCTTCCTGTCTAGAAGATCCCACAAGTGTTCAATAAGGGTTGAGGTCTGGGCTGACCGCTGGCCACTCCATTACGTCAATTTCATTCCTCCTCAGGAAATCCCTGGTGACAGCCGCAGAATGTGCCCTGGCATTATCCTGCATAAACAGAAATCCAGGGCCTACTCCAATGGCAGCAGGTACTACATGCTCTTCCAGAACGTGCTCGATATACCGGACAGCATTCAGTCGCTGGGGAACAAGTACAAGGTCCGTACGATTGTTGTACATAACTTCAGCCCACACTATTATGGAACCTCCTCCGAATCTATCAATTTCCTGTACAGCCTCTGCAGAAAATCTTTCTCCTGGCCGTCCCCACACCCTCAATCGATCATCACAACGTGTAAGACGATACCTGGATTCGTCCGAGAAGAGCACAGACTCCCACTGGCTCAGGTTCCAATCACCATGGTTTTCAGCATACGTACGTCTTGCTGCCTTATGCCCATTTGTTAAACGTGGTTTTTTAACGGGCCTTTTTGGACGAATATTCTCTTTCCTTAATCTGTTCCTTATGGTTTGGTCTGAAACCCGGATTCCGGAAGCCATATGAAGGTCATTCTGCAGGTCTTTTGCAGTTTTTGTACGCTGTCGAAGAGCAGAAAGAACAACGTATCTGTCATCCTGGGGGCTTGTTTTAAATTTACGGCCCTGGCCACGTCTTCTACAATACTGACCTGTCTCTCTGTGCCTGTTGCGTAACCTGGACACCACGGAAGGAGAAACCCCAAGCTCTCTAGCCACTTGTCGCAGAGATTGACCTTGTCGTAAAAGATGTAGAGCATGATACACTTCAAACTCATTTAAATGCCTCATTTTGTCAGAGACTTCAATAAACAAGGCAATAATCAACATTCGTCACTATAGCAACATCAGGAAGCTTACCAATTAGAAGTGGCCAGTGCCTTCCAAAATAAAAAAAATTCTCTATATTTGTTATTTGAGGTAATCTCTCTGTATTTAGGCCATGGATCTTTAAAATTTGTTGTATCCAATGATAAAATTAATAATTCAATTTACATATTGTCCAACTTTCAGCATCACAGCTTTAAACAACAATTACTTATTCAATTTATTACAAGTGTTCCTCTAATTGTTTTGAGCAGTGTATTCCTTTATGGTGTACCTTAAATAATTAAAATACCATCATATCATAAATTATGATGATCTTGATGAAGATTTTCGGGCTGTAGGCCGTGGTCATGAGGCTTGTTCTTCCCTGACGTTTTGCCAGAGACTGTGTCTGGCATCCTTAAGGGTTGTCTTGATACTGGTGTATCTTAAATAATTAAAATACCATCATATCATAAATTGTTTGAATGTATCTTCTTCTTCTTCTTCCTTCCAAGTATTAGGCCATGGCCTGTTATGATCCTATAGAAAATTTTCCCTCCAGCGTTTCATAGTACGGCCCAGTGATCTTCGTCCTCTTGGTATACAATTATAAACAGCTTTGGGGATCCGATTTGAACTCATTCTTTCAAGATGGTGTTTCCAATTTAGTTGGTACTGTTTAATATATTCCAAATTGGCGTAGTCTTCAAAAGATATCGGTGTTCCTTTCCCGATCCCATCTGGTGTAACCCGCTGTTCTGCGCATGAATCTCATTTCACAAGCCGTTATTCTGCTTTCGTGTTGTTTTTTAGTGTCCATGCTTCACTACCATAGGTCAACACTGGTCTAGCCAAAGTGTTATATAAACGTAATCTGGTGTTTTTTTGTACAAGGGATGGTTTCATAACTTGATTAATAATTCCTAAACTTTTATTATAACTAGTAACTTTTTCAGGGATATCCTTTTCATCCCAGATAGAGAGATAATATCCAAGATATTTAAATTGATTAGATCTCTCTAAAATTTTATTCTGGAGACAGATTTTACTTTGTATGGGGTCCTTCCCATGAAATGCCATAATTTTAGTTTTGTTAATTGATATTTCCATATTAAATTTGGCAGCTATTTTTTGTAAATTATAAATTGATCGTTTGAATGTATCTTCAATGTGGTTTATATATTTCTTCATGGTGTATCTTAAATAAATAAATAAAATACCATCATATCATAAATTGTCATCTGTAAAATTACTAGTTTATATACTGTATGTGATTTTCTGAATGAAGCACTACAACAAATAGTAAAATCATTTTTGTAATGCCTGCCTGAAAATGTTTACACATTTGTATAAAAAAAATAGTCCATATTTTGAGAATCTTTAGTCCATATGTATGTATTCAGCCACTTTTTATTACATACAATTCATAGCCCTAATGTTAATTAGTTTATAAGGAGCATACATGTCATCATGTACACCCCTCCTGGAAATAAATAAATAAATCTAAGTCATGACAGCTACAAAGAGTCAAATCTGATTGAATTGGATGTTGTCAATGGCAAACAGAAGACAGTACAGTTTTCAGTTTTCTTAACCGGATTTGTTACTTATCATATCCAAGTAGTTGATTAAGTTCTCAAATATCCTACATATAAAGGATAAATATTCTATAGCATATCTGGATATTGACAGTTGATGACAAATGATAGAAATTTTGAAGAAGTGACTGATTTCAAATAAACTCCTGGCGCGACAGGCCTACAAGACCCTTAGCCGACCAGCCGGCTGCTGGCCTCACATCCACATGTGTCAATCACAGAGGATGATAATCAGCCAGTGTAGGGGTGACATGTGGTCAGCATGTCGAGTCCCCCAGCCGTTATAGCTGGTTTTCTCAACCTGGAGCCGCTACTTATTGTAGCTACCCAAATGCATCACGATGCTGGGTGGGCACCGGTCCCATACTGACCGAATCACCATGAGAAAATTTCTTCCCCCATGGAGACTCGAACCAGCGCAAGTCCCGTAGCTCTGCGCCAAAGCTTCCTGCCTTAACCACTCGGCTACGGCGCGGGACACTGATTTCAAATACCTAGGAACAATAATTACAAACAGAAATGAGCTGCATTAAAAAGTTTAATATAAGCTCAATTCTGGAAATGCATGCTGTTATGTATTACAGGTCCACCGCTGTAGTCTTGAGGTAGCATCTGCCTTGTCACGCAGCGGGCCTGGGTTCGACCCCAGTCGGGGCAGTTTTTCTGGGTGAGGTTTTTATCGGGGTTTTTCCTCACCTGTAAGACAAATGTCAGGAAAACTTTAAGGCCCAAACGGTCCCCGAAATCATATGGCCATCATCATCATCGTGCTTATCATTATCATCATCACCATCCTTCACCGGTGTGGAAAGCAACGGGAAGCTACCACACCTAAAATTCCCTAGTAAAGCTGCAAGCTTAGCATGAAAATGCTATGATTGCAGTGAAAGACCTGCCTTCGGGCAGAATTACTATGGATGGATGTATTACAGGGGCTCTCATCGTCCCAACTTCTCTCAAATGAGTTAAACTGAAAATACATAAAATTCTTATTCTCCCAATTCTATTATATGGATGTAAAACATAGATTCTTACTTTAAGGGGTGGAGAAAAGATTGCCAGTATTTGAGAATAAAATTTTTAAGAAAATTTTTAGACCAAAGAGAGGTGAACAGACAGATGAATGGAGAAGACCATGTAGCATTGAGCTATATGATCTTCATGAGAAGATAAAATGAGAACAATTAAGCCTTATAGACTGTGATGGGCAGGACATGTGGAACAAATGGGGAATGAAAAGGGGCATGGAAACTCCTTGTAGGAAAACCAGATGGAAAGCATCCAATAGGTAGGACAAGAACGAGGTGGAAGAATTACATTAACCATGATTTGAGGGATGTAAATTATATAGGAGATGATTGGAAAACATTAGCTCAGGACAGAGATACGTGGAGAGCTTATGTCTGTGTGCCCATGAATGTATGGGTTTGTTAGTGACAGTGAGTTATTTAATTTTATCTGGGAATTAAACCTGTTACCTCTGGGGACCAGTCAAGCTGTTATACCACAGAGATGGGCAAATAAATTAACCTTATAACTTTTCATTTTAAAAATTCTGTTATGAAACCAAGCTCACACTTTCAGGAGTCAAATGCATAATCTTACAAACTTAACTCATACATAAGTTTAGCATAAACAAATATGTATTGCTGTGTAATTTTATATTTCCCCTCGGATTATATGTTTCAATTAAATGTGATATATTTCTTGTCTCCAACATTTTTCTATCTATCTGAGAGGACTGCCATATTGTGATCTAAAATAATGTGCTCACTGTACTTTAGATGTCCTTGGAATTTCCATTTCATCAACTTGCATTGTTTTGTATGCTGGTTGTAAGGATTAGGAAATTCATTTCAACCTTCTCTATGTAATAATCTCTAGCTTTCAATCTAAAATAATAATTCCATGACACGACAAGCCTAGAAGGCCCTTAGCCTACCAAACGGCTGCTGGCCTCACATCCACATGTGTCAATCACAGAGTTAGATTATCATCTAGCCAGTGTAGGGGTGACATGTGGTCAGCATGTCGAGTCCCCCAGCCATTATAGCTGGTTTTCTCAACCTGGAACCGCTACTTATTTTAGCTACCCAAATGCCTCGCAATGCTGGGTGGGCACCGGTCCCATACTGGCCAAAGTACCATGAGAAAATTTCTTCCCCCATGGAGACTCGAACTAGCACAAGTCCCATAGCTCTACACCAAGGCTTCCTACCTTAACCGCTCAGCTACAGTGTGGGACTTTCAATCTAAAATAGCTAGAAAAATTCATGTACTTTTTTTTTTTTGCAGAGAATTGGCACATTATCAGTAAATATATGCACTTAATTGTTGTCCCTATGCAGTTTTTCTTTTTAATTAGGGAAAAGGGGAAAAATGTAATGATAATCTTAATTATTCCAGACATTTTGCCTGTCAGAAACTAAATCAATTAACTTCATATTTACTGTAATTGAGAAAAAAAAAAGTTTAGCATTTGTATATCATGTGGGTTTATTATGTACAGCTTGCAGTTCATAAGTAGGCGAGTGGGGAATGAGGGTGTTACCACCATGATTCCTGTTGCACATAGTCAACTCCTGAGCTCTGTACTGTATGTATGTATATACCCCATGCGTACCTCATGGGGAATTTCTTGACCAAGCTAATTTAGTTACACATACTTCCCTATAGATGTCAGTGAGTGACATGTTTTCAGCACATCACCTCAATGGGTCATCTTGTAGGCAACTAAAATATTACTTGGATGGGGAGGTTGGTTAAATTTTGCTTAGAGGCACTAATTTAGGGTTGAGGTTCTTTTATGAGCCAGAAAATCTTCAGCCTTTTTGGACTCATGGTTTAAAGTCCCTCCCATAGGACTTGTCTTGGATTTTTTATCCTAAAACTCCATCAACCCCTGCAACTCTCGAGACTAAAGCAAGGAACATAGCCACTATACCAAGATGGACATTTAGGTTTATTACCTGTAAGAAAAGTTACATTTCTGATTGGTAGCCATTTTAGCAGCTGAAATACTAGCACAAACCTGTTAAAGTTTGGAGTTCATTTGTTTTAGCTTCTGAAAGCTGAATTGCAGAAATTAAGGCATGGGGTTTTACATGAGATAATATATTAGAAAGAGGAAGCTACACACTACCTTGTCTAGGAGTTTGAAGGCAGAGGACATATTCTGTCCAGTTCCTGGGAATCAGTGGCAGACTCATCATTGTACTCAGTTTATGTATTCCACATTTACAATAAAGCAAACAGATATTTAATCAATTAATTCATCCTGTTCCCAATATTTATCACTCTTCTCACACCATTAGAACAATTAACATTGTCAAAATGAAATTGTTAAAATTATTATAATATTAAGAAAACTGAATATTTAACATTGAAAATTTAAGATGATGAAAAGTTGGAGATTGAATAAGAGGAAATTCTCAAAGTCAATAAATGTAAATATTTGGGATCCATTTTGGATACTATTGTAAGAAGTTCAGCCAAAATCGAGAAAAGAATAAAAATAATTAGTATGCTGTATCCATCCATATAATTATAAATTGAACTTTTAATCACTTAGGATTTATTGAGAGCCCTGTAAACAGGGGGTATCATTGAATAAATCCTGCTATAATCCATAGTAATTCTGCCCGAAGGCAGGTCTTTCACTGCAATCATAGCATTTTCATGCTATGCTTGCAGCTTTACTAGGGAATTGTGTAGGTGTGGTAGCTTCCCGTTGCTTTCCACACCGGTGAAGGATGGTGATGATGATAATGATAAGGACGATGATGATGGCCATATGATTTCGGGGACCGTTTGGGCCTGAAAGTTTTCCTGACATTTGTCTTACAGGTGAGGAAAAACCCCGATAAAAACCTCACCCAGAAAAACTGCCCTGACCGGGGATTGAACCCGGGCTCACTGCGTGACAAGGCAGCACGCTACCTCGAGACCACAGCGGTGGACGTATGCTGTATAATAAAACAAATAGAATAATTTATAATTCATTAGTTTAAAGTGTAATGTTATATGGAGCTGAAACTTGGACATTAGACATGCTACATGCAAGTAAATTGTTGGCTACAGAAAAATAGACTATTGGTGTAGAGTGGCAAGAAAATTAAGAATGGATAAAATTGGAAACCAAAGAATTATATAGATGATGAAAGTGGATAAAAATATTCTCGAAATAATTGAAGAATGAAAATAGAGATGATTTGGACATGTTAAAAGAATGGGAGAAGACAAAATTGTGAAAATTATTTTGGAATGGTATGCTGAAGGCAGATGGAGAAGAGGAAAATCACAGGAACAATAGATGGATGGATTTTGAAGCAGTGTGAATGGAATGGAACTGATGGATTTGGAAGAATAAAATAACTTTAGGTTGAAGCAAAACTATGGTAGTGTAGAAAAAATTCCTAATAAGAAAATGCGGTAATAAGAATATAATTTTTGCAGTTTGCTACAGTGACAAATCAAACATCCAACACCATCTGTCACTGATACAGACTACTGCACGAGTATGGCAGAAGTAATATTAACTTTATGTTTTAATCAATGCCACTAGGTTGTCATTATGACATTCCTGGCTTGGTGTACTTTTAAAACACTTCTGAGTTTGGGGTACCTGAAAGGCAGAGTTATGCTGCCCCGATGATATGAAAGGTGATGATGCACCTGGAGAAGTCTTATTTCTAAACTTAATGTAATAAAGCAAATATGTAAATGATGGCCAGATGGGGTTCGAGGAGCATTCGGGCCTTAAAGCTACTTGACATTTGTCTTATAGGTGAGGAAAAACCCTAGAAAACCCTCACCCAGGAAACTTGTCCTGACTAGGGACTGAACCGGGTACCACGCTACTTCGAGATCACAGCGATGAACAAAAAATTGAGATATTGTAGAGTGGAGGATTTTAAATTAAATATTTTGAGGTTTTAATGTGACACCTTAGTCAAAATTAAAAAGGTATTCATTTCATTACATTCAGAATATTTCATTAATTTAGCATTCACTCAGTCATGTGAGAATGACTGAGTAGCTACTTAAAAAAATGCAAAATCTGGTTAAGAAAACTGAAACTATGTTTCAGCATTGTGTCATATTAATCATTTAACTCCCGTATTGTCATCTGCAAGCCAGTGACAGCAGCCACTTCATTCATCCTTGTTGGCGCTTCAAAACTATGATATCACTAGTTAATTTATTATTGCATCTATTTATTAATATAACATGTATTTATTATAGTTGGATTTTGTTATTAATGTTAATTTTACATTATCTATTTCCTATATATTATCGTAAAAAGATTGATTAATCCAACATTAGTTTAACACTATCTTTGTCTGCAATACTTGCATCTGATTTATGCATGACAGTGCTGATAACAATTTGACCTCATAAAACTTCTGAGTGATGAGTGAAGTTCACTCACTATTCTCAAATAACTGGAGGAGGTAAGTTAGATACATATTCCTCATTGTAATGATTATTATAAATTAATATTGCTTTTTAAATAATTTTATTATGATATTTTTCACTTTCTGTATTAGTATTATTTTTGTGTCTAAATTAATTTGCATTGAATTGCTTGTAAACCAGTAACACCATGAAACGGAAAGCTTTTACTAAAATTGAATTTGAAATTATACACCATTTCCTCTTAAATGTGATTATATATATTTTTTTATATAGTTTTGTAATAATTTTAGTGATTATTACCTCATAGTGCCACTGCCTTTTCATTATGTATAAGAAAGTGTTTATTTTTGTGTAAAACATAGGATGATAATGGTTTGTATTACTGCTTTAAACAACTGTTTTTACAACAAAAAATCAGAACTTGTACTGTTTTTTAATTACAGATACAGTAAGCATAAAAAAAAAAGACAAATTCATTAATTTGAATGTTAGTGTTTTGGTTTAAAATGATTTCTGTGTGTTGCAATAACATTTTGAATTAGAACATTTAACAATAAACGAATTGAAAACGTTTGATAACTATTGGTAAGTAGGTGGTAAAAGTTTTAAAGAAACAATTTAAATCTATGTTAATTTTCTTGCCAGATGTAATAAAATCTTTCAAATGTTTTATTTCATCATTTTTTTTTTCATTGAGATCATTGAAAATGTTGCAGTATTAAAATATAAATGGAACATTGTATGTTCTGCAGTATTTTGAAAAGTATGAATTTGAGTTAAACCAGAATAAAATTGTGTGTTGCAAATTATGACTCAGTCTTATGGAATTTGTTCACAGACATAATGGGAGTGGATCTGTCACTGTATGATGTTTCTACCGTTGTTAACATTCTAAAGAAATTTCTTCTCGAGCTTCCAGATTCAGTAATTCCCGTCCAATGGTATGACAGACTTCTTGAAATGGCAAGTAAGTTCTTTCACAAAATTGTTTAAATTAAAATTAAACAAAAATACCTTAAAGCATTAAAAGGATACAATTAAACGTGTGTGTGCTTTGCTATGCCTTACTTATTTCAATCAATAAAATCTGAATAACCTCATCAACATTATGCTTAATGGCACCTTAATAAAAGAAGCAAATTGTGCCAAATTTTTAGGTGTATGGATTGATTCCAATCTGTTATGGAAATGCCATATACAACATTTATCTGAAAAACTTAACCGATTATACTATGCAATTCGTGTCCTCACTAGAATATTACAAGAGGAAGTATTAAAAACTGTATATTTTGGATACATACATTCACAGTTAACATATGGTATAATACTAAGGGATTCATCACCAAAATCTACTCAATTTACAAAAAATAATTATTAAAATCATTAAGAAAGCACCAGTCTGAACAGAAAGTAATAAACTCTTCAAAGAACTAAAAATATTACCAGTTCCTTGCATTTACATTTTAGAATCAGTTTGCTTTATTCATAAAAATTTAAAAATCTTCAAAATAAATTCAGATTTACATGATATAACACTAGAATATCTAACAATATCCACACAGGCTCACCAGAAGTATTAACAGCACATCACATAGAGGTAGTAATCTATATAATCATCTCCCTTCCAATGTTAAACTTCTTACTTGCTGTAAAGAACATTTTATTGTCTTACATTCCATTAAGTATGGGTGAATACCTAAATTTAAAATTGAAAGTAATATTTGATTGGAATTGCAACTCCATATTTTCTTTTGAAAGTGCTGGCCCTTGGTATTATGGTATATTTTAATTGCAATGTAAATTAGTTTCATTATTTATTTATGTATGGAGGTGTTATATTTTATATTGTTGTTTATGTACAGATTGTAATCTAGACACATCCTAAAAGCATCTATGATGCTCTAATGGTTGTTAAAATAAATAAATAAAAATAAAATAAATTACTTGTTATTGAAGTTACACACAGGTGAATAGCGTGTTAATGTGGTCCATTTTAAATTTATGCACACTTGAGCCGACCAGATTGTATAGTTGATGTGCACTTCTGTTGTATAGAGAAGAGAGTGGGGTGAGTGTACGTTTTAGTGTTTGTGTAGAGTAAGTGTGTTGTGTGAGGGATAATGGTGAAGAGAAAGGAAAGGTGTAATCTGGTGCTGGCACATGGCTTATTCCTGGCAAAAGGCATCAAGGGGTCCACCAGACTTTCATTCTCATCCAATGGACGAATCACTACCAATAGTACTTAATGTTTTCTCAACATATGTACTGCAGAAGGATTTGGAATTTAATCCAGGCATCTAACAATTCAAAATTATATAAAACCACTCCTCGTAACCAGAGGAATGAAAATGTTGCAATTAAAATTTTAAACCCTGCCAGGTAGTGAATCTAGACCAACTATTCAGGAGGCACACATGAGCTAATGTGCAAGACTCAAATGAAAATATTCCATCATCTTCATCATCCATTAAGTATTAGGCCATGTGGCCTGTTACGGTCTCAAAGAGGAATTTTCCATCTAGTGCTTTTTTGGATGTCCCAGCAATCTTTTGCCTTGGGGGCAGTAACGAAATATGGCTTTTGTAATTCGATGAGATGACATTCATTGAAGATGGGCTTTCCAGTTGTTCTGGTAGATTTGTATATGGTTAAGAATGGGTTCTACATCCAACTCTTCCATAATTTCCTCGTTTCTTTTATGGTTTCACATTGTATAGCCTGCTGTACTGTGCATAAATCACATCTCATTTGCTGTTATTCATCTTTTATCTCTTCTTCATATTGTCCATGCTTCACTACCATATCTTAATACTGGTCTTGCGAGAACCTTATAAAGCCGTAATCTTGTGTTCTTTTGTACTGAAGATGGTTTCATTATACTGTTAATTATGCCAGTTGTTTTTGTGAAATTTGTGATTTTCTTTGATATATCAGCTTCTTCTTGAAATGTTAAATTATAACCCAAATAATTAAATTTGTTTACTCGTTCTATAATTTCATCATTCAAAAAATTTTGGTAGGTATAGGGTATTTCCCACAAAAGGCCATCACTTATTCCAGCCTTTATAAATAACAATGTTGTTAATCTCATGTACTCTAGGATATTCCTTGTCTTTCCAATAAATGGCAATGTATCATGGATATCCTGGAAGACTGATATTAGAAGATTCTGGTTTATAAGACTGTGGTCCATAACTAATGTTTCTCCCAGACTTTTGTCCCTTGACTACAGAGGGCATCTTCAGTGGTGAATTCTTCTAGGTGGTGTTTTCTTCTGGTTGGAAGCTCAGTTATGTATGAGCAATAGACTGCTGAAACCCGGTATTTATACTTGTGCTGGTCCCCGAATGGTTGGACAAAGTTAAAAGGAAAAACGCCAGTTATGGACTGCACTCTTATAGCTTGGAATCTTCTAATGCCATGACTATTGGCTGCAAAAGCCTGCATTCTACAACCTGGAAGAATATTTTTGAATGATGTTAAAAATCAGGTTGGTACAGCAATAAAATATTCTGCACCATTAATAATAGTTCAAGATGTGTTGAAAGGACTATATGAAAGAAAGAGAAGTTTCACTGACAGCTAGGGTGTTGAAGCAGAGATACAGACTTTTTCACAATCCCCAAAGAAGCCATCGAAGCATTGTTCTTGTGAGATTGGTATCAGTAAATCCAGTGTTCATAAAATGTTCAACTCAAAATGTAACCCTTACTGCCGAAGACATCTCCATACATTAAATGCAGATGACCCAGGTAGACAACTGCAATTTTGTGAGTGATTCGTGTACATGTAGTCGGCGTGGTGGTCTAGTGGTTACGTTCCTTGCCTCTGATCCTGAGGGTCGTGGGTTCAAACCTGGCAGCAATCAATGGATTTTTTTAGGATCGAAAAATCCAAGGAGCCAGTCCTCCAGGAGGGTCTTCAAGCCATGGGTCCCGAGTCTGATGATTTTCAGGCTTGTAAAAGATCCTAAAGCCTGAACAAAGAGGCCTCTAAGCAAAATTTACCAATCTCAAACATCGTAGTAATAATTAAATAAAAATAAAACGTAGTTTTATTTGATTTTCATATTTATTATATAATTCAGTGACAGCTGTTTCGGTACACTGTACCTTCTTCAGACATGTTAACAAATTATGAATTGTGTTCCAACTGATCTAAGCAACAATACAACAATATTTATTTAAATTTTTTAATTTAACAAAGGGGATTCATTCAAATCAAGTTGAGAATTTAACAGTTTGTTACTACTTTTAAATTTATTAATTTCTACAGCTTAGATCAGTTGGAACACAATTCATAATTTGTTAACATGTCTGAAAAAGGTACAGTGTACCGAAACAGCTGTCACTGAATTATATAATAAATATGAAAATAAAATATAACTATGTTTTATTTTTATTTAATAAATAAATATGGATTTTCATCAAGTAAACACCAACTCAATTGATTATCGTAGTAATACCTTAGTTGCCTGCTAGATGTCTCATTGAGTCAGTGTGTTTGTCACATGCCACTCATGATATCTTTGGGCAAATAAGGTAACTAAAATGAACTTGATCTATAAACTCCTGATAAAAGTGAGGCTATGGCTCAACAATGGTCATCATCATGAACATGCATGACATAATGAAATATTTTTGAGATTTGTTTTTTTTATTAGATGAGACCACACTTAAATTTAATAACATATTTAACCAACGTGAACTGTGTGTACTGGGTGGGTAACAAAGAACCAAACATATTTGAAGAAAAGGCTGTCGGTTAATTAGGAATAATACTATGTGGTCTATCTTACAGAGGAATTATTGAGTCATACTTTTCTGAAGTGATTGTCTCTTGTGAATTAAATTATTTGGAGTCTATTTAATTAAAAGAACCTCAAAATATTACCTCCTAAAATAAAACATTAATTACGTCTCTTGTGAAACTTACCTAAAATATTTAATTTTAGGAAGTGATATTTTGAGGTTATTTTAATTATATTATTTTTAGTCTGATTATCTTACCTCAATATTAATGTTGATTTGTTCTTGGACATGTTTTCAAAACAATTCTGTTTTATCGTCAGCTTGTCCAGACTGGTTTGATTTATATTGCGTTATGATACACACCCTGGATGTCAATGTCAGCTCCATCCTGTGGTTGGCCAAAGAACCTCCTTGGAGGATGGAGCTGACATCGACATCCAGGGTGTGCAACATAATGCAATATAAAACAAACCAATCTGGACAAGCTGACGATAAAACAGAATTGTTTTGAAACTTGTCCAAGAACAAATCAACATTAATATTGAGGTAAGATGATCAGACTAAAAATAATACCCATCCATAGTAATTCTGCCCGAAGGCAGATCCTTCACTGCAATCATAGCATTTTCATGCTATGCTTGCAGCTTTACTAGGGAATTGTAGGTGTGGTAGCTTCCCATTGCTTTCCACACCAGTGAAGGATGATAATGATAAGGATGATGATGATGATGATGATGATGGCCATATGATTTCAGGGACCGTTTGGGTCTTAAAGTTTTCCTGACATTTGTCTTACAGGTGAGGAAAAACCCCGATAAAAACCTCACCCAGAAAAACTGCCCTGACCGGGGATTAAACCCGGGCCCGCTGCGTGACAAGGCAGCATGCTACCTTGAGACCACAGCAGTGGACTAAAAATAATATAATTACCTGAAAATGTTGGAAACATGATTCCACATCTTAACGACATCGTTTGATAATAAAAATGGGTTTTACTTTCAACAAGACAGGGTTCCAGCTAACTTTCATATCAATGTGAGGACGGAGATAGATAGGAAAAAAGTGGAAGTACTATGGAATTACTACATCTCTGGATTTAATTCCTCCAGACTCTGTGTTCAGAGAACTTTAAAAAACTCAGTGTGGGTCACAAGGCCACAAACACTGGAGGAACTGAGAGTTCAAGTTACACATGCTTGTAATGATATTTCACTAGCGAAAAACCAGTTGGCATGACATTCTATTTTGTGTTGTAATTGCAATTACACTGGGGAAGAAGAGGGATCTTTTGAACTTGTACAGGTTTGAGGAATGCTAAAGTGAAAAACTATTTCTGTCTCATCTCTTCACTGAAAAATAGTATTTTTAAAGAATGGATTCATCAACATGAGAAACTCTGTATTAGATTTACAATTTTGACTAATTTTTGAGCGATGTCAAATAGTTACCAAAGTTATAAACCAATCCTTTTTTAAGAAATAGTGACTTCGTTTCCATATATGTGTGAATTTCCCCAGCATAAAATAATTATTAAATATATGTAGGAAATAACACTACGAGGTTTCTTTTAATTAATAATGATTTGGATATTTTGACTCACCTCATATTTCTTGTTTTTATGCAGACCAGCTTCGTTGCTTTTGCACGACTTTTTTGATGCATTCTAAGTCAGTTTGGAATAGTTGGAATGCATTGAAAATGTCGTGCAAAAGCGACAAAACCAGTCTGCACAAAAATCAAGAAATATGTGGTGATTCAAAATATCGAACTCATTAGTAAATAAAATAATTACTTGAGTGTCTGCTGCATCAGTTAGTACAGGACAATTAAAAAAAAAACTTTTGTTTCTTCTGTGCTTTTCTCCTCCTTTTTCAATTAACATTAAACAAATTAAATGTCACGAAGAAGCAGACGTTATTACTCTACTTTCTGCTTTTAATTATATTAAATAATGAATAGTTTGATGTTTTTATTATTGATTTAACACTTCTCACTGAAGGATAAATGATATTTGAAGAGAAAAATTTTCGCCTAGTCTCGGTCTAGGCGAAAATTTTTCTCTTCAAATATAATGAATAGTTTCTTGAATCCACATTCTCAATTGATTTTTATTTTATATCAATAATAACCAATACATTTAATAGGTATAATAATATGGCAATGAAAAATGTAATAAATTTTGGAATTCAGCCTCATTATATTTTATTGAACATCAAACACAATAATGAGTTTCAAATAATGTGCATGCAAATAATAAAACAAAAGCTTTCAAAATCCATTAAATAAAAAATTATGCTTAGTTTTCTAAAGATATTTTTAATTAAATTAATTACATACTACACATGATATGTGTGTTTGTTCCAACGCCACGTGCTTCACTTTTCGTACTTTGGGTTTTGTGCTTTTGTCTTCGTTTTTCAATTAACATTAAAAAATTAAATGTCACAAAAGAAGCAGACTTTATCACTGTACTTCCTGCTTTTTTTAATTATATTAAATAATGATTAGTTTCTTGAATCCACGTTTTCAATGGACTCTTATTATATATCAATAATAACCTGTACATTTAATAGGTTAAATAATATGGCAATTAAAAATGTAATAAATTTTGGAATTCGGCCTCATTATATTTTTATTGAACATAAAACACAATAAAGAGTTTCAAATTAATGTTGCATGCAAATAATAAACTAAAGATTTTTTTAATTAAATTAATTACATACTTCACATGATATAAATGTTGGTTCCACCAACATGTGCTTCACTTTTCGTACTTTGGGTTCTGCGGAAGGCACATAGGTGAGTTCTATTTTACAGTTTATTTGCCACTTCAGCAACAACTTTATGTACTTGTACTGTGTGTGAATAGATGTGTAGGATGAGTGTATGTTTAAGGGTCGAATGTTTGAACGCATTAGACAGTAAAAGGCGTTCTCTGCTGATAAAGTTTTATCCAAACACATTTTTCTTACTCAGAAATCTATTCACGCTGTAATAATTGTAAGCTACCTGACAAGGTACCTTAAGATCGTAGCTCAAGATATAAACTTATGTGAAAATCCCGAAGGGAACTGATGGTAACCGATGTAGTTTGAAACTTATCCAAGATGTCGGACCTTGAAGACTTCGATCATGTTTTCGGTATACGCGGAGAAGAGGAATTTGATAGAGTCTACCAAAGAATTCAACTGGAAGAACAGGAGAATTGGCGTAATATTGCGCGTCGCAGACGTGTTTGTATACGGTATTATTTGCGGGATGCAAGCATAAATGTATTCCTCTATAGCAGACAAAAATAATGGAAGTGGTTTTATCGCTGAGAATTCTGGGCAATTCGTTGCCAATATTACGAAAATGTCAACATTCATGCATGACCGGTAAGGCGGCCGTTAATTCGATCTCAGCTCACCAGTAATTGGAAGTAATTTGAGTAGAGACTAATGTATTTGCATATGACCCTAAGAGTTTGTGTACAGTGTAAGCTGTGCTGTATGAGGGATAGTGATGAAGAGAAGAATAAAGTGTAATCTGGTGGTGGCATGTAGCCTATTCATGTCGAAAAGCACCATGGGACCACCAGGTTTCACATTGCTATCAATACTAGTACTACGGAGTTGTTTCAGGCATCTGGTGCAGGAGTGCAGCAATTAAAAATTATACATCACCAACCCACCTTGCCCAGAAAGAAAAGTTTATGCTTAAATTTGCAACCCTGCTGAGTATCAAACCCAAACATGTTTGTATAGTCCACAGATGAAAAGAATGAAAGCATGAGACGAAGGGGGGCATGGGAAATTGCAAGTGATATGACATACTACTTGAGAATATAGGGACAGTCATGATGTCACTTACATCTGTAGTTTATTTCAGGTGTATTCAGTTTTATGTTTGAAATTTTTGTGTTTTACGGTAATTAAATTTGCTCTTCTTATTGAGTTTAGTTACTTTATATTTCAATGTTTCGTGGTTCACTGTGAGGTAAGGGTGATGATTAAAATTTTGAAGAGTGGTTGATTTCAAATACCTAGGAACAATAATTACAGATAGGAATGAGATGCACAAAAAAATTAAACACAGGCTCAAAATATGGAAATGCATGCCATTATGCATTACTGGGACCCATTGTCCCAACTTTTCTAAAAAAAAACATTAAACTGAAAAATATATATAACTATTATTCTCGAAGTTATATTATATGGATGCGGAAACGGACTTGAGAATTTGAGAAAAAGTCCTTTGGGAAAATTTTGACCAAAGAGAGGACATGCAAATGAAGAAAACTACATAACACTGAGCTACTTGATATTCATGGGAAACCAGTTATGATAAGAAATGTTAAGTCTCATAGACTGCTATGGGCAGGACATGTGGCATGCAGGAATGGGAAATGAAAGAGGAGCATGGAAACTCCCTTGCAGGAAAACCAGAGAGAAAGCTTCCAGTTAGTAGACCAAGAATGAGGCGAGAGAATAGCATTAAGCATGATTTGAGGAAAGTAGATTATATAGGGGATTTGGGAAATATTAGCTCAGGATAGCTTATGTCCACGCGGCCATGAACCTATGAGTTCGATAGTGCCGGTCAGTTAGTTTCAAAATTATACTATTTTTAGTCTGGACGTCTTACCTCAATATTAATGTTGATTTGTTCTTGGACATGTTTCAAAACAATTCTGTTTTATCGTCAGCTTTCCCAGACTGGTTTTATTTATGTTGTATTATGTTGCACAACCCGGATGTCGACATCAGCCCCATCCCGTGGTTGGCCAAAGAACCTCCAAACAAGGTCACCCTCCATCGGAATATCAAAATTCATAACTCTGTTTCTGTTCTTCTGAATATAAAAAAAAATAATATAATTAAAATAACCTCAAAATATAACTTCCTAAAATTAAATATTAGTTTCAAAATGTGTGATAAGAAATTGAGATCAGGAGAATTGAAGTATTTAATTACTCAAAAATAAACATGTTGCTAATTATTGTGGTGTATCAGAACACAGTGTATCCAAATAAGAAAGGAAGGCGTTGAGGCTGGTGAAGTTCTTTGTACAGAAAGGGACCTCGGGCTAAGAAACATAAATTTCACTGTGACGATTTTGATAGGAGGGTGATTTGAGATTAATTAGGGAATTTTATAAAAGAAATAGTTCGTACAGCTACAAAACTCCATGAGGAAATAAAGAAATAGACTTTCCCTGGTCTGTAGACACATTAAGGAAGTTTCTTGGAATGGAAGATGCAACGGACAGTTTGGTCGTATTAGTAGAGAAGTTTGGATTCTTCGTCAGATTTGGAACTAACACGCCTGCTCAGCATCTAAATGAAGGTAAATTATAGTATATTCCTTCATGATATAATGTGCCGAGTATGAAATACCTACTACTTTCATTCACTTTGTCTGTGGACTATAAAGAAGCAGGCACATGTAAACCTTTACTAGTTCAACACACTGATGTGATTTGATATTAAGATAAAATTATAAGGATAATTATGGCATAACTAACTCACAGCATTATTCAACCTGGAGGTTCATATCTGCTTGGATATAAGTTCTCCATACATCCCTAACCTGAGACATTGTTTTCCAATCATCCCCTGTATAATTTATGTCCAACAAATTACTGTTAATGTTATTCTCCCATCTCATTCATGTCCCATCTACTGGGCACTTCCCCTCTGGTTTTTCCTACAAGGAATTTCTATGTCCCTCTTTCATTCCCCAATTTTTTCCACATGTCCTACTCATTGCGATGTATGAGACTTAGTTGTTCTAATTACATCTTGGTTTCCCATAAAGTAGCTCACTCTTATGTAGTCTTCTGTTCGTCTCACTTTGATGGATAATTATGATGTACACTCTACTTCAACCCAGGAAGTTACTACAGACCTTATGGGCTACACCAATGCCCCTCTACCTACAGAGGGTAGATATTACCAAACTCATAATAACGGTATTTGTTTGTTTAGGGAGGGGTGGATGGGCAAGGTTAGCAGTACTTTTTCCAAATCTATGTACTATACATTTAAAAACCATAGTTTTTCTTTTACGGCATGCAAACTAGTTTTATAGTAAATATGAGAGTCAACACTTTTGCACAGGATAGTACAGATCTGCACGAGCTCAGTGACAAGTGGTAACTGTGTTTTTCTTTAAGAGGGGATGGCTTGGACTGCTACAACTTACAACTATTTACTTGCTGTGTTGCAATCTTCAGTTTTATATAAGGATTTCTCTCAAGAAAATACTGTTAGAATGGCAACCCAGTTCTCTATTCCAAACACACATTAACTTCCTGGGTTAAATCTGAGTGTAGTAATAAAGTTTATACCAGTATATATATTTTATATTCACAAAGAAATAAGTAATTGTCAGGAAAAAGGTAATGTTTGTGCAAAATAAAAGTTGGCAAATTGGTTTCAGGGATTTCAGATGATGAGGAATGTGCCACAGGACTCCAACATGTGGTAGAAGAGTTGCCAGAGCATCACAAGTACACTCTGCATTACTTAATGTTGCACATGTGCCGCACATGTGAACTGCAGAGTGCGCGTGGCAAGACTGATCCACCTTTGAGCATTATACAATTCCTGTCGCATGTCCTAATGAGGCCACCGTGGGAGAGAGTCATGTATGTTTTTATATACAATTTTATTGTTTTTTTACTCAAGTGAGAATGTAAATAGAAATCTAAAAAAGTTGCATTCTTTATCATTTTTACTCTTTGCCCCATAACGGGCAACACTAGTTAACTTTGCCTAACCTATAAAAAATCTAATAATTTAGGATTGCATTTACTTTAGTTTAGGATAAGTTCAGTTGAATCCAATTTTATTAATTCCCGTTAAATACAAGGTGAGTCTAACCTGACCTAAGAACTATTCACTTGCCACCATCTTAAATGGTAAATAATAGAATTTCATTTACTATAACTGTGAACTGTTACAAATGTTAGTCTTAACTGTGCATTAACTTTTATAAATCACCAGAAGCTTATAGAATGGTTGTGTTAATGTGCTTGCAGTCAGCTGGTGCAGAACGCAGAACTACATGGGTACATTGCACAGATGTTGCTGCTTAAAGTGGACTGGGGAGCGGAAGAGCCAAAGTTTGAAATAAATACAAGTGTTTTGGATCTTAAGTTACTTGTGGGGGAATCTCCTCAGTCACTACAAGATGCAGAGTGGTACTGGGGAGACATTACCAGGTGAATATTAAAATTTAAATGTTTTGGGATTACAGTTGAACTTTCTATATTTAAAACTCAGAGCTTAGTTGTCACTCTTTACCTTACTAATAGTGATTGCAAAATGTTCCTTTCAGATAAGAGATCCCAACTGGTATATTGCACAGCTCTGATATGTCACGAAAATTTGGAATTAGAAAATAAATGTGCCATCCAGAATGTCTCTATAAAATGCATTGTATACTTACAACAAAAACAATATTCACAAAGAATATTATACATTTTGAGAAATACTGTAGCAGTGAAAACAATTAGTTGTTATTAAAATTACACCTCTCCTCACATTTAGTCTTCTTTCTACAAGCTTTTTATTAGCTTGACCTGTATCTATCTATGTAATGGAATCTTTCATCATTTTCACCCACTTAAAAACATTGGATCGACTTGAAACTTTGTATACTTGTAAAGGACCAATGACAATACAATAATTTCATAAATAATATATAATAGGTTGCGGACTTATCGACTTTTTAGTCCATCGTTGTAAGAAATTAATATTATATCCTCTCATAGCTCAGATGGTAGATCGGTGGACTGTAGTGTATATAATTTCAGTAATCCATAGGTTGCTGGTTCAAATCCGGCCTGGAGGATTTTTTTTAGAAGAATATTACTTACATCATACTACAATAGTATAAAATTTAAAGATATTTACATTTTTATCTTATTCTGTAAAATATTACTGACAATTTTGTTAACTTACCACATTGTAATTTATCCAAAAAATATGAGAAGGATACGATTAACTGTAACTATTTACCTATATTAAAATATTCAAAAATATTATAATGTTAGATAATTATAATAATAATTTGAAAAAAATATATAATTATATTTGTGCCTAGACACTAAAAATATTGTAAGCAACTAAATTTTCATGGGATTCCGGTTTATGACAGTCAATTAAACTAAAAATTAAAAAAATAAATAATAGTTTAAAAAACTAAAACAACACGCTTTGTTAGAAAACCAAACTAAAAATAAATAATAGTTTAAAAAACTAAAACAACATGCTTTATTAGAAAACCGAACTAAAAAATTAAAAATAATTTTAATTTCCAACACGCTTGGGATAAAATTAAAGTGTCAACAAAAAAATCATCTACAAGACATCTAGAATAAAACTAGAGTTATCTACAAAAAAAATAATTTTACCATCAACAGCATGGGGTGCTTCATATGGTTTTTATGTTTTCTTCTTAGAGACTTTACTTTTACCAATATCTGTTCATTATCAAATATATTAATTGATAAAGAGCACCCCACGCTTTTGATGGTAAAATATTTTTTTTTGTAGATAACTCTATTTTTATTCTAGATGTGTTGGAGATTTTTTTTTGTTGACCACTTTAATTTTATCCCAAGCGTGTTGGAAATTAAAATTATTTTTAATTTTTTAGTTTTGTTTTCTAATAAAGTGTGTTGTTTTAGTTTTTTAAACTATTATTTATTAAGACAGGTGTTTCAGAATAACTAATAATCTTCCATCTTCAGTTTGTATTCGACTGTTGTTTTATCATTGATGATTCATTGTTTCCTCCACTATCTGTTGGTAGAATGATGATGTCTAATTTTAATGTTATTTAATTATTAATATCTCTATATATTAAATTTGGGAATTTTTAACATTATGAGGTTCAATTAATAATAATTAAAAGTCGTGAAAACAGCTGACGACGACAAAGTGTCGCCGATACTGCAGTTCTGTGTTTAAAGAAACATAGATGTATGAGGTAAGAAAAAATCACGATTCATTTAATTATTATTAATATCTCGCTGTGTAACTTCTTATAAATTTTAAACATCAAATGAAGACAATGTTTCTGAAACTAATTTAATTTGAGAGAATCATTAAAAGCTTAAATCATCTGTGACGTAATACTAAAAATTAATCTTGAAAATAAAGGTAAGCTTTTTTAAACATGAACTAGTAAAATAGTAGTTGTAGTATAGTTGAAGAATAAACTACTTATTTTTATTTGGCTTAGAACCTTGCTCAAACTTTAGTGATGTTTTAGAATTTCTTACTCAAGTCAATACGAATATTGAGAAACTCAATACAGTTCTTATAGAGTAAATATGCCTGCTTCTTTAATGGATAACATCGATGTAGTTCATTTTTAAATCTGCTGTAAGTTTTGTTAGTAAATTTAGATTTCTAAGAAGAAACACTGTTCTTTAAGGAAAAAGAAGGAACATGAATATTGATACAATTAGAAATAATTGTGATGACTATTTATCTCATAGACTGATAATTTTGCCTCTTCCTGTTCATAATGAGAGATATCTCTGCAAATTAACTTCTTTGACAAGGATATAGATTCAACAATGTATGATCGATATGGTATAGCAAGAAATGCCAAAAGAAAACAACTTCAAAAATTAACAAAAAAAGGGGGGGGTTAGTTCTGTTGCTCTAAAAAAATTATTAAATGTTGTACAATGAATCTGCATTATTGTTAATAATTATTTTTCATACAATCATCTGTTATTAATTTTTTCCAAGTCCAAAGAGATTTAACAGTAAAGGTATGCTATTTATAACTATACAGCTGGCTTAGAAATCGCCTGGAATACATAACCTCACATTTGGTAAATATTAAACATTATAATTATTTTTAGCTTCTGATGTTGTATTATTGGCTACTATTGTATTATCGGAGTGACTACACACCAAATCCAACGCGAGGTTGAGTTTTTCATTAGACGAAATCTCTTCTTAGATTAGTGTTGATAATAATGTAATAAGGATATTGTTCATGTTGGAAATAATGTTTGCCATGATGGTAATATTAGCTACCACAGTAATGCAAGTATTCTGATTTTAGAATTCTAAATTTGAATTGTTCAGAAGTCTACCAAATAAATTGATTAAATTATTCAACTTGATAATGAATTGGAAATTAATATGATATACTGTTTTGATGTTATATTTAGATTAACATGTTCCAGACTTTGACAAATTTTTCTTAAAAATATATATATATATATATATATATATATATACACATACTGTATTTACCTGAATATAAGACAAGCTTTTTTTTTTCTGAAATCTGAAATCCAGAAATCATGACTTTTCTTAAATTTGCAGACAAGTTCAATGTTTTTACATTCCATAATAGGCTACATAGCTGCTGGCTGGTGAGGTCAATGTTTTTACGCTGCCGAGTACACAGTTGCCGGGTAGGAAATTATTGCAGATACAACAATGGACAAATAATACATTACAGAAATTGAATATAACATGATAGCCAATAGGAAAGCTGGAAAAAAATTGCTTTAATAAAAAATAATCTTGACAATGACATTAAAGAATTGTGATGGTAGCAGTAAGTTCAGCATATAATTTTCTTATGGGCATTTCAATGAGTGTTAAAAGTTAAAAATCAAGATTATGTCAAAAAATGCGATAAAGTACTATAAATTCACAGATTCTGATTGGTTCACAGAGACATTATGATGCTTACTTTAAGTTGATAGTAATTAAGGAAGCAGAAGCTACAAACAGTGTTCAGCAGGGAGAAAATTTGGTGTCTCTGAAGTTAACATTCCTAAATGGCAACAAATTAAAGAAATTATTAAAATTCATCGGAGAACATTTTGTTTAAACAACTCACCTCATAGGATTGATGCTTCCAAATACAACATTTCTTTGGCACCAATAAATAAATTTAGTCTGGGTAATCTTCTAAGTACCAATAAAATAAGAAGTAAGAAATCTGGAATTTATCAAATAAGTTGTGAAGATTGCAATAAAGTTTATATAGGAAAACCCAAAAGGAATTTAGAAATTCGTATGAAAGTACATTTCAGAAATATTAAAAATTGTGAAATTGAAAAATCTGCAATTGCTGCACATAGTTTATTAGAACATCATAAAATTGGAAGAGAAGCTAAACTTTTAAAACAAGTAGAGAAGCCTTTGGAATTGACAGTTTGGGAGAAGATATACATTGAGAAAAATAAAGATAGATCAATGAATTTTGATATCCCTAACGAAATTAGTTTGATTTCGAAGTTCATAAATTCAACCATAGATGGCAGCACTGAAGATGGCGACAATGGAACAGTTGACGGCCGAAGAATTTCGTCAGTTGGAGTTATGGCTGAGGATGAACATGACTGTGTTTGAAACTGCGGTGTCATGGAAGCATGAATCCTATGAGGTGAGTTGTTTAAACAAAATGTTTTCCGATGAATTTTAATGATTATACCTCATATTGCTCAGATGGAAGAGCATTGACATAGAAAGTCAAAGGTCCTGGGTTCAAACCCCAGTCTAGGTGTACATTTTTCTTTTCAAATATAATACCTCATATTGTTTACTTCCCAATATTCATTTAATAATAAAATTTAAAAAAAATTGAGAAATTCTAATTCATCCCAAAATTCATTGAGTGTGTGCAAAAGAAATAAAGGTTTCCCTATCATACAACAGGTGCTGGAGACAATGCATGACCTTGTACAAACTGGCAGCATGAGTGATACGTCATTTAAAACCAATGTTGGCTTGTGTGTGCATATGATGAAAAGAGCGAGGCTTATATTGCAGTGGCAAACAACACTCACACAATGTCTTCCCGCAGAATATGCCGAGAAACTTATCTCATTTCAGTGCCACATAATTAATTCATGAGAGCAACATGATTATTTGCTCGGCTAAATGTGCAGTGCAGATCAGATGCCCACTTATTTCTATATATTTCTATACCTACAGGATCCTACAGGTTCATGTACCATGTTCTTTATTACATGTTTTTTAACTTTAAAATGTTGCATGTCATTGCTATGTAATATCTTGTACACAAGAATATTGATACTTACAGGGAAGAAGTGAATGAAAAGTTTATGGACACCCCTGATGGAACATTTCTGGTACGAAATGCATCCAGCAAGAATGGAGAATATACTCTAACACTAAGAAAAGATGGCAGCAACAAACTGATAAAATTTGGGCATAAGAATGCCAAATTATGGCGTTTCTCTGAACCCTATAGATTTAATTCGGTTGTAGAGCTAGTTCAGCATTATCGGACGACGTCTCTGGCACAATATAATTCAATTCTGGACATTAAATTACTTTTTCCCATGTCCAGAAAGGAGAAGAAGGTAAGCAAATTTACAAAACTTTATATAAATTTTTCAACATCATCATTGCATTTTTTTTATCTAAAAACTGTGTAATATTTGATTTAAGCTTCCTTTTAATATTATGTGTATGTGTATTTTCTGTAAGCATAGAGTGATGGTCACCAAAACTTGTTCAAGCAAGAGGATCTTATTTTTTGATACAAAATGTGAAGTTTGCACTTCATATTTTGAAATCTCTTAACACTGTAATAATTAGAGGTTAAATTTGTATGTATTTTTTTGCATAATGTTTTGAAAGCTACAAGCTCTTTATTATATTTTATTTTCTATGTGTATTAGTGACAACCAATCATGTCCAGTTCCTGATGCCAAAATGGGTTTGAACTTGCTAACCTTCTTGGCCTGTCATGGGAATGTCTATATTGAGACAATTTGTTTCATATGTCTTGTTTTGTTGAGTGGAATGGTGTTGATTTAGAATTCATTGTAATATCTAGGGCTTCGAAAGTTTGGGGAAACATCCTTTTTTTTTTTATGTTTATTTCTAACCCGACGATTCCCAAATAATATATATCTTTTTTTGGGTCATTGTAGTCCAGAACAGTCCTGTGCCAGTAGCCGAGGGGGTTTAAGGCAAGATGCCTTGGCGCATATCTATGTCTATGGACTTGCTCTTGGTTTGTGCAGTCCCCATAGAGTAAGACGATTTTCTCATTAAATTTTGGCCAATTTGGGACCCGTTGCCCACCGAGCAGCATGAGGCCTTTGGGTAACCTATGATAAGGTAGCGACTCCAGGTTGAAAAGACCAGCTATAAAGCGGCTGGGGGACCCGACATGCTGACTACATTTCCAAAGACTTGTCACATTCCTAACACTTTTGTTTCAACGAGGTAAGCATTGAACCCTCACAAAATATCCCATTCTTTTAACCAGCCTACTGATTTTGGTTGTCCGTGCACTATTATATTTCAACTTCAAATTTTCCCTTGGAAGTTGGCACTTTGTGACAGTGAGATGACTATTGTGATATACTGTAATGCCAACTGAGCTAAGTTTTCCGAAGTACAACTTTTGTAATTCTAGTGTAGTTAGCCAAATATGCTTCTAGTTGTACCATTAAATGTAAATTTCTTTCGGCAGGCAATAGCATTGCAGGCTTGCTCAAGTCATGCGATGCTGGAAAAATTGTTCATTTCTGATTTCTCCCAGCACTTCCGTCCCTTTTAATGAACACAGATTTTCGTTTTCAAAAACTCGTTGAACTAAGAACATACAAAGTATGAAAGAGGAAGCATTTTCAGTCTTTTTTTTCCGCAGTGAATGTTGTATTTCACTAGAGTGTTGTACTTTTTAAACATTATTTTCTTATATTAATTAAAAATGCAGTTGAAACTAAAATTATTGTTTAATTTGAATTGTTTTTTTATGTCTTTTCTTTAAGCTTTTAAACATTTTTTGGGATATCTTCATGTCTTTTTAAAGGTCTTTTATAAGGCCTTTTGTAGGACCTCCACTTCCGAGGCCCTAGTACTTTCTAACAACCATTGCAATGCTGATAACCTACTTTAAATTCTTTTTCCAGAGAAGCAGTATGATGTACAAAGACAGTGTTAAAAAATTATGTAATTTTTAACTGCAAGGCTCTAAAATCCAATGGCAGATCTCTTATTTAAGCTATACAGAAGTAATATAATTGCTGAATTGTTAGATTGGATTACCTCCACTACCTGCTGCCCACACCACACCGCATCCTGCCTCACTCCACTCTGCTTTTACTCATGAATGGAGTTCATCTGCTCCATACAGTGGGTAGCCATTGCTGGATTCTGGCTTCAATTTATGTGCCTTGCAGTTAAAAATGGAAGATCATTTTTTGGACATGGCTTTGTTACAATACAATGCTTCTTAAAGAGAAATTTAAAGGTTGGTTCCGGCATTCAATGATGGCAGTTCCCTTCTTAGTTCTTTTTTCTTTACCAAGTATCAGCCTGACATTGCCAAATAAATGTTCATGATTCACTATAGAGTCACTAATTTGTGTTTTGCTTTTAAGAGTTGTATTACATTTTGACAGTCCTGGGTTGATGAAGGCACTGATTCTATAACTGCTCTTGAATTGACAGGATGGCAATATTCTTGAATTTAGTTTGTTTATATGTAAGTTCATTCAAGGCCACTCTGATAACTTCAAATTACACCATCAAAAGGTGATCAACTCTGTTCCCACTAATTATCATAATTTGTAGAGTATTGTTATTGCTAGTTTATGCTGATGATGTAGTACTATTGGGCGATAGTGAGGAGGTACTAAAGGACAACACGCACACACTATTGAGCAACACTAAGAAATTGGGACTGGAAGTAAATAACAATAAAATTAAATATATGGTCACACGTAGAAATGCATTATATAATGGAAATGGACAGCTAATGACAAATGAGGGAAATTTTGAGGAAGTGGCTGAATTCAAATACCTAGGAACAATAATCACAAACAGGAATGAGATGCACAATGAAATTAAACATAGGCTCAATTCTGGAAATGCATGTTATTATGCATTACAGAGATTTTTGACTTCCCAACTCCTTTCAAAAAACATTAAACTGATAATATATAAAACTATTATTCCACCAGTTATATTATATGGATGCGAAACATGGACTCTTACTTTAAGGGAGGAAAGGAGATTACGAGTATTTGAGAATAAAATTCTTAGGAAAATTTTTGGACCAAAGAGAGATGATCAGACAGGTAAATGGAGAAGACTGCATAACAGTGAATTACATGGTCTTTATAGGAAGCCAGATATAATGAGAACAGTTAAGTCTCGTAGACTGTGATAGGCAGGACATGTGACACGAATGGGGAATGAAAGACTTGCAAGGAATCTTTTTGTAGGAAAACCGGAGGGAAAATGCCCAGTTGGTAGACCAAGAATGAGGTGGGAGAATAACATTAACTATGATATGAGGAAAGTAGATTATTCAGGGGATGGTTGGAAAACATTGGCTCAGGATAGGGATGTATGAAGAGCTTATGTTTGTGCGGCCATGAACCTACAGGTTCGATAGTGTCAGTGAGTTAGTTAGTTTTTATTGTTATTGCTAGACAAGATAAATCACAGCAGCTGTTGAAGCAAAAGTGAACATTGATGTGTGGTTAACTGCTAACCTGTCGACAGTCCTGGCATCACTCTATCATGTACTTTTACACCTCAGATTATGTAACTCTAAAACTGTTACAAATTAATTTAGTTCTGTGAATGATTTAGTGAAGTTGTTGACTATAAATTGCATTATCTCACCCAATAATTTATAGACAATAATAATGTGTATCTTTACCACTGTTATTCAGGAAATGGCATAGAAATAATGACATTTCTGATGTGGCCATTATGTTGGATAGCTACATAACAATAGATAGTTACAAAACTTTAAGCATATGTATCTTGAAACCCACACTACTGCTACTCTGGAGGCTTCAGTTTTTTCCATTACATTTTAATTGCATTTGTGATACCATCGTTTATCACTTTTCTAGCCATCTTAAGGGAATAATGAAATACGTATTCCAGTAATATTAAAATAACCAAATTTATTAAGTTATGTAGATAGGAAATAACACTATGAGGTTTTTTAATATTGTTTATTTTTTATTATTTCACTCACCTCATACTTCATAACTCCTTGCAAACCCACGGTTTCTTCACATCATTTGTGACATTCTCAATGCTGTGTCACGTTCACAACTGATGTCCAACGGCCTTCTATCCTGCAGACTGACCTCCGCGCCATCTGATGGCTGACCGACGAATTTCCAAATCAGTCCTCTCTCCTTATAACCGAGTATTACAAAATTCATAGATATATTTTCATTCTTGCATACGTAAATACAACTATGAATTTTGAAATACCCGGTTATAAGGAGAGAGGACTGATTTGGAAATTCGTCGGTCAGCCATCAGATGGCGCGGAGGTCAGTCTGCAGGATAGAAGGCCGTTGGACATCAGTTGTGAACGTGACACAGCATTGAGAATGTCACAAATGATGTGAAGAAACCCTGGGTTTGTAAGGAGTTATGAAGTATGAGGTGAGTGAAATAATAAAAAAATAAACAAAACCAAATTTATGTTTCATTTTCATTTGAACTGTTTAAAAATAATTTTAAAAATTGATTCAAATGTTGTAAATTTGCTGATATACTTTAAGATTCTTTCATTCTAGAACAAGTTATATATATGTTTAATGTTTATTTAAATATCTATTTAATATTGTGCTCTGGATTGAGAGCTCATTATGGTATTGTCATAAAAGATAATCAAACATTATATAAATCTATATACTGTAAAAATGTCAGTACATTATCTGTAATGATTTAAAAGAAAATAAGACAAAAGTACAGTGATTTTTAACATTACTGGAATAGACCTTTTATACTCCTCTTAATTTCCATATCTCATTATCATTAATGTAGTACAATTCTTGCCAAGATGATAGTCAAATTGCAATAACGGGATGTTTGATGAACCAATTTGTCCATCTTGCTGTCTCAGGTGGTAGCCTGCTTCCTGACTTGCAGGTCTGGATCCAACATCCGGCAGGGTTGAAAATTAATTTTTCTTTCTATTATTCATTGAGAATTTTCCTCATCATTGAGGTTTTTCTCCAACCAATCTTAATAATTAACATGAGTTTTAAAAATACATAAATGACTACGTACTTATAGATTATCAGTTTGTAAATCACATTCACAAATTTCCCTTAATTAAAGTTCTCCATCGTTCTCTGTCCTCCGTTACACCAAATTTCCTCATAGAATGTTGAATGTTATTCTTCCAGGTTGTTCTTAGTCTACCTTTTCTGTTCTTTCTTTCAATTTTCCATGTATGGATGAACTTTTGTAGTCTTCCATCCTGCATTCTTCTTATATGTCCGTACTACTGTATATTAGCCTTCTGTGTTCAATCTCATCCATTATACTTCTTTTTGCATTCATCCATTTTCTAATTTCTGTGTTTCTAATTTTTTCCAGTCGAGACTTTCTGGCCTCTCTTCTCCAAAAATCCACTTCAACTGCAGTTATTCAGTTGGCATGTTGTGAAATTGTCCAAACTTCCAATCCATATAACATTATACTTTCCAGTATGGACTGATAAATTAGTTGTTTTTTTTTTGTGTTAATGATGTTTTTACTCCATAATATAGACTTCAAAATTCCTATGGGTTTTCTTCCATTACTGATCTTATTTGCTATTTCTTTATTTGATGAAAATTTTAAATGTTAAATTAATTTAATTGTAAAATTTTCAATATTGGGGCCAGGAGGGGCAGTGGTGTACAATTTTAATCACTGAACTATGCACCATATTCCTGCATTAAATTGCAAATCCTTCCTTAGTACATATGTTGAAGAGTCATGTGGTACTGTTGATAGCAATTCATCTCTCAGATGGGGATGTTAAGCCTTAGGGCCTCCTTGGTGCTTTTAGACAGAAATAGGCTATGTGTCATTGGGGGTTTCACTGTCTTCCTTCTTTTCATCACCGTCCCTCATACAAAACACTCTTCACAACATAAACACCAAACATACACTCATTCTACACTTCTCTTTGTGCACAATGCAAGAATACATAATCTATGTATGATCATCTGCTGAAATGGTGCATAAATTGAAAATAGATCACAATTATGCCATCTATCTGTCCAGCATGGAACCTAAAGTATATGAAGTGCATTAGAACTCATGCACATGATCTGATTTTCATTCTTTTTCTTTTTTTACAGACGTGCGATGTGACAATTCTGAGTGATGTCACAACAATAGCGGAGAAGTTAAAAGAAGTTCATGATGAATATCTACTTAAATCAAAGATATATGAAGAATATGCTCATGATTTTTCCCGTACAAACAGAGAGATTGAGTTGAAACAACAAGGTTTAGAAGCTTTTAATGTGGCAGTTACAATGTTTGAGGACCAAATTATTTTAATGGAGCATTTTCAGGAACAAACAGAAGGCAACAACATGCAAAACGTTGAGGACAATTCACAAATTTTAAAAGATCAACTGAAGGTTTTGGAGGATAATAAATGGCAGCTAGATGAACAGCTGAAACAGCAGTATGCTTACAGCCGCACACTTGAACGTGAGATTCTGTCACTTAAGTCAGACATAATGGATAGCATTCAACTTAAAGAGAAGTATCAAGGGTAAGCGAAGAGCCAACAAACAATTTATACTATAATCTTTTTCAAAGTGTAGGACAAGGAAAATAAGCAAAATCCCCGACTCTCTTGCTTCCTTAATCATGTGTGTGATCTTTCTCTACTCCTAATCATAAAAATTTTGACTTTGAACATTCTTGGTAGTTTCAAAATCATTAGGAAGTAACATTATGAGGTTTAATTTAATAATTGAGTTTGTATTTTTTAACATTCTCACCTATATGTTTGTTTTGTTGGACGATCGTTTCAAAGCTTATTGCTCCATCTTCAGCTTGTCACAAACTTAGAAGGAAAGAGAAAACCAGTTTGTGACAAGCTGAGGATGGAGCAATAAGCTTTGAAATGATCGTCCAACAAAACAAACATATGCGGTAAGAATGTTAAAAAATACAAACTCAATTATTCTTGGTAGTGTTTACCTTGTTTGTTGTTTTCATTTTTCTTTGTATCCTATAAATCTTAATTTGTACACTCTGGTAGGGAAATAATATAATTTGTTACGTCTTCTACTGCACCCTAGGGTTCTCCACACAAATCTTATTGAATGCATTTGGTGGATTCTTTTAATCCATTCTTACAAGTAACTAAACTGTTAAATTTTTTTTTTTGTTCAATGCCACCTGTTTGTCATTTGAGATTTCAGATATTCTCTCCAGGCATTGGCATATTATAACCCACTTCTTAGGTTCGGGCACATGGAAGGCGGCGTTACTCTGCCCCAATGATGTGATGGGTGATGACAATGGGTAATGATGTGCCAGGAGAGGCCTTAAACCTAAACTTAATCTAATGAAATGAATATGATATTGATGATAATGATGGCCAGATGATGTCGGGGACCGTTTGGGCCTTAAAGTATCCTGTCATTTGTCTTATAGGTGAGGAAAAAACCTCACCCAGGAAACTTGTCCCAAGTGGGCCCGCTGCGTGACAAGGCAGCACGCTACCTCGAGACCACAGCGGTGGACTAAACTGTTAAACATGTTTGGACCAATCCCACTACATCATAAGCTTTTTTGTTGACATGACTGCCTGATGCAACCTTTACTGCATCTTAACTTTATACAAATGTTGTCAAAACTGACTTGTTAATATACATATTTAGCAGCATGTCTTCACATTGGCTTATAATTAAATTGTTTACCACTTGGGAAATAATATAATTTGTTACAACTACTTTAGCTCAACAGATGTTGAAGCAAGGCTCTTAAAGCTTAGAGCAATTCATTGGAAGGTTCCAGAATAATTCACCTAAGAAGGCCGTTGGACGTCAGTTGTGAACATGACGCAGCATTGACAATGTCACGAATTACGTGAAGAAACCCTGGGTCTGCTATAAATTATGAAGTATGAGGTGAGTGAAATGATAAAAAATAAACAATAAGAGGAGCTTCTTCCTTTGTCTGAGACAATGTAGCTTTACATGGTAAAAGATTGTATCACATGAATTCTAACTACTGGACATGTAGGATGCATGTTGTAGATTCTCGTCCACCAAATAGCATTAAATCAAAATTCCAAATTTAAGTATAATAAATATAGTGCAACTGGTTTAAAATATTATTTATATTAAGTGAATGTACAATGAAAGTTTGGCATAGGGATGTGGCGACTATGTTGTCCAGTGGATTTCCACTGCAAGCAGCCACCCGAGTATTGGCAGGAAAACCATAACTATTGAGTTTGGAAGGAAATGTCTAAAACTCCACCTCAAGAACTGAGGAAGGCAGGTCCGGCTGCCTAGTTGGCGACCCCATCACTGGAATTGGAAGTTGTCATATTTTCTTTAATACCTTAAGAATAAAGCTGTAATTTTGATCTCTATCTATTGCAACATTTTAAAAGTTAATACAAATTGTATCACAAGTATATAAATGAAAGATTCCCCTTCCTAATAGCATTTGTTTTATTAAGATATCTTAAAAAACAAAAAAATTTACAGCACTCTTTCAAGAAAATTGTAATTTTAAGTCAGTCTTTGAATTTAAATCTGCATTGGGTATCATGTGGGGAGATCTGGCCACTTAAATGACTGCAAGCAAATGGATTAAATGATTTACTTCACTGATGGTAACGTTTAATTGATGATTATTATGAAGAACATTTGACGATGCAATGTGTTTGTTTTGTTTATAAACATAGAATTCAAAAAGTATTTTTCTTTTTCAGAATGTTGAAACAACGTGGAATTCGTCAGCAACATATCTGTGAATTTTTGGATTCTGGAGACTGTTCTTCTGTAGCTCTAAAAGAACTGCAGTCTGATTTGCCCCATAACAATGAGGAAACATGGTTTCTTCAAGACTGCTCTCGTGCAAAGGCTGAAGAACTCCTGGCCAATCATCCAGATGGCACTTTTCTCATCCGTCCCAGTCGTACTGGCCAGTATGCATTGTCAATTGTGTAAGTAAAACAAATTTATTATTTACAAGTTGTACATAATGGTGGGTCCAAATTTATTGAATGAACAGAAAAACAATGAACATATGCATTGTTTCATGAATAACAATTGATGTAGATATCAAAATTGATTGTTTGATTTATGTTCACAGGTGATTCATTGCTTGTAGCATATTAATGACATTTTTATAGTGATCAGGCAGTAATAGCTTTACAAATCAATGTTTTTTTTTATTAATGTTGTAATATTTAACAAATTTGAGGTTGGCCATTGTGGCTCCTCCATCTACAAAGAAAATATACATTAATAAATTAATGAGGCATTTTAACATCTTACCTCATATTTCATGTTTTATCAAACACGGTAACTATAGTTTTCAAATGATCTTGTCATTCATTTTCAACCGCCATTATGACTACCGGATATTCGTTGGAATCTCCCTCTATAACGTTGCCATCTGGTGTTGATTTGACGAACTTCGAGATATCGTTGCCATCTGGTATTGATTTGATGAACTTCGAGATGAGGTCACGTTCATCCGGAATGTCGAAATTCATAGATTTAAATTTGTTCTTCTGTATAAATATTTTCTCCCAAACTGTCAAGTCCAAAGGTTTTTCCAAATGTTTTAGAAGTTTAGCTTCTTTTTCAATTCTATTACCTTCCAACAAACTATGTGCTGCAATAGCTGATTTTTCAATTTCACCATTTTTAATATTTCTAAAGACTTCCTTTGTGCCAGTGTCCAAATTTCTTTTTGTTTTCCCTATGTATACTTTATTGCAATCTCCACAATCAATTTGATAAATTCCAGATTTTTTACTATCTGGGGTGTTCATTTTCTTATTGGTTATTAATAAGTTACCAAGGCTAAATTTATTTATCGGTGCCAATGTAATATTGAATTTCTTGAAAATTTTTTGAAATTTGTTATGTATTCCAGGATGATAAGTGATTTTCTTAAATTGTTTTCCTTTCTTTGAATCAGATTGCAGGTAGTTAGTGTATTCTTTTAATCTTTTTTGTTGTCTGAATTTCTTCAATTTAGTTATAATTATTTCCTTTCCAAAACCATTTAAATTAGCTATGTCCAAAATGTGATTGTATTCTTTCTTAAAATCCTCTTCATTTAGTGGAACATTCAATAATCTATATATCAAACTGTTGAAAATTGCATGCTTATGCGCAATATGATTGAAACCTGAAGACTTTATGTAATTGTCAATATGAGTATCTTTTCTGTATACAGGGTGGACCGCTCGAATGGACCTAATTTCAATTGCTTGTTACTGGCAAACGGTTGAAGATAGAAACTTAAAACAACGTTCATATTACAGAAAAACTCACCAAGTTTTGATATCCAGATCACCACATCTCTATATGAGCCCCAGCAGTCACTGTGACGATATCAAAGCGATGAACAATTTCTTGCCAAGTACGTTGGAGTATGTCTTCTGGAATGTTCTCAATAGCCTCTATGATGCGCTCACGAAGATCACGAAGGTCTTTGACTGGGGTGGTGTAAACTTTATCTTTGACATAGCCCCAGAGAAAGAAATCCAGTGGTGTTAAATCGGGAGATCTCGGGGGCCACGCGATTGGTCCTCCCCTACCAATCCAACGGCCAGGGAAAATGTTGTCCAAAGTCGTACGAACTTCATTGGACCAGTGGGGAGGAGCACCATCTTGCTGGAAAACGATGTTAGGCTGCAGTTGTTCAATTTGTGGAAAGAAGAACTGCTCCAGCATGTCAAGATATGTGGTACCACGAACAGTTTTCTCGGCGAAGAAAAACGGTCCAATGACCTTATTATGTGACAAACTGCACCAAACATTCATCTTCGGACTATCACGAACATGCTCTTGAATAGCGTGAGGATTCTCCGATCCCCAGATCCGCACATTATGCCGGTTTACCTTGCCTGACAAATGGAAAGTGGCTTCGTCCGAGAAGAAAATCTTGGTCATGAAGTCAGGATCAGCGCCGAGACGGTCCAGCATCGTATTGGCGAATTCCACTCGTTTCGGCATGTCATTCGGCTCAGACGTTGCACTAACTGCACTTTATATGCGTGCAGTTTGAGGCGTTTGTGGACAATCCGTTGTAATGTCGATTTTGGTATTTGAAGTTCCCGCGAAGCTCTTCTTAATGACTTCCGGGGGCTTCGCTCAAATGCGGCTTGAACATTTGCTACCATTTCATCGGATGCTCTGCGACCACCACCATGCTTCTTCAACACAGATCCTGTAGCTAATAATGTATCACGCCACTTCTTTATGCTTCTAGCAGTTGGAGCATCACGGTTAAACACACGCCGGAACTCCCTTTGAACTCTAATGATTGATTTAAACTCCGCATACCACAAAACAGCTTGCGCTTTCATCTGCGGAGTCGCCATTTTCACAAACAATTAAATCTAAGAACGAGAAACGTATCTTTGTGCCATCTACCGACAGGATTCGAAACTTGGTGAGTTTTTCTGTACTATGAACGTTGTTTTAAGTTTCTATCTTCAACCGTTTGCCAGTAACAAGCAATTGAAATTAGGTCCATTCGAGCGGTCCACCCTGTATATTGAATTCAATTCTTTGTTGTTGTTCATTCCTTCTTATGTAGAGGTCCAAAAATGGGATTTGGTTATTATTTTCTAATTCCATAGTAAATTTCACAGATTCATCCTGGAGGTTGAGTAATTTTAATGCATCTGCAATATATTTAGAATTTATCACAGAGAAAATATCATCCACATATCTATACCAACATTTGAACATCCAGGGATAAGCATTGGTGATATGACATTCTAAATAACCCATAAATAAATTTGCCAAAATGGTGAAATTGGGTTTCCCATAGCCAGACCTGAGATTTGTTTATAAAATTTTTCATTGAAGGTGAAAAAATTGTTGTCGATACAAAGTTTTGTAAGATTCAAATATTCATTAATTATTTCTCTTTGTAGTTTCAAGGAAATAAGCCATTTTTCTAAAATATTTAACATCTTCCCAATTGGGACGCTCGGAAATAAAGAAATGACGTCAAAAGAAACCAATCTATCATTACAATCCAATGTGTTATTATTCAGTTCATTAACTAATTCAATTGAATTTTCAATACTTTTGTTGTCGAAACTTGGTAGTTCATTAAATTTCTTAGTAAGCCATTTTGCCAAATTGTAACAAGGTGAGCCAATATTATTAATAATGGGTCTCATCATGTTTGATAAAACATGAAATATGAGGTAAGATGTTAAAATGACTCATTAATTTATTAATTAAGAACCTCATAATATGTTTCCCAATTTTAACTTTGAAAAAATATACATTGTTTGCATGGGGCAATGTGCATTAGTGTTTTAATGTGTAAAATATTTGAATTTGCGTATAAAATGTTATTATATGTGCATCAGTGGCGTGCAGTGGTCAGAGCTATTACCACAGCTGTATGGCGAAAATATGAGTTACAGTACCGGTATATAAAAACTTACTGCTTTTTTTTTTTGTTAGATCCGGTCAATCTGGAGTTGGCCTACCTTTTTGTATGAGGTCATTTTTCTTGTTGAATGATCTACACGAAAATGCTCCAGTATGTGAATTATAAATTATACAGTCACTTGCATTCAATTTTACTAAATTGACAAATCACATTTATCAGTAACACTTTAAAACTTATTAATAAAACATTTGAATTAACTCTTAAATTCAACTGTTGTTTTCCACAAATGATATATACGCATTCCTAATAATTCAATTGTTATTATTCTGATATATAATATAAATAAAGCTTCTTATTTTAACAGGTTACTGTAGCTGACAAATTGTACCGCATAATTTTATTTGTTTATTTTTGTATTTTGTAAAAATATATCTAACATAAATTAAATATTATAAATTAAAATATGTTATTTCTAAAAATTCTATTACTGAGGAATTGGCAATTTCCTAATCAGCCAATCACATTTCTACATCAAATGAATGTTTTATGAATCGATAAGTCGAAAGGTCATTTGATCTTGTGTATACTTATTAATTAAATAAAAATAAAACTACGTTTTATTTTTATTTAATTAATGAATATGGATTTTCATCAAGTAAACACCAACTCAATTGATTATTGTGTATACTTATTCGATTTGTGACGTTTCTGGATTCAGCTAGCTGGTAGTCAATAAAAAATTGATGGGATAAGACACAAGCTTCATGTAGTGAGTTATCGCTGGTCCAGTGTGGATTATCGCTGGACTTAGCAGGCAGATTCATTTAGTGGGTTATCGCTAATTCATTTGCAGCAAAATAGTTGGTTTAATATAATAAATTTGGGAATTTTAACATTATGAGGTTTTATTAATAAGAATCAAATGAATCATGAATTCTTCTTACCTCACACTTCTATGTTTTTTTAAGCACAGCACCGCAGTATCGGAGAACAATCTTACCCATCGTCAGCTGTTTTCATGACTGTCAAGTTTTTCTTTTGCCAGTAATTATCCGAATTGCCATCTGGTGTACTTTTGAAGGAGTAATTTTCCAAACTGCCATCTGGTGTATTTTTGAAGAACTTTGTAATCAAGCTTGGTTCATCCGGAATCTCGAAGTTCATGGTTCTAGTATGGTTTTTTTGAATATATATCATTTCCCACACTGTTAAATCCAAAGGTTTAGATAGATGATTCAAAAGTTTTGCTTCTTTTTCAATTCTATGATTCTCTAATAAACTATGTGCTGCTATAGCTGATTTTTCAATTTCTCCATTTTTTATGTTTCTAAAGTGTTCTTCTTTACGAGTTTCCAAGTTCATTTTTGTTTTTCCTATATATATCCTATTGCAATCTTTGCAATCAATTTGATAAATTCCAGATTTTTTCTTGTCTGGGGTATTAACTTTATTATTAGTAAACAGAAGATACCCAGGCTTAATTTGTTAATTGGAGCCTTTTATATTAAATTTTCTGAATTTTTTTTAAATTTATTATGAACTTCAGATGGTAAGTAAATTTCTTGAATTTTTCATCTTTCTTGGAATCATGTTGTAGGGTGGTGTATTCCTGTAACCTTTTCTGTTGTTTAAATTTCTTTAATTTATTCTTTATTATGTCTTCCTCAAAACCATTTATTTTAGCAATATATACAATATGATTATATTCATTATCAAAATCTTCTATATTAAGTGGAATATTTATTAATCTGTGTAATAGACTATTGAAAATTGCACATTTATGTGAAACATGATTAAAACCTGAAGATTTTATGTAGTTGTCCATATGAGTGTCTATCTAAACCTTTGGAATTAACAATTTGGGAAAAGATATATATTAAAAAAACATACTAGAACCATGAACTTTGAGATTCCGGACAAACCAAGCTTGATTACAAAGTTCTTCAAAAACACACCAGATGGCAGTTTGGAAAATTACTTCTTCAAAGGTACACCAGATGGCAGTTTGGAAAATTACTCCTTCAAAGGTACACCAGATGGCAGTTTGGATAATTAGTGGCAAAAGAAAAAAATGATAGTCGTTAAAACAGCTGACGATGGGGAAGATTGTTCTCCGATACTGTGGTGCTATGTTTAAAAAAACATAAAAGTATGAGGTAAGAAGAATTCACAATTCATTTGATACTTAAATATAGCTGGTGTTGGTGGGATAACATAGAGGAAAAACACTGTGTTCGTCTATGGAGATAATGTGAATATGCAGAAGGCTATGTCAAACCGAATGCGATAATCTGCTGGCATGGCGGGAATTTTGATGTTCACACATAATTGATTTGAATGAAACTTGGCAAATATATTATTTTATTTTAATCCAAAATTATTAATATACTAATTACCCCAGTAGTGCTGGGGTAGCTGGGCTTGAATGCATGCCACTGATTTGCATAGAAATTAAATTTTATTTAGAGACAGACATCCAAGTTATAATAAAATAAAAGATTGTGATGTGTGATAAGAATTTAAAAAAAAATCCCTTGGATTAAAATATTATTTTTATCTTCATTATATTTTATTTCCTTTTTTTTTCCCCTTCAAAATTAATTTGACATTTTGTATGATATAAATTTATATAAAGAAGCATTGAAATATTAGTATTAAAATTATATACATACATAAGGACTTTGTTAAACTTAAAGTAAGATACATACAATTTTATTTACAAATTTGGATCGCACGGGCAGTAAGCCCCGTACGTGCTGTTGACAGTCTGTTACAATAAGTTGATGTTTAAAAACAAAAAAAAAAGAAAACACAATAATATTACAATTAGATATCAATACAATTACATTATACATTAACTTAGTTATGTAGAATTATTAAGAATTAATGGTATTGCAATTTGTTAACATATTTATTTATTCCTGAATATCTTATTTTCCGCGTTTTGTCCAGAAATCTACCCAAGTTTATCCAATTTTCTGGGTTTGCCAGTAACTCATAGCATGCCAATATTTCACGATTTGAATTTAGAAATCTTTCCAGTAATAACTGATGCCTCCAATATTCTAAATCGTTACATTTTCCTAATATATGTATCTCATCTGAACCAAGCAAGCCCTGGTCTCTCTTTAAATCCTAGATTGAGTATATAAAATTCTTTTCCCCAAACTTGTTTTAGATCTCTTTGTAAAAACAGTGATCATTTTCCCACACATTCGGCCAAAATATTTTGTCGGTTTATATCTAAGTACCTCCTTATTTTCCTCCACACATTCTTGCGATTTTCAGTCCCTTTTTCCATACCCAATGCATCCCAATCTTTTGGAGTTCTCTCTTAACCTCATCTGCCCAGAATTTCCCATTTGCGTTCCTAATTTGGTGGTCGTAACAAATTGCTCTGAGCATTGTTTGTTCACCTTGGATTAGCCGCAACCAGCACTTGAGTACACGAATTTTGCAGTTTATGTCATCCTGAAATGCCCCAAATTCATATAAAATTCCACAGTTAGAAACGGCCTTACTAAGTCCTGTAATATATTTTAGAAAATGCATATATACCTTATTTAGTATTTCTGTTCTTTGAAAACCCCAAATCTCACTACCATAGTGCATTACTTGCCTGACCATCGCTCCATACATTTTTTCCAATGTACTAACTGGAATATCAGGCACTGTACCCAGAATACTGAGAATACTATTAAGTTGTCCCCTCCCTTTGAATAATGCTACATCAATATGTTTCTTCCACTTTCCATTCATTTTCAACGTCGTACCAAGATATTTAAAATGTTTCATGTTTTGAAGTACTTCATCTCTGTATTTCCATTCCTCTGCTCTACCATAAACCATCCCATTTTTGAAGTCATTGTTTTTGTCTTACTAATATTTACAGTCAATCCCCAATTCCTACAGTATATTTCCAGTAGGTTTAGACCTCTTTGCAGTCCCTTGATTGTCTTGGAATTATAATAGTAGTGTTAAATCCTATTAAACCCTTGAATAAGAAGTAAACAAATGGCCTTGTGTATACGAAAGTTCTCTGCAGCCTGTGCATGGTATTATATTTAAGATAGAGACAAATTTCCATCTTAAGTGTGATGCCCAGGTGTTCATTGTGCATAGTGGTAAATGCACTAGTATGTAGAACAAGATCTTGGGTTCAAATTCCAGTTTGGACAAAAATGTTTCTTTTCAAAAATTTAATTAGTTACTTAATTAGGAATTTAGTTTGAAACTGCTGAAAGATTATTTGAGAAAATTTATGTTCTGGAAGCTAACAGTTACATTACTTCAAAAGTAAACTATGTTGTTGCTTTATATGAATAGAAAATTAAATTGGAATAAATATAATATTTTATTTAAGTAAAATTTGTCACCTCACCTTGTATTCTTCTTCTTAGAATAGTTTTGAAACCTTCTATGGTTCCATCCTCAGTATTTTCACACCATTGTTATGTTGTCTTGAAGAGCTGCCTCTTGCTCCCTCTGATAGTAGACTGAAGAACCTTGAAATATAATCAAGAATATGAGAGGTGATAAATGATTTGATTTGAAGTTATTCAATCTACCAACAGAGGAAGCAAAAGGCGGCTCTTCAAGATAACATAACGGTCATGAAAATACTGAGTATGGAACCGAAGGAGGTTTTGAAACTAATCTAAGAAGAAGAAGAATATGAGGTGAGATGATAAAATTTTACTTAAATAAATAATAACTCATAGTTAATAAATGAGTAGGAGAAAGTGTTTTAACATCTCACCTCACAAAGTTGCGTGTCTTCACGATACCGGTTTCAAAAGTATAATATTACTTCCATCTTCAGTCAAATTCCAACTGTCGAAATTTTGTCATTATCATCTTTTGAACTGCCATCTGGTATAGATTTTATGAACTTGGAAATTAAATTATTCTCGTCAGGGATATCAAAATTCATTGCTTTATATTTATTCTTCTGAATGTATATCTTCTCCCAAATTGTCAATTCTAAAGATTTCTCCAAATGTTTCAAAAGTTTAGTTTCTCTTCCGATTTTGTGATTCTCTAGCAAACTATGAGCTGCAATTGCCAATTTTTCAATTTCACCATTTTTAATATTTTGAAAGTGTTCTATAAGAAAACTAAAAGGTGTTTAGAAACTCGTACAAAAGAGCACTTTAGAAATATTAAAAATGGTGAAATTGAAAAATCAGCAATTGCAGCTCATACTTTGTTAGCGAATCACAAATTCAGAAGAGAAACTAAACTTTTGAAACATTTGGAGAAACTTTAGAATTGACAATTTGGGAGAAGATATTTATTCAGAAGAATAAATATAAAGCAATGAAATTCGATATCCCTGACTACAATAATTTAATCTCCAAGTTCATAAAATCTGCACCAGATGGCAGTTCAAATGATGATGTTAACGACAAAATTTCAACAGTTGGAATATGACTGAAGATGGAAGTAATACTATACTTTTGAAACCGGTATCACGAAGACACGCAACGGTGAGATGTTAAAACACTTTGTCCAACTCATTTATTAATGTAAATAACTCATAGTGTTAATAGTGAGTGGAGAACATATTTTTAACGACTCACCTCATATAATTTCAAATTTCTTTGATACCGGCAGTTTCAGACAATATCTTGTCCCTCTTCCACTAGTGGAAGCCATGACTGAAGAGGGACAAGATATTGTCTGAAACCGCCGGTATCAAAGAAATTTGAAATTATATGAGGCGAGTCGTTAAAAATATGAAGGGTCCAGGGGAAAAACGATGAATGTCACAAAATCACAAAAACTGAGGTTTCATATTCTTAGTGTTTGTACTGTTCTCTAATAACATTTAAAAGGCGAAAACTGTTTAAAGAAGCTATGGGTTACGTTTTATAAGGCTTTGAAAATAATGTGTACAGGGAAATGATATAGCGTTTCAAAACTTAAAATTCATTTATCTCAGTTTGAGTTTAATGTGACATTCATCGTTTTTCCCCTGGACCCTTCATATGTTCTCCACTCACTATTAATGATATAACCTCATAATGTTTACTTCCCAATATTAATTTAAATATAACCTCATAGTATTTCCTCCCACTGTAATTTTAATTAAATACCTCATAGTGTTAATTCCTAAAAAAGTTAAAAATAAATACATATTTATGTTTGTATGATTACAGATGCAATGGGGTTGTGAATCATTGCATTATTTTTGAAACACCTCATGGCTATGGATTCGTGGAGCCTTTCACTGTGTTTGATTCATTGAAGTCATTAGTTCTTCATTATGCTCAATGTTCATTGGAGGATTACAATGAGTCGCTGAGCACTATGCTTGCATTCCCAGTGTTGGAGAAGTCAGATGGTGGGGAAAAGCATACAACTGGAGGGACAGGTTATGTGCTGGCCCACCCACGATGATGTTCCTGTTGTTTAATATTTTCTCACTGTGATACAGATTGTTTTAAATTTGCTATTGTACATACAGAGGTAGGTCCACTGTGGTGCTTGAGCTATATCAGAATCATGGCAGTTTACAAACTTCAGTCTTTTTCAACAAAATTGATGTTTATTTTTAACTAACAATTAAGATGTCAATTATTGCTTTGATAAAAATATTGGCCATTGTTATTTACAGGCTATTTTAGAGTAATTTGCTCATTGGAGAGTGGAATTGTAGTTGTACATGCTTCAAAATGAAAATAATGCCAAAAAGTGCAACAGGACTGATTCCCTGTTTGTGTGCGTGAGTGTGTGTGTGTGTATGTTTTAATAGCCAAGTCCAAAATTGACTAATTTCTAAATTAGATAGACTCTGTAAACAATTTCCAGAATAGCTGGCTAAATAAAAAAAAAAAAAGAGAAATCTTAAATTCTTGTTCCCAAAATGTGAGACTATGCCATTCCAGCCAATGTCCAAAGAGTGTCGTCTGTATTTTGAAGCTGCTAAGTTTTATGGAAAAAAGTGTTGAAAGTATTGAAAATAATGAGCTTTTGACACAGTTCCTCTGTTATATCTATAATAATTGTTTGATCAAGTACTCAAGTACTATTAAATTATTCATGTTTAATTTTGGGACAGAGTGATTTTAATGGCCAGCGTTAGAAGTGAATATTCATTTCATTTATTTGATTAGATTTCGTACTTGGTCCTAACATATATGTATGTGTATACGTACATATGTGTGAATGTATGTACACTTTTGTACTTTGTGTATCTGTTGTCATTTTGGAGAATGTTTCTGTTAGTGCATGTGAAATGGTAAAAACATTGGTCTTAAAAATATAAATATTTTGATCTCTTCTCTTTATGTCTTGTTATTTGTTAAAAAATGTAATTTTAATGGCGGAAAGGCACAAAAGACACTTTGTTGAAATACAAGGTTACAAACCTGGAAAGTGGATTGTGTTAAAACATCCATATATGATATGATTCATATCTCAAATCAAAGAATAGTGCTATTTGTTATAAGCAATATATTAAAAAAAATTTAATTTTTTTATGCATTTCTAAAATTGAGAGAAGTTGCCTCTAGTTTTCATATTATTTTGATTTTCAATGTTAAATTAATAGGTACATCTGTATCCTTCTCAGACACACATTTAATATTCATTATAGAGTCCAATTGGCCTAGCTTTGGTCTGTAGTGAATAACATTGATATTCATATTTGAAGAGAAAAATTATACGCTCAGACTGGGACTTGAACTCAGGACCCTTGGTTCTTTAGACCAAGTGCTCTACCATCTGAGCTACCTGAGCAAGTACCGATCTAAATGCAAATTTTTCTCTAGCATTTGGTAGGCGGGAATTACAACGATATAGAGAAAAATTTGCATTTAGATTGGTACTTGCTCAGGTAGCTCAGATGGCAGAGCATTTGGTCTAGAGAACCAAAGGTCCCGGGTTCAATTCCCGGTCTGAGCGTATAATTTTTCTCTTTAAATATGATTTATCCAACATTGAGATGTATGAAATTAATAATAAAAACATCAAACATTGAAATTGTTCCATCATTTCTTGTTTTTTTCTAAATGAATTTAATAATTATATTACTGTTAGGTTGAATTCATGGCTCATTTAATGCTAGTGTTGAATAATTAATATGGCAACCATTTTTGTAGTTTATGTTAAGAACACTAACTACAATTTCTGCCAGTTTTGTGGCTAGAATTTTACAAATTATCACTCATAAAATTAATTAGAATGTTTTTGTACATAATATTTAATTGTTTTTTTTTAGTGTCTACAAATAATTAATCTCATTGAACTAATAATGAGGTTACTACAGAATATGTATTTTTAACTTGAAATCAAGTTGTGATTGTGTAAAAAAAATAATGTTGTTACAGTAAACTCTCAATTAGCCGCAGTAATTTGGGACATGAAAACCACAGATAATCTACAATTCGTACAGTTCTGCATTAGGATTATTTAAGACAAAAATGAATTATCATAATTAAAGTCAGTAAAAAATTACGTTGATATATATTATGAATTCTACATAACTAACTAACTCATGGAACCCGTAGTTTCATGGCTGTGTAGACATAAGCTCTCCATACTTTCCTCAAATCATGGGTTAATGCTAACCTCCGATCTCATTCTTGGCCTTCCTGCTGGGTGCTTTACCTCTGGTTTTCCTACAAGGATTTTCCATGCCCCTCTTTAATTCCCAATTCATGCTACATGTCCTGCCCATCACAGCCTACATGACTTACCTGTTCTTGTTACATCTGGTTTTCCATAAAGCTCATGTAGCTCACTGTTACATGGTCTTCTTCAGTCACCTGTCTGTTCATATCTCATTGGCCCAAAAAATTTTCTAAGAACTTTATTCTCAAATACTTAATCTTTTCTCCTCCTTTAAAGTATGAGTTCATGTTTCATATCCATATAATAAATAACTGGAAGAATCACAGTTTCATATATTTTCAGTTCAATGTTGAGACATAAATTCTATGTAGTGTATCTTTAGATTAAATTAAAATGTTTCATACCTCATCTCATATCCAGTCTTCTAACTAGACTGGTATCAAAGCCTGGGCAGCTTCATCTTCAGTAATTTCTCATCGACTGGTGTTATGTCGATCAGAAGAAGAGTTCTTCTGATCGACGTAACATCAATTGACGAGAAATCACTAAAGATGAAGCTGCCCAGGCTTTAAAACCATTCTCTTTAGAAGACTATAAGGTGAGGTCTGAAACATTTTAATTTAATCTTAAATTAAACCTCAGTGATTTTTTCCTATAAAAGTTCAATAGTGTATCTTATTCTAAACTTGAATGTATGTAACCCTGTACAGCTACCACAGTATAATATGGTTGAAAGGGAAGAAAGGTTAGTTGGTCAAAGTTCTGCATCAAAATGAAAGGGAAAAGGGAGCTAGTTGGGCACCAAATGGGATAACGGAGTTGTATGTTTGGCACAAATATATGTTTTGGGAATATTTCTATCTCAGGAATTTCCAGTTAAGTCTCAACTTTTTTTATGTATTTTGAATTTTGGGCCACTCGTCACACTCTTAATCCACTTATAGAATTTCTTCTGCAGTAGAGAATTGAAATTCTTTGGGGTTAGCAAATGCTACTTATTTTTATATTAATTGTGAAATGTAATATTTATTTGACGCAGAATTTAATTTCAAATGAATCATTTTACAAAACTTTATTCTTATATACGTATGATAGATGTTCTACTGAGTAAGGTAACATGAAAAAAGAATGAACTTGATTTATAACATTTAAATTAATATTGGGAAGTAAAAATTATGAGGTTATATCATTAATAGTGAGTGGAGAACATATTTTTAACGACTCACCTCATATAATTTCAAATTTCTTTGATACCAACAGTTTCAGATAATATCTTGTCCCTCTTCAGTCATGGCTTCCACTGATGAACTTCAATATTCCGGTGGACAAAAATTTAATTACAAAGTTTATAATCCCAACCAAAGATGGCAGCACAAGAGGTGATGTTCTTAGAGAAATCAACAACCAGAGAATTTCATCAGTGGAAGCCATAACTGAAGAGAGACAAGATATTGGCTGAAACCGCCGGTATCAAAAAAATTTGAAATTCTATGAGGTGAGTCATTAAAAATATGTTCTCCACTCACTATTAATTGATTTATAACATGTTAAATCCTTGAAGTTCATATAGTCTTTTCTAGTGATGTAATTGTAACCACGTCATGGAGTCTTGAAAATTCTGATATGCTGAGCTTGCAATTCAGGGTTTCTAGATTATGTAAGCTACAAATGAAACTCTAAGGTAAATACTTTATTTTTAGGGATTGAAATATTCAACAAATATTTTTATTGGGTGATTTCACAAAATAAAATAAGTTAAAATGTACCTTCTTAGGTCAGAGCCGTCGTCCTCAACTTATAAGATATGTATGCTTTTTTGTCTGAAGGCCTTTCAGAATCTCCATTCCATCTTCAGCAGATCTTTCTTCGCTACATTACTTGATGTGGTGGTTGATGGTGCTGATCCTATTGTAGTGTTGTTGTGATATTTGTTATTTGAAAATTTGTCTACATAAAAAATAATAAAACAATAATAGTGGAATAATTCATGCCTAAACAATAGAATGAAAAAGAACAATACTTGGAAACTTACTTTACTTTAATATAATAAGTTTGGGAATTTTAACATTTTGAGGTTTATTAATAAGAATCAAATGAATCGTGAATTTTTCTTACCTCATACTTCTATGTTTTTTTAAACACAGCACCGCAGTATCGGAGAACAATCTTCCCCATCGTCAGTTGTTTTCACTAGTCGTGAAAACAGCTGACAATGGGGAAGATTGTTCTCTGATACTGCGGTCATGTGTTTAAAAAAACGTAGAAGTATGAGGTAAGAAGAATTCACAATTCATTTGATTCTTACTTACTTTACTTCCCTAAACAATAAATTAAAGAAAAATTAAAATATAAAGTGGCCCAAAAATAAATAAATATATATATAATAGAACAGTCAATTCATTAGTTGTTTCTAAAATAAACAAATATAAGAATTGAATGAATTGTGAGTTCTTCTTACCTCATACTTCTATGTTTTTTAAACACAGCACTACAGTATCAACAACCATCGTCACCTTCCTCAGTTGTTTTCACGACTGTCAAATTTTTCTTTTTCCGGTAATTATCCAAACTGCCATCTGGTGTTCTTTTGAAGGAATTATTTTCTAAACTGCCATCTGTAGTATTTTTGAAGAACTTTATCAAGCTCAGTTCATCTGCAATCTCGAAGTTCATGTTTCTAGTATGGTTTTTTTGAATATATATTTTTTCCCAAATTGTTAAATCCAAAGGTTTGGATAGATGTTTCAAAAGTTTATTTTTCAATTCTATGATGCTCTAATAAACTACGTGCTGCTATAGCTGATTTTTCAATTTCTCCATTTTTTATGTTTCTGAAGTGCTCTTTTTTACGAGTTTCCAAGTTCCTTTTTGTTCTTCCTACATATATCCTGTTGCAATCTTTGCAATCAATTTGATAAATTCCAGATTTTTTGTTGTCTGGGGTAACTTTATTATTAGTTAACAGAAGATTACCCAGGCTGAATTTGTTAATTGGAGCCAATGTTATATTAAATTTTCTGAACATTTTTGAAACTTATTATGAACTTCAGGATGGTAAGTAAATTTCTTGAATTTTACATCTTTCTTGGAATCATGTTGTAGGGTGTAACCTTTTCTGTTGTTTAAATTTCTTTAATTTATTCTTTATTATGTCTTCATCAAAACCATTTATTTTAGCAATATGTACAATATGATTATATTCATTATCAAAATCTTCTACATTAAGTGGAATATTTATCAATCTGTGTAATAGACTATTGAAAATTGCATGTTTATGTGACACATGATTAAAACCTGAAGATTTTATGTAGTTGTCAGTATATGTGTCTTTTCTATAAATATTAAATTGAATGTACAACAGCAAAGAACAACTACATAAAATCTTCAGGTTTTAATCATGTGTCACATAAACATGCAATTTTCAATAGTCTATTACACAGATTGATAAATATTCCACTTAATGTAGAAGATTTTGATAATGAATATAATCATATTGTACATATTGCTAAAATAAATGGTTTTGATGAAGACATAATAAAGAATAAATTAAAGAAATTTAAACAACAGAAAAGGTTACACCCTACAACATGATTCCAAGAAAGATGTAAAATTCAAGAAATTTACTTACCATCCTGAAGTTCATAATAAGTTTCAAAAATGTTCAGAAAATTTAATATAACATTGGCTCCAATTAACAAATTCAGCCTGGGTAATCTTCTGTTAACTAATAATAAAGTTACCCCAGACAACAAAAAATCTGGAATTTATCAAATTGATTGCAAAGATTGCAACAGGATATATATAGGAAAAACAAAAAGGAACTTGGAAACTCGTAAAAAAGAGCACTTCAGAAACATAAAGAATGGAGAAATTGAAAAATCAGCTATAGCAGCACATAGTTTATTAGAGCATCATAGAATTGATAAAGAAGCAAACATTTTGAAACATCTATCCAAACCTTTGGATTTAACAGTTTGGGGGAAAAAAATATTAAAAAAACCATACTAGAACCATGAACTTCGAGATTCCAGACAAACCGAGCTTGATTACAAAGTTTTTTCAAAAATACAACAGATGGCAGTTTAGAAAATGATTCCTTCAAAAGAACACAACATGGCAGTTTAGAAAATAATTCCTTCAAAAGAACACCAGATTACAGTTTGGATAATTACCGGAAAAGGAAAAAAATTGACAGTCGTGATAACAGCTGAGGGAGGTGACGATGGTCGCTGATACTGCAGTGCTGCGTTTAAAAAACATAGAAGTACGAGGTAAGAAGTACTCACGATTCATTTAATTCTAATAACCTCATAATGTTAAAAATTCCCAAATGTATTATATAAACAAATATAAGCCTTATTATATAATGTAAACATGCCAGGAAGGCGTATGTCACTATATGGATAGAATTTCAAGACTTGTATATCATGATGGCTCTGAGCTAAAGCATCTGACTTCAAAACCTAATATCATGGGTCCATATCCATGAGATATGTATTAGTTTTTTAAATAAGCATTTTAACAAATGTTAACAAAATTGTTAAACAATTGGGGACATATTTAATAAAATAAATTAAAATGATTTTATTCTATGCTCTGCAAATATTTAATATATTTTCCTACAACTTTTTCATGTTACAAAAGAATATATAGATAACAGATAGAATTCAATTAAACAGTCTGTTGAACTTTAATATTAATAAAAATAACAACTCTCCTCATATTTTGTTTTGTTTTTAGACCGGTTTTGGAGAAATTAATTCTCCATCATTTAAGGTGAGGTGTTGTTTTTATTATTAATATTAAATTATTAATACCTCATGTCTTTCTTTACAAATTTTGAATCTGTTGAACCTTCACTTGTAGAATTCTAGTATTTGCATTTTTTGGAAATCTGATGGTTTACATTTGCAAATAATTAAGTCCTTTTCATGAGTAGTGTACAATGATGAACAAAAAGTTACAGTACCAAAATTAAAATGTGGACAAGATAGTTAATCTGCTGAGCGGATAATCGAGAGTGTACTGTAGTTAAAATTTCAATCATCTTTAAAATTTGTAACCAATATTAGGCTAAGGGGACTATAACAAATTGCATAGATAGGTTATACAGTTTTAAGACTTATAAATTTAGATATTTTGGCAATATTAAAATATAATCTAAAATGGGATAGTCGTACCCAAACTGCAAATGTGGACAGATTGTACATGGTAACTGTATATCTGTCTACAACTTGAATTACTAGACCAATTGATTATGTGTCATATTGAAACAATAACTTTTTTATGATTTACCAATAATATTCTTAAGTGTGGTATATCTTATGTATTATAAAAAGAGATAATATTTATGCTGGGCAAAGTCTCATTAACAGGGCCTAGATGTTTATACCTTAAAAGTATTGTAAATATGCAAGCATTACAACATAAAAGTCCATGCAAGTATAACAATAAAATGATCTAAAAATTGACATAATTAAAAAATGTTATATTTACTTTTAAATTTTATTGAATTCTTTAAATATTCAACAAATTGAAAATTGTAATTTTTATTATTAAATAACTAACTCAACTCATGGCATTCCGAACCTGTAGGTTCATTTCCATGTGGAAATAAGCTTTCCATATATCCCTATTCTAAGCTAATATTTTCCAATCATTATCTCTATAATTCACCTCCTTTATACCATTGTTAATTATCTCTCACCTCATTGTTGTCCTATGTCCCTCTTTCATTTTGCATCCATGCAATAAGTCTTATCCATTCCAGTTTATAACACTTAATTGCTCTTATTGCTTACATCTGAAGATCATGTAGCTCATTGTCATGTAGTTTTCTCCATTCACCCATCTGTTTGCTTTTTCTCTGGTCCAAAATTTTTCTTGATCACATTATTCTCAATTACAATTTTTTTTCCTCGCCATGTTAAGTGGAAACATGGTTATTTTAAGTTTGTGAGGGAGTAATAAAATAAGAAAATATGAAATTTCACAAACATCTGGGCCCTACTCATTAATTTTTAATAGGAACTTAAATGTCCTAAAAGGTTAATCCATTACTGTACTCTGGATTATTCTGGTCTAACTTACAGCACTATTTAGTGCATTTGCTAAATGATGTCATATTTTTTATGATATTGATGTATGTCCACTTTGGGCTACTCACATTTAACACTATAAAGTATTCTTCTCTAAGTACAAAAAAAAATCATGAAATGATAATGTTATGAAGACTTACATAAGTATATAAATCTTGGATAAGGTAACAAGTAGCATAGTTTTGGCTAATTTACAAGACTGCCTTTCACAATATTTATTAGGAATGAAAATTTGACAATGGAAAGGTCCTGCCAACTATGTACAGATTATAATGCAAATTTTGAACAGGGAACATCTTTTATATTGTAAAAAAACTGATTAATGAAAAACAGAAGACTGGTAACTTAGAATCTCTAATTAGGAAACCAGGGGTAAAATGACTTGGGTCAACAATCCCAGAACAACAACAAGCATTCATCTGCATTAATTTCTTTTTATTGTATATCTTGTGCCGTGCCATTTTCATATATTTATTATATCATGTATTGTTAAGTATAAATGCTAAATTTAAAAAAAATAAACTTTATTATCCCCTTGATGATAAAGCTTGCACAGAGAACTAGAAATTAGACAACAAAAGGTATCAGTTTTCTGTCCATTTTAAAATATACCGAGTGTTCTAAAAGTTTGCAATATTTACAGAGTAGGTAGTATGTAACAAAACAAGACAATAAGTTTGTGTGTACTATGGTCCAAAATTTAATATCTGTCAAACGTTGTGTGTTCACATGTTATGAGTAGAGATAACAACATTAAGTGATTAAACAGAATGCAAATTAAAATTCTTCAATATTAGAACAATACCTGCATAAATTGAGCACTATAAAAAGTTATAGTAATCCATTTGCATGACTTATTGGGTAAATTGCGGTGTTAAATCTAGCTCTGTTTATTAATAGATTACATTCTGAACCACCATTGAGGTTATTGCATAAAAAATTAAAATTGTAATACTTGTACCTAATTAGATGTCAATTGTCCTCAACAAAGTAAAATTCCATTAAAATATTATAGGCCTTTCAGAACTTGTTCCATCTTCAACTGATAAGGTACTAGGAACTAGGTTTAGGATGACTGATATCTTGGGTATAAATTTTAATATTTTAATTGCTTATTGGGTAGTAGAAGCTTAAGGTTCCAACCTTTCTAGACAATTGGCATGAGGTGTTGTCACCTTTACTTCTAGAACAAATGTGACGAAATGGTGGCCCTGAAAACCATTTCAATGTGATCGCGAAGTTCATCTGTCTGATTGGAAAACGTGTATTCTGTGGAGATAGTGAGCCAGGCAGTCGCATCCCGACATCAGTCTGAATTTTGCTACTGCTTCCTTGTGGCCTTTATGTTTTACTTCTGTGTATAGTTCATAAATTTTTTCCCATGATTTCCCTCTGGCTATTGCAATGTTTTCTTTCAGGTTTTCCATTTGGAATGCTTTCTTGATTTCTTCAATCTTTCTGTGGAGGTTTGATTTGGGGTGGGTTGTTATCTGTATTTTGGTACCCTTTTTGGCAAGTCCATCAGCTTTTTCATTGCCAACTATTCTGATGTGTGAGGATATCCACTGGAAGGCTATTAATTTGTTCTGGTTGTTCAGGTATTTTAGAAGTTTATGGCATTCTAGGATGGTTTCATTTTCTGGTGTTTGGTTGGAGGTTTTTGCTTGTGTAGCAGCCTTTGAGTCTGCCAGAATAATGGTTTTTGTAAACATTTTCATTCAGAATAGGAGGTTCTGGAGTGCTACTTCTCATCTGTTTAGCCAATATGAAAAAATGTATTGATGCAATTCTGCAAGAGAATGGACTAAACAGATTCAGAAAGTTACTGACCTGTACATAGTTCAATTTAACACTAAAGGCCTAACTGAAAATGAACTGCTCTTCCCACGGCTTCTCCCTTTATCACAGACTTCTTGTATTTGCTTGGGTCCAGGCCAGAATTGTGAACATGAATCAACAACTCCATACCATTGCTTGGAAATTCTAAGTTGAAATTTGAATTCATTTCTGTCTATAAATAATAAAATTGAAGTTCTATAATATACACAGCATGTGCTGCTATGCCTAAATGAATTAAATATTAAGGATTAATTAAATTATATGGTATACACTATGACGAACCAAACATGGTGGATGCTAGACTCAATATTTACTTTCAAATTTTGGGTAAACCCCAATTTTAACATCCAGATTTCGCTGATTTTTGGTTAATACCTACTTTGGTTTATTCTAATAGGATATACTAATAAATTAATAATTAATGAGTCATTTTAACATCTTACCTCATATTTCATGTTTTATCAAACACGGTAACTATAGTTTTCAAATGATCTTGTCATTCATTTTCAACCGCCATTATGACTACCGGATATTCGTTGGAATCTCCCTCTATAACGTTGCCATCTGGTGTTGATTTGACGAACTTTGAGGTATCGTTGCCATCTGGTATTGATTTGATGAACTTCGAGATGAGGTCACGTTCATCCGGAATGTCGAAATTCATAGATTTAAATTTGTTCTTCTGTATAAATATTTTCTCCCAAACTGTCAAGTCCAAAGGTTTTTCCAAATGTTTTAGAAGTTTAGCTTCTTTTTCAATTCTATGACCTTCCAACAAACTATGTGCTGCAATAGCTGATTTTTCAATTTCACCATTTTTAATATTTCTAAAGTGTTCCTTTGTGCGAGTGTCCAAATTTCTTTTTGTTTTCCCTATGTATACTTTATTGCAATCTCCACAATCAATTTGATAAATTCCAGATTTTTTACTATCTGGGGTGTTCATTTTCTTATTGGTTATTAATAAGTTACCAAGGCTAAATTTATTTATCGGTGCCAATGTAATATTGAATTTCTTGAAAATTTTTTGAAATTTGTTATGTATTCCAGGATGATAAGTGATTTTCTTAAATTGTTTTCCTTTCTTTGAATCAGATTGCAGGGTAGTGTATTCTTTTAATCTTTTTTGTTGTCTGAATTTCTTCAATTTAGTTATAATTATTTCCTTTCCAAAACCATTTAAATTAGCTCTGTCCAAAATGTGATTGTATTCTTTCTTAAAATCCTCTTCATTTAGTGGAACATTCAATAATCTATATATCAAACTGTTGAAAATTGCAATATTGAAATTGAAAATTGAAAAGTGCAATAACTTTGAAAAAGGATATACTACGTTCCGTTTTTTGAAAAATTGAAAATTACAACTGCCAGAGCGATTTTTAAATTTTTGTTTGTTTCAGGTGAACACCTACACCTAATGGTTTTTTGATGTAATATATAGCGGCTAAACACTCCCCTGTGCCTGAAAACCTGTATGTACAAATTTTCATGAAAATTGTTTGAGCTGTTTAGAAGTCTATAAAGCACAAACGTGCATTTTATACATTTTTATGTATGAAGATTAATTGAATTTTGTTCCCTCAGTTTGGATGTAAAATATTTTTTTACCCTCAAATTAAAAAGGTGTGTTATATACCTAGCGACAGCTAACTTTTTGGTCAGTTAACAGCATATCAAGCAGTGCCTAAAGAGACATAAGTTCATTTTTTCTCTGGTACTCCCTATCCTGTAACTCATAAGCTGCCACTGCAACATAATAGTAAAGAGTTCTATACACAATGTTACCTTATCTGTTTCTTGCCAAGGTGCTCAGAGTAGGACACACAATCTTATAAAATAAGACTATGACTCAGAACATATTGGGTTTAAGAACCATGGTCATAGAAAATTGTTTCTTGTTTCATCAAATAATATCTCCTCTATAAATATTGAATTTTTTTTTTTTTTTTTCCCCCAGAAACATTTGTATACCAGAATCTTCCTTTAACTTCTAATATACAGGTCTCTTAATTTTAAAACATCCCACTCTAAATAACTATTCTTTTAAATTGAATATAATAAAAAAAAAAACAATTTAGATGTTATGGAGAAAGTTTAAACCAGTGTTAATTGCATTTTAGGTTTGGGGGCAAAATCCCCAGTCTATGGAGCTTTGAAATTTTAAATGAACCCATCTTAATACGTACATTTGATAGATTATTTGATTGATTGATTGATTGATTGATTGCTCCCCATTCATCCCACTTCAGGACATGGGTGCTCCCCTAGCTGGAAGTTTCTTAACCAGACTAGTTTAGTTAAGCTTATTTCTCTCTAGATGTCAGCTTGTGACATGTGATTAGTACATTACCTCGAGGAGACATCTAGTAGGAAACTCTGGTATTACTTGGAAGGATGGATGAAGGTCAGTTGAAATTTGCTCAGTGACCTTTTCAGGCTTGAGGTTCTTTTATGAGCCCAAAATCTATAAACTCAGGACCCACAGCTTAAAGACTCTCCCAGAAAATGTTGTCCCTTGGAATTTTTCATCTTAAAACTCCATCAACCCAGCTGGATTTGAACCCACGACCCTCGGCAAGGAACATAACCACCATGGCAGACAAATAAATTGTATCAAAAATTAAATACTCTTTCAAATTTAAGTATAAAATATAGAGGTTCCATTTGAAATTTCAAAGCTTCATAGCCTGGATGGTTTGTTATCAAACCTGGAATACAATTAACACTGGTTTTAAACTTTCTGTTCAATATTTAAATTGATGTGCGTTTATTTTAATTAAATTAACTTTAAATAAATGGTATATAGCCTGGGAAGTTTAAAATGAAAGCCCTGTATAATCTTTTTGCAGGAGTGTTACTGAATTCTACACCCAATGCAATATGTGCATGTTGTAGTATGGTTCCTTTTACCAACAACTCAGTTGTTGAGTTTGTGGTTAGGAATCACAATACAAAAAAAATATTGCATCTTAATTTACATCTCCATTATCAATACTTAACATGTGATAAAATCAAACGTGTTATTTCACATTATGCTTCATATGTTGAATACAAAATGATCAAATGATGATTCAACACATTATGAATATACTCAACTCTTACTTTGACACTGCTGCTGTGAATAAAAAAGTGGTGAGATACAGTATTTTTGAGAAAAGTATACCCTCTACTTATGTCCGGTGTAATGCCAGGTCAAGGTATGGGATGAGATGAGATGAAGCCCTTATTTTTGAAGGTCAGTAATATACAAGAATGACAGCTGACCAGTTTGTCACGCTATCACAGGAGCAAATGTAACATAATGTAATAAAGTGGATGACAAGAGAATGGAAAAGTGGTGGAATAAAGTTTTTGACAGGGGAAAATTGGAAAAATACCAAAAAAAAAAACCTTCCCTGGCTTTGATTTGTCCACCAAGAACCCCAGATGAAGTGACTGAGATGAGAACTCGGGACTCAGAGATGGAGGGTGAGTGACCTAACACTTGTACCAGGAGCTGCCATTTTTTAGAAAAATATTGATGAACATTTTAAACAAGGAAGTGCTTTCTTGCAACAAAAAGGTGACTAGATTATAAACAGAGTTCTGAAATTATATATGAGGGTAGATCAGAAAGTAATGCAGAATAATTTAAGAAAAATGAAATAGGTAAATTAAAAACAAAAACACACAAATCAACTCACATCTTTTACGATACGAGTAAAATTCATGGTAAGAGTACGTTGAGGTATTAGTTCACTAAAAAACTATAATATAGTTACCTTGTAGGTCCGTCTCCTCAACTTAAGTTCTTTTAAAACTCTGTAGGCCTTTCGGGACTAGTCCCATCATCAGCAGAATGCATTAGGTCTGTTCTTGTTGACCCTTGTTAAACACTGACTTGGTTGTGAGAATTTTGTACAGAGGTTAATTTTGAATTCATCTATTTCTTCAATGTTGTTGTTTATTAAATTGTTTAATTTGTTATCAGTTCTGTAGGATATATTTATATTCTTATCGAGCTTTTTTAGTGTGTTGGCCAATTTTAAAATTTCAAATTTCAAACTTTCTCAATACATTTCTCCCATTGTGGTGCCAGTTTGACAGAGGTCTGTTCAGTTGGAGTACAGACAGCTGATCGCACTTATGAATCTGTCTCAAAGCGATGGACAGCATGTAAAGGTATGCTTATGACTCATCACCAGTGTTAATTTCTTTTAGAAAGTCATACACTTCTGTGGCATGATTTATTAAGTCGTCATTCACTGGCAGGAACATAGCAAATAACAAAGTTTCTCGTGGTTGTCCATGAAGAATGTGCACCACCTGGAGATGTTACCATGGTCCATACATTCTACACATGTCCCTGTGAATTTCACTTGGGTTATGCCCTGTAGCCACAAAAATCATACTACAATTCTCTGCTCTTCACATGTCGATGACAATAACATCCACACCATCTTTGTTGCATAATTCATACATATCTCATGAGAGCTGAACATGGAAAAAAAAAGTTGTATCTGTAGTGAAAAATTTAAACTATATCTTGGTGAAGTTTCAACATCCCAGCCACAAACCAACACAGGAAAAAAAAAAGATTGTGCATTACTTTCTGATCCACCCTCATATTTGAACGAAGGCCATTAATACACTTTAAATAAAGCCTTGTCTTTTGTTTTCATAATTTTGTTTTGTGTTCTCAAGTATGTTAAACACACACATAGAGTTAAAACATGAGGCGAGAAAAATATTGAGGTACAGGTTTTTCCACGAACTGAGGCACTAGGTAACATTTTAGCATGCTTACTCTTTTAACAATATTTTATAGAGTAGTTGTAAATGCAGTTTTTGAGGGAATAATGATGCAGGTTAACAAAATTATGATAAGGTGGGATGAGATAAGTGTAACCGAAAATTTGGTTAGATCAATTTAAATCTCAATATCACAATGAAAAATGAAGATGCCTCGATCAAATTTTTGCTTGAAGTTTGCTGGAGGTATTAAAAATTAAATGTATAACTGATATTAATATAGCTTTATTGATAACATAATATCATTTATTTAAATTTCATGCAGTGTTCATATTATGAAAAATTCAAATTTGGGATAAGTGTATACTTGGTATAATATAGCTATATGAAGTTGTGAATGGAGCATCATTATAGAGCACCTTTTTTTTTTATTTACATTTCTTTTTGTTAACTGCAATATCTCAATTTCACTTAAAATTATCAAATATTTAATGCACTTTGGGCCTTATGATCTTATGTACACTAGAAGCTCAATTATCTAAATGTTTTCTTTTCAAAATAGTTGTTCAAAAAAACCTATTATAATGAAACACAACCAAATTTATTTTCTTGAATATTGATTAAATATGTGCCAGCAGTCGTGGTTGTACATAGATTATATTCCTTCAATTCTAACACATATTTTAATAACTAGTTATTATTTTATTGTGACTGAAACATCACTGTTCATGGTTCCACTTGCCTTCCACTTGTGATCGTCCTCTGGAATATGTTTTTGTTCTATTTCTTTTTCTTTCATAGCTTCTCACCATGATATAAATAGTTTGAGAAGAAATGATAAAGAATATGGGTTGGGGTAAGTGTAAATTATGGTATACACTTGCGCCAGCAATGTTGGTACAATGTGGGAAATAGCTGGGGCAAGAGTGCACCATGGTGGTAAATCTTAATCTGTTGTTGCATGTTTTAAAATGATATAACAACATAATTACATTCATAATTTGTCCCAGAATTACTTATACAATTTTAATTTGAAAAATGCAGCACAATCTCATCAGCAGACATCTTCTCATAAAGATCTTAAATAACCATCCTCTTTTGTGTGCAAATTTGAGTCCATGTAATGAGATAGTTTATATAGTAGTTTGCAGTGCACGATGGTGTAAGAACATGAAAATGCAGAACAATCTCATCAGCAGACATCTTCTCATAAAGATCTTAAATAACCATCCTCTTTTGTGTGCAAATTTGAGTCCATGTAATGAGATAGTTTATATTGTAGTTTGCAGTGCACGATGGTGTAAGAACATGAAAATGCAGAACAGATTTACACTTACCCCATCTGACCTTACTTTTAACTAGAAGTAAGAATAGTAATATTGAATGATGACATTGTGAATTTGATGTAAAATGTAAGCCTAACCTCCATCTCGTACTGATTTCATATTATAATTGATTTATCCATTTGTGCTTAATTATAACTAGCATATTTGAAGTAGATTAGTAACTTTTATTTTCATTTTATATCATCTTAGAATTGTGTGATTTTGTATACATAAATGATGAATATTTTATTAAGATTTATTTTTTAGGCATGCATTGACATATTTAGCAGATACTTCATTTTAAGTACCTGGTAATAATGATCTCTTAAGCAACATGTTAATGGGTTGCAATATTATTTAGTCTAGGGGTATCATATCTGCTCTGGATCTGAAGGTTGAGGGTTTTATCCTCACCAGAGTCGTTGGAAATTTTCAAATGAAAATTTGAAGGAAGTTAAAAAGTGGGTCTCTTATTATTAGAGATTTGTGGCACCATAAGGAATCCTTGAATAGTCATATCCCTGGAAAAAAATTCTAGGTGTATAAGCTCATCAATTTTTTATCTTACTTAGCTTGATAGCAGAAATAATAAGCAAACTTAAACTGCATAAGCAAATAAATAATGTTAAGTATTTTAAGCAAACTATATATAGAATAAGTTGTTTTATGCTGTTATGTTAACATTTTACTTGTTTATATTGTGAAATGGGGAATTACTGTATATTCTATAATGTTCCTGATTATATTATCTTTCTTTTTATTGCATTCTTTATGCACCTTCTGAAACATTTCAGGATAAAATGTTTTGTTTACTCTGTTTAGTGCACCCTGATCATTTTTGCCTCTAGTGCATCTTTATAAGTGTTAGAATGGTGCTGTTTGCAAGTAAATATACGGATATATATGAAAAGGGGGAAATTCAAATTATGTGTTTGTTTTATTTGGAGTTGTTTTAGCTGTGACAAGTGAGTTGGTGGTGTGTTTTTTTTAAGCCATGTAGCTGATGTATATTATTTGTTGTAATCCTTTTACTCCAAATTTCAAACTCAAGTCAGTGGTAAAACTATTGGTCCTGCAGTGCCAGGGACCTCCAGAGCTTCCAATATGAAATAATATGAAGATATAAAATTAAAAAGAGAACATTTAAAAGTTTAATGTACTTTGCTAGATACTAATTGTAATTTACTGCCTCAAAATCAGTCTGAGAATGTTTGTTTTATTTATAGAAAACCACAAGTCTTCGTCTCCTAGCGTGTTCTTCACATTGTGAAAATTACATAATTTTAAAGAATAATATGCAAGGGGTCCACAAATGATGTATGCAGATTACATGCAAAATTAAACTGTTATAGAACAAATAACATTGTTTCTCAAACATATACACACATGTGAAAGTTTTAAGAACCAAATGAATCGTGAATTCTTCTTACCTCATACATCTATTTTTTTAAAACAGAACTGCAAGTATTGGGAAACATAACATTCCCATCTTCAGCTGTTTTCACGACTCTTGAGATGGGAATGATATGTTTCCCGATACTGCAGTTTTGCATTAAAAAAAAAATAGATGTATGAGGTAAGAAGAATTCATGATTCATTTGATTCTTATTAAGAAAACATCATAATGTAAAATTTCCAAATTTATTATATTAATGTGAAAGTTTTATTTAACAATGTCAACATGTCTCTCTGTTGCTCAGGGGATTTCTAGATGATTGTCCACTTCCATCCATATATGCTGTAGAATTTCAGTTATTACCTGATGGAAGCCACCAGTAATGTGTTCTCAGATATCAGTGGTAGACCTCACCTCTGTCTTGTAGACGATATCTTAATAAAACCCCAGAGAAAGAAGTCACACAGGGTAATTTTGGGGAATGTGCAGGCTATTCTGGCGGACTCCCTTGTCTGATCCAGTCCATAGAGAAATGTTGGTCTAAACAATCCTAAACAGCCAGAGACCAATGAGGGGGTGCACCATCTTGCTGGGAGACAATGTTGGGAATGTTCTCAATTTGTGGAATTAAAAATAACATATCCTGATATATAATGCCTGTGACAGTTTGTTCAGCAAAGAAAAGTGGTTGCACAACTTTGTCTTTCATTAGACCACACCAGACATTAACTGTGGGCTCTATCTTGTTCCATTTCTATGGACACATAAGGATTCTCTGTCCCCCATATTCTGCAGTTATGTTTCCTAACATTTCCAGAAACATGAAAAGTTGATTCATCACTAATACAGTTCCGTGAAAGATACTTGGCATCTGCCTCAATGTGATTAAGCATGTCTATAGCAAATGATTTTCGATATAGTTTAACATTTAGCAAAACTTTCTATACTAACTGTACTTCATATACTAGAGACAAGGGATTTTTAAAGAACTTTGTGGACTTTCAATCGTGGAAAGTTGAGTTGACAACGGCAGTACAAATCTATTTCCTGGGACTTGTTGCAAATGCTTCATGCATCTCTTCAATGTGTACATTCTAAATGGAAGGTGTGTCACTCCTCTTGTTCTTTACAACACTTCCTGTCTCTTTGTTTATTCATCCATTGGAAGATGCTCCATCGTGTGGAGGTTCTCGTTGGTAAACTGTTCTGAATTTTCGCTGCTCTTTTGTTACAGATTTGAACTCTGCTAGCCCCAAACAACACATAACTTTTTCCTGCAGAGATGCCATTTTCTTTTTATTGAGCTAACTAGTACCACTAAGAGTCCAAACTTCTGCAACATTGCTAAACCTTGACAGTTGAAGTTAGATCTCCTTTAATAATGAGGAGTTAATATAGTGTAGTTTTTATTTTATAGAAACATTAAATTTATATACATAATTTGTGGACACAGTGTATACATTTTTAATGGTAAAGTGACAATTTTATATTTGAAGAGAAAAATTTTCGCCTAGACCGAGACTCGAACCCGGGACCCTTGGCTTTCCGGGCCAAGTGCTCTACCAACTGAGCTACCGAGGCGAGTTGCGATCTACATGCAAATTTTTCTCTTCAAATATAATTTATCTTTCAATGAGAAGTGTTAAATTAATAATAAAATCGTCAATAGAAGCCCTACTGGCTTTATAAAATAGTGTTAAATTCCCAATAAATGTCTTCTTAACTAAGAAGCCGCCATTTGCAAAGATAGAAGCTACGGTTTCAAGCATTTGGCATGAGACAATTACAATGTATATAAGAGAAAAATTTGCATCTAGATTGCAACTCGCCTCGGTAGCTCAGTTGGTAGAGCACTTGGCCTGGAAAGCCAAGGGTCCCGGGTTCGAGTCTTAGTCTAGGCAAAAATTTTTCTCTTCAAGTATAATTTATCCTTCAATGAGAAGTGTTAAATTAAAAATAAAATTGACAATTTTATGCCTGAACTGGGAACCATTAATACATTTTACTTTTTACCATTAAATTATATAATAATTTACTTACATTAATAATATATAGCAATTTTATTTAGGAATTATATTATTGGAAAGTACAATAAGAATTTAGATACCTTTTTCTTTCTATGTGGATTTTGAATTTTCTCATTTTGTAAAAATGGAAGTTACTTGTCTCTTCTGATCTCCACTCTTGCAAATTAAAATGTTATTTGATAGAAGACCTAACTGTTGAGTTCAGAAGTACATGCCATCTTGTGCCAAAATATCAAAGGATGTATATGAATTTTTGAGTGGTGTGCAAGAAAGAATACTAAAAGCAAGGAAGGAAGTAGAACGTAAAAAAATGTACTCTTTCTTTTAAATGTTACGTTAATGCAGCTTCAATCGATAAAGAGTAATGTGCTATGAGGTTAGGTGATATAGCAGGTTCTAGTGAGGTGCATTTTACTGGTGAAATATATATTCTATTTGAAGAAGAGGCAAGTTGTAAAGTGGAAACACTCAGTGGTACCTGTGACTGCAAAAACAGTAACATTTATCTGGAAAGATTTGAGCGTGGAAATGCAGCATGCATCTTGTGAATGAAAACATATCTTTCTCTTTTTTTTTAAATACAATAGGAAGTAACATTAAGAGGTTTGTTTAATAATTAAAACATTTTGTCTGTTCATTCTTACCTCTTAGAGTTGTTTTCGTTGAACATGTTTCAGAGCTTCTTAGCCCCATCGTCAGCGATTACAGACTGAATTTTCTCATGTTGTCGGCCCTGATTCTTGATTCCAGCTTTCTTTGCCTCTGGTCCAATGAATTTACTAATGAGGTTCTTTTCTGTGGGAATTTCAAAGTTCACAATTCTTTCCTTGTTTTTCTGTATATAGATTTTTCCCATATGGTGAGTTCATTTTTGTTTTCTGACTGTTTTAATAATTTTGTGTTTACATCTATTTTGTGTTTTTCTGACCAAACATGAGCAGCCACTGCAGATTTTTCTACTTCCCCTTTTTTTACATTCCTTATGTGTTCTTTAGTTGTAATGGTTAAATTTCTTTTTGTTTTCCCTATGTATATCTTATCACAGTTTTTATATTTTATTTGATATATTCCTGATTTTTTACCATCATCAATCTTTCCATTTTTATTAGTTTATATTCATTTATTTAAACTATAATCATTCTTTGGTACTAAATTAATATTCAATTTTCCAAAAATCTTCTGAAATTTGTTGTGTGCCCAAGGGTGATATGTTAATTTCCTGTATTTCTTATCTTTAGGTTTTTCTGTCTGAAGAGTGCTTTCATTCCTCAATTTTTGTTTTTTGTATTTCTCAATTTTTTTGAGCCAAAAAACACAAAATAGATGTAAACACAAAATTATTAAAACCGTTAGAAAACAAAAATTAACTCACCATATGGGAAAAAATCTATATACAGAAAAACAAGAAAAGAATTGTGAACTTTGAAATTCCCGCAGAAAGGAACCTCATTAGTAAATTCATTGGACCAGCGGCAAAGAGAGCAGGAATCAAGAATCAGGGCCGACAACATGAGAAAATTCAGTCTGTAATTGCTGATGATGGCGCTAAGAAGCTCTGAAACATGTTCGACAAAAACAACTCTAAGAGGTAAGAATGAACAGACAAAAGTTTTAATTATATGTTTCTCTACTCATCATCATCCTCTTGTCGTGTCCTCCTTTCAGAAGGTTGATTCACATTTCTCTACTGATAGATGCAATTTATTTGAGAAATTAGGTTATGATATTGAATGTAAAAATTATGTTGAGAGAGGTATATAGGTCGCATGGATATTTTCTTACAGTAGCGACTATTATTATATTCAAACCAAAGTGGAACAGAAAGTAGAGCACTTTTCATTACATTGTTCTCCAAAACTTAATCTTATTTATTGTGAGCCTTGCTGCTTATTTAGTGATGAATCAAGTAACAGAGATATTAAATCATTTGATGATTAGTGTGAAGTACATATAAATGATAAGAAAAAACATAAGCGCAAGAGAAGGAACCCATTTAAGATTGTTTATTTTCTATTTCACTCACCTCATACTTCATAATTCCTCACAAACCCAGGGTTTCGTCACATCATTTGTGACATTCTCAATGCTGTGTCACATTCACAACTGACGTCCAACGACCTTCTATCCTGCAGACTGACTTCCACGCCATCTGATGGCTGACCGACGAACTTCCAAATCAGTCCTCTCTCCTTATAACCCGGTTATAACGTCAGTTGTGAACATGACACAGCATTGAGAATGTCACAAATGATGTGACGAAACCCTGGGTTTGCGAGGAATTATGAAGTATGAGGTGAGTGAAATAAAAAATAAACAATATTAAAAGACCTCATAGTGTTATTTCCTATCTACATAACTTAACCCATTTAAGAGCTAAGAGTGAGATAAAGTAAAATAATTTATTTCACATATTTTTTATGATACTAGAACATTAGCCTTATGCAGGCTTGTTTTTTGTTGTCATTAAGAGAAAGCAGTAGATAGTGATAATTTGTTTAATATAATAGATGTCTCAATATGATTCTGTGCTTGCAGCATATTTGTCCAGCAAAACAAATATTTGATTTAAAATATTAAAAATGAAATATCTCTATTGAGTGTCAGTGAGGTTAAAGAAATATTTCCGAAATCAGCCTTTCTTTCCACTTATCTTAAATATTACTTCTGAAGTTTAAAAAAAATTCAATTAAGTATAATGATCCAGTATGTGCAAATCAGTTTAACAGAAAGAGAAAAGAATGTTTGAAATGATGGCAGCTTTTTCATGTACTTTGAGGTAATTCACCATAGTACTGAAAGTTTTTAAAAAGAGGTAATTAAGATTTTGGAAAATAAGAATAGTGAAAGTTATCCTTCTACAGAAGTCTTCTTCTTCTTCTTCCTTCCAAGTATTAGGCCAAGGCCTGTTACGATCTTATAGAAAATTTTCCCTCCAGCGTTTCATAGGACGGCCCAGTGATCTTCATCCTCTTGGTATATAATTATAAACAGCTTTGGGGATCCGATTTGAACTCATTCTTTCAAGATGGTGTTCTTCTACAGAAGTGTTAGAAGAAATACCACAAAATTTGAAGCAGAAGTGAAAGCTGTTTATACAGTCTTACAAAATATATTCCCTTGGCTACTAAAATGCAAAAACATTTTGGTAGGTATACCAGATTCAAGGCAGCAATTAAATTAATTAGGGTGCACGCTGTAGCGTAGTGGTTAAGGCAGTGCACTACAAACCGGAAGGTCGAGGGTTCAAGTCCCGGTGGGGTCAGGATTTTTAAACTGACCCAAACCTTCTGGTGGCACCATGACCCTGGAGTTAACTCAGCCTCTAACTGAAATGAGTACCAGACCTTGTTCTGGGGGCAAATTCGGCCGTCACGCAGGGCTGACATCAAATGCCGATTGTCTAGAAAAAGTGGGAGCCTTAACATCCTACTACCTCAAGGGCTTCCCGAGGCCTGTAGTGGGACACTTTACTTTACTTTAATTAAATTAATAGGATCACATCCCAAAACAGAGGTAATTAAAAAAACAAGGGAAAAAGTAATATTCCATCTCATTGTCAATTGAATAGTAAAGATAGGAACCCAAATCAAACATGTTCATAAAAAAGGAAAGCAAATTCTAATCATGCCTGTAAGATAGCACTAGAAAATAATGATTCTAAATGTATATAGATTGCACAAAACACTAAAACAATTAAAGAATTATCCAGAAATGCAACTGTGACTATCTTTTGCCTTGTTGCTGACTGTGACTCCCTGAGCAGCCACTTGCATAAAATTGATCTTTCACCATCCCCAAACTGTCTACTTTGCAGAAGACAATATGAATATGGAATAGTTAAAACCATGCCAAGTTTTGAATACAATTTAGACATTGTCAACAAATATTGAGAAGAAAGAAGAAAAATAGGGTGACAGGCCTTGTTTGCTGGCATCCTCATAATCACAGAACTTCTATTAGGGGCTTCTCTCACCATTTGACCTGTCATTACATCAGACATGAGCAGAAGGTTTACATACTTACTAGAAGAAAAATGGCTTTATTGTTAAATCCTGAGCATTAGATACATACAGCACAATTAGGGAAGTGCAGTGGGCAGGGTTTTGATGGTTTTCGAAACATTTGGGTTTGCAGAATGCTGATACATCAGCTGTGCAGCTGATAATTTAAATTTAATATTCACTAATTTTGTAGGAGATACAGTGAAATTGCTAAAGTTTTATGAAAAGCTGAAGAAAATATATATGTACTTCAGATCTAGTAAAGTCCGATGACAAAAAGTCAATAACTGCTCACTAAATGACAAATTTGTCATAAGACATTACAAAAAAAGTCATCAGATGATCTGTCTCACACCATATCCAAGCATTTTAAGGAACAGTAATATAATGTACGGTTAAAAACTATAATATAGTTACCTTGTAGGTCCGTCTCCTCAACTTAAGTTCTTTTAAAACTCTGTAGGCCTTTCGGGACTAGTCCCATCATCAGCAGAATGCATTAGGTCCGTTCTTGTTGACCCTTGTTGAAGCACTGACTTGGTTGTGAGAATTTTGTACAGAGGATTCTCACAACCAAGTCAGTGCTTCAACAAGAACGGACCTAATGCATTCTGCTGATGATGGGACTAGTCCCGAAAGGCCTACAGAGTTTTAAAAGAACTTAAGTTGAGGAGACGGACCTACAAGGTAACTATATTATAGTTTTTAACCGTACATTATATTACTGTGAACTAATACCTCAACGGAAAATCACCATGAATTTTACTAGTATCGATTTTAAGGAAACTTAACTAGATGCAGAGCTACAGTACTTGAACTGGTTCGAGTCCCCATGAGGGAAGAAATTTTCTCATGAAATTTCGGCCAGTGTGGGAATGATGCCCATCCACCATCATGAGGAATTTGGGTAACTACTATAATAATTAGTGACTCCAGATTGAGAAAACCAAAAAAATGGCTGGGGGATCCAACATGCTGACTACACCCCATTTTGATTAACATGTGATGTGAGACCAGCAGCCAAGTGTTAAGCCAAGGGTCTTCCAGGTCTTCATAGAATTGGAGTTATCAGATGGTCCTCTAGATTTCATTCTTTGCTGGGTATAAAGTAAAAGTTGAAACATGTTATGCGATGTTTGTCCCAAGTGATACTCAAATTTGAAGCCTAGTGAAATAAACAAAGCTATTAAAATCTAGAAGTTTTGAGTATGTTATCATTTTTATTGTTTTAAATAAAAATATTAGAAAGCTTAAATATTGTCAAAATTATTACAGAGCCCTAAAGTTGATATTCATGGAGCTACTTGTTTGAAAGGAAGTGCAAAAAATTTGCCTGAGTCGTCTTGAGAAATAATTTTGAAGATATTGTAGAAAAGACTATATAAGTAGCAGAGAGCTGAAATATTTGAACACAATTTACTTGTTAATTCCAGAATTATGTGAAGAAAGCTTTTGATGAGATATCTTCTGATGAAAGAATTTAAACCCCAATCCTAAGACTTGTGAGTTAGCAGAATTTTCAAATGAAAAACTACAAGAGAAGTCTACGTAACTTATGACAAAATACAATTCAGAATTATCATTAAACTTGATAAGATAATAACATAATTTCTGGACACTAATGATGTGTGTAATTGTAGAAGAAAAAATGTAAGAAATGTAAAAGATCTAGCAAAATTGTATTATGTTGGTAACAGTTATTTACCTGACCTTTATACAGAAAGAAGTTCAGTTGTATCTTACATTTATAGAGACTTGTTAAATGCATTAGCTCTTTTAAGTAAAGAGAGTACAACAGCAATCTTCAAGGAAGTGGTGAAAAAAATGTATGAACTGTGATGAAGCAAATATATTTTGAAAAGTTAAATGTCATGTGTGTTTGTATAGGCACTCAAGTTACAAGTATATGTCTGACAGACACACCAATGAATATATATATTCATTTCAATTTAAATTGATTTTATAGTAGCTTGTATGTGAAATAAAATATCTACCCATTATAATAAAATATATTTGCATACACACACACACACTGAATATAAACTAAAAAAGATGTGTTTCTTGCTATAAGTTATGTATTTTGACTTAAAGTACACATTTTAATGAAATATCTACTTAAGTTTAACATTATGAATTGAAGTGATAGTTTTAAAAATGTGTAAAATATTATAATAAATTAAGGCCCCATACGGGGGAGGAGGCAGAAATTTTGGTTTTGCCACTGACTGAAATCCACATGAAAGGAGTTATGACAATTGTCTTAAAATGCCATTTTGGATTGAAAGGACTATAATTATATGCATATATTCCATGTGTGGTTTTTTCATATTATGTTTTATTAAAAGAATGGTATTACTTGTTGATTTACATTATGAATTTTTGAAATTATTATTTGTTACAAAGTTTTAAGGTTACATATTCCCATTGTTTTTTGTTATTTGTTTTGATTGCAAAGGCTATTAGATGTATTTAAATAATTTGTTATTCATATCCAATTAATTTTTATAACAAAGATCTTTTAGGTCACAGTGCCAGGTATATAACAGTTCTCCTCTTATTTTAAAGTATATATGACTCCAGTTCTTCTTTCTTCTTCTTCACTTCTTCAAAGTTACTTATGTTCTACTGTCATTCAATTTTCTTTAGTATGCTGGTATTCAGAGGCATTAAGCCTTGTCTGCAGCAGATTTCTCGTCCTTCCAAAGAAAACTTTAAACTCTACAAAATTACAAACAGTATGAATACAAATTGCAACAGGTAATAAGCAGCACTCCAATACATTATATTTTGATATATATTGAAACTGGAAATTATTGTAAAATTATTAATTAATAAATTTACTTAAAAATATATAGAGATTTAACACTTTATTTGTTACTCCTCTGTGTTTCTCACATTATAAATCTATTAATAAATGAGATGAGTCTGTTGCGTCTTACCTCATAAAAGTTGAGTTCTTTTAGGACATGTTTCAAAACACTTCTATTTCATCGTCAGCTTATCCAGACTGTTGAATTTTAAGTTGTCGGCTCTGGATGTCAACTCCTACTCCATGGAGTAGATATCCAGGGCTGACCACTTAGAAATCAACAGTCTGGACAAGCTGACAATGAAACAGAAGTGTTTTGAAACATGTCCTAAAAGAACTCAACTTTTATGAGGTAAGATGCAACAGACTCACCTTATTTATTAAGAAGAACCTCATAATGTTACTTCCTATTGTCATTTTATTATAAATCTATATTCATATCTGTATGTTATATTGAATTCATGCACAAGGCAGAAATGGCTTGATTAACATACGTCTATGTGATTAGGATTACAAAAATTGATAATGATGTAATTTATCGTGGATTATTATATTTATGTATCAAATGGCAAGAGTTGACTTATGCAATTGTGTCTGTAGCCTCCGAGTACAAGCTGTCTTGTTTGAGCCTTGTGGTTCAGGTGTGGGCAGTTGTAAGGATCAGCACAAAGTGGAAAGTTGCAGAATGGATACGTTCCCAATTTGTATATGTGTTGTGGGAGGCAGTCATGTCCTCAACATGTCCTCAACTTGATCACACCTTCCTTACAATCCTGTAGTTTTATTTGGTTTGTAAGATCTTTGCTTTTTCCCATTGCTTTCCATTTGTTGCTTCTTGGTTTTCTGTAGTGTTTCCTCAATCCCACATAAGATTGACCTGTAGTTAAGAATTTACTGATATTTTAAACTAGTTTCCTTTTTTTTTTTTTGGGAAGGGAGTCGACTAGTTCATTGCCAAGCATTGCAATATGTGATGATATCCATAGAAAGACTCCATACTTTTTCTGATCTTGAAGAAATTTTAGCAGTGCTTGTCATTCCCTTATAGTTTCTAATGCTGGAACTTTATTTCGAGTGATAGGTCGGATCTTTAGAATCTAATACAGAGTTGTCCATGATACTCAGTGGCAAGTGGGCCCAGCATCAGTGCTTGTTGTTCCTGGTAAATGGAATCCACTGCAGCTACCCATTAAAACCAAAGAAAAATTTGAGGTACCCCTTTCACCTGTCTGGCAAGGTTAGACATATCAGCAGCAAGGTATAGCTCTCAGCTTCAAACAGAGCATCAAGTCCCTCTGCCACAAGAAGTCAGTGTCTCCGAGACAAAATACAAATATTTATCTTTAATAATAACAAAAATTAGCTGAGAGATGTGATGCCACTCAGTGGGAAACTACTGTAATCAACCAACCAAAAATTAGCAAGTAAACCATAGCTAATTGGGTTAGGAGGAAATGCCTTAACCATCACTCCTGAACAACTAAATGTACTTTAGTCTTGAAGGTACTCCAATGTCAAGTAGGTGATATCAAGAAATACCAAATAAGATACAAATAAGTTGACTATCTGCCAAAATCAATACCCATGCAGAATAAGAGGGAAGGAGATGCCTGACATAAAAAAACAAGGCACCCTCAACTAAGATATGGAACCGTGACAGAATAGTCTGGCCCTTCAGTTGGGGTTTGGGCATGGGATTGAGAATTCCACCCCAGAAAAAATCTTATCGCCGAGAAGTCTACCGAAAATAATGCTGGACGGACTACACTATAGCGACTTAAAGCACATATTAAGAATTGATGGCGGGTTGTCAGAGATACAAAAGTGGAAATATTTTTTGAGGGAGGCTGAGGTTCACTTTGGACTGTTGAGCCAATAATGATAACAAAATTAATTGAAAATGATGTATGTTGTTACAAATTAAACACTTTGCAGCATTATCTTGTTCTATAATAAAATGTTTCCTGCCATGAATTGTTACTGTTGAAGATGTACTCTCCTCCATGGAATATAACTGTTTATACTGAATATGAACATGATCCAACATTGTGGCGTCAAGGGAGGGATGGTATAACATGATGCCAACAGTTATAGAGGAATCATGCTCTGAATTGAGTGATTTCATCAGTTGATGATAGCTGATCTAATATTTAAATTTAAATTCTTAAATTATTTTATACAGTATGACATACCCAGGTGTACAAAATACAGCCACTGTAAAGCATAATAGATGAACTGATTTAGTTGTGTATTAGTTTAATTGGATAAATTATATCTTTAGGTGTTCTGATAGACTGATCCAGATAAAAAGTTGGTACCCTTCATTCTTCCTGCTTAAGGCTCAGGGTTATGAGTTTGGTCAGAATTTGAATATACCAGTATGTGATAAGAAAGTTGATTAGTAATGGATTTAATTTCAGTAAAACTGTAGGTCCTGACTGCTACAATAACATCATAAAAAAGGTAAAGTGATATTACTACAGACCCTATGGGTAGAGGGAGGTTAAGGCTTCCAACATTTTAGACAATTGGCAAAATATGTCAACTACATCCGAGCCGTCATATCTCCAGCTGTGAAGTTTAGGTTATACAAGGGGTAAAGGGAGAATTTGCCCTCTACTGTCAATAAGGATATGATTGTAGTGGGAGTAGATGTCTGCCACAACCAATCATTGCTCTTGACGCCGCTATAGTGCACTAGTAAGGTTTGAAATTGCTGAGATGTTGTCAGCTGTATGTCTGCTAACCGCATAGGCCTACACTCCCACTGGATATCCATATCAGCACACCTTCATGAAAACGTCAAGGCCGGAGAATCAGTGGCTGCAGTATAGGTTTCCAGTCCTGGATGATGGCTGCCTTAACCCCAGAACAAGGATCTGGTACTAATTTCCAGTAGATGCTGAGTCAACCCCAGGGCCATAGGTTTAAAGCCATATTAAAAGCCCTGACCTCATTGAGACTCAAACCCCAGACCTTCTGGATAGAAGTGTATGGCCTTAACCAAGTATACTACAATGTGCTCCATAATAACATCTGAAGTAGAAAAAATATCACAATTGTAGGATTTTCAATCATCTTTAGAAGACCAGCTAGGAACAACACTTACGGTAATAATGAAAGTACTTAAAAACCTGCAAAGTGGTGTAAGAAGGTCAATGGAAGAAGAAAAAAATTGAAGTATTTTTCTGCATTGTATATAATATAGCAATGTATGTAATATAGCAATGTATATAATATAGCAATGTATGTTGCTATTTCAAACTGAGTACATGCATTTTAATTACTTCTAGTCTTAAGATGTGGTCAATTGATAGAGATCCTTGTAATTTGCGAGTCACCATAACACAAAATGTTCTAATTTTGTCATTTTCTTGTACCATTTCTCAACTCCACTTCCCATAACCTCAAAAAAAGCATTTATGAATTGCAAAATAACACCGAACTTTAAAATTTTCAACAAATTCCAGATTTTTTTGTTCTATTTGCAAAATTTTCATAATGAGTTTTTAAACACTGTTTTCGGATTCCATCTGATTTTTAACTGCCACATCTGCTGGTGCCATTCTGCTTCCTCCATGCACTCTTGCAAAGGTAAATGGTTGCAACCCAGTTCACAACATAGAGGTAATATATTGTCCTTCTCATGCTCAAATGTGGTCTCTCCATAGATTTTAAGTTCTATGGCCAATATGAGTTCAAAGAAATATGAATTATATTAACGTGTAAGATAGGTTCTTTCCCCCTAAATTTTTGCAGACATTATCAATTTTATATCAATCATTGATAAGTAATGGTACGTTCAAATCTGAAGAAAACATTTCTTTAAGTATAAACAGTAACCGGACAATAATGCAAGCACTGCCAAATTTGAATAAGTCAACAATGGGCCATGAGTAATTGTATCATATTGATAAATATTATTCCCAATTTAATTACATAAACACATTTTTTCTATTGGATTCATAAAGTGCAGGAAATTGGTATAAAGCCACTAACTTTTAGTAGTAAAACAACCTCAAATATTTATGCAAATACCGTATGTGTGTCATAGATTACATATAATTATCTTGGATATAATTTCATATAGGTCTCCTCATTTTGTATTTATTATATATGTAAATAATACATAAAATATAAGAAACGCTGTCCTAGGGGTGGAAATTGGTATAAAGGCAAGTCAACTTCTGGCTCTTACAGAGACATAAATGTAAACAAAACACTGCAATTACATGGAGACGACGTGTCTGTGAGCATCGTTCATCAGTTACAAGTCAGCAGTATGTACAATGCCACGTGAAAAACCTCTATCAAATGAAGAGAAATCAAGAGTTAGTGCCTTCAAGGAGATGCGCCTTTCCAATAGACAAATACCTACGAAATTGGGGCTTCAAGATGTGTCATTGATAATTTTGTCAAACTGGGCTCACAATATGGAAAAAACGGGAAATATGGACGGACAAGAAAATTGTCTGAGCGCACTAAACGTTTCATTTTACGTAAAGCAAAAGGTAAGAGTATGTTTTCTTCTCAAATCCAGGCTGATTTGAAGTTGCCAGTAACAGCCAGACGAGTAAGAGAAATTCTGTCAGAAGACAAGAACCTAAAATTAAAAAAAAAACACCTCTGAACGATGCACATAAGAAAGTTAGAATGACTTTTGCTGAAGAACACATGTCCTGGACCTCAGAATGGAATAAAGTAATGTTCAGTGATGAGAAGAAGTTTAATCTGGACGGGCCTGATGGCTTTCAGTATTACTGGAACGATCTCCGTACTGAAGAGCAAGTTAGAATAAGTAGAAACTTTGGTGGTGGAGGCATTATGATTTGGGCAGCATTCTGCTTTAAAGGAAGATCAGAAATAGCATGGATACGCATCTAGATGAATTCTGAGTCCTACATTGAGGAGCTTCTGGAGTCCTAATTGATACGAATGTATGAGGAATTTGGCGAAGATCTAATTTTTCAGCAAGATAATGCTTCCATTCTCGTGTCTGCCAAATCAAAGGAGTGGTTCAGGATGAAAGAAATGCCACTTTTGATGTGGCCAGTCAGAAGTCCTGATTTAAACATGGAATTCCCTTCCGCCCTAAGTCAGAGACTGTCAAACTATAACATCCTTCAAAAACAAATTAAAGAATTATTTAATAACAAACTAACTTATACACCTCACTGATAGTATTCTTTTAACAATTAATAAATTTAATTATCTATGAAAATAATATTAAGATTAACAAATACTTTCTTTTGTTTTGTTTTAAATATTGTACAAACGTAAAATTAGTTTTCTATATCTCATTATTTTTCTTTGTTTTATATATACATTAGACAGGGACAATTTAATATGTCTTGATTGTATATATTTTATTATTAGCTTTAGTCTTAATTTTAACTAACATTAACTAGTTGCATTATAGATCATAATATAATAGATATTATCTTTTTGATCAAATTTTTATTTAGTATTTAATATTAGAGTTCATTGTGATTGTTATATTCTGATGTAATATATGTTTGCCCTGGTGAGTGGAAGGGAAGGCCACATGGCCTTAACTCCACCAGGCTAAATAAATAAATAAATAAACCCGATTGAGAACTTATGGGGGGATCCTGGCAAGGCGTGTGTATCGCAATGGACAGCAGTTTGGGACAGTGACTGAGCAGAAAAATGTTATTCAGGAAGAGTGGGCTTCAATCTCAGTGGAAGAAGGCCATCATGTCAATGCCAAAGAGAATCTTCCAAGTAATTAAGAACAATGGAGGTTCAACTAAATTTTAGAACTTTGTTGTAAACTTTGCGCTTAGTCTTTTAGGTTTAATCTGTGAAATACACAAAGTGCCTTTATACTAATTTCCACCCATATGTGAGAGTGGTTTCAGTTTTCATGTACTTTTTTGGACGGAAATGGATAATTAATTTTGACATTATTTTTGTGTGTTTTATACTCAATCACCTCCTAAGTTAATATAGAAAAATGCCAAAAAAAGAATAAATAAACTTGTGTTAACACTTTTAACAAGTGCCTTTATACCAATTTCCTCCACTGTATCTCTAACATTTATTTTTAACAAAATGTAACAAAACAAATACTGACAGTTTGAACAACAATGGTCATGCACAATTTTAATCCCCCCTCTTTCAAACTTTGTTTCAATCAACAGATACATTCAGTGAATGTGAAATGTATACCTTGGTCAATTTGTGTTTTACTTTAGTCTCAAATAATTTTCAATATCATTTGTTTTTTATTTTTAATTTTCTATCTATTGTCATGCCAAAACCAAGTGTGTCAGCCAAAAATAGGACACACAAATTCAGCAGAGAAAGTATTTTTTTTTGTAAATGATAAAAAAATATTGATGTGCCGGTACTGTGACAAAAGACTAGAATATGAAAAAAAGAACATGTTGCTAAAACATATAGCCAGTGAAACTCACAAAAATGCTAAGAATAAGAATACATCAATGAAGCACCAATTATCTGTCGAAGGGTCCTTTTACAAGCTAAAAAAGCAAAATAAGACAAAATAGAATTCATTGTTGACACTACGGAGGCATTTTTGAGTGCAGGAATTTCTGTAGAAAAGTTAGATCATCCCAAGATGAGAGAATGGTTGGGCAAATATATAAAGGGCAGTTGTGACTTGCCTTCTGCAGATAGATTTCGGCAACATTACATACCAGTTATTCGGACAAAAAAGTGGAGGAATTGAAACAAATAGTTGGTTGGTTGGTATCTAATGTTGAGCACTTGATAATGAAATCATTCGCTCTCTTGCACTCCAATATTTAGCAGAAAGGCTGGTCTCTTCTACAAAAGCTGGACAACGGAGGAGATGGTTTCTTTCCATATCTTCATTTAAATTGCAAAAAGGGCATTTAGGTGAATCTGTTATGCCAATTCTGTGTAGGTGTTTATTCAAGCAGTCATGTCCCGTTAGCAGTCTGAATGTTGCTACTGCAGATTTTCTTTGTAATGTAGTAATGTCATAAGCTTGTAGATTTTCCCATTCCTTTCCAGATGTTTTGGTGGTGTATTCTTCTCTAAGTTTATTGATGTATTTATTTGAGATAATTCTTTTGATAGAAAGGAAACTGGAGCAGAAGTTGGGTTTGAAACAATTTTGCTACCCTTCTTGGCTAGAAAATCGGCTATTTCATTGCCTGTCACTCCACAATGGGCCGGAATCCATTGAAGTACAACTTTTTTATGTAGACGGGATAAATGTTTTATCATTTTGTGACATTCGATAATTTTTATGCTTTTGGGTGTTGTGTCTCGTGTTATAGCAAGAATGGCTGCTTTGGAGTCACATAGAATTACAACTTGTGTAAATTTTTGGATGTGATATAAAAGATTTTGTAAACTTAAGAAAATTGCTAGAATTTCGCCATCAAAGTTTGTTGAATTTGTGTTTAGTTTACGATAAAAGAAAAAAAAGTGGACATACTTGCACCAGCACCAGTGCCACCATCATTTGGTAGGCTGGAGCCATCTGTAAAAATATGTATCCATTCAGGAGCTGGGTATCTTAGATTTATCATTTCCAGTGACATTTGTTTTAAAATATATGGAGGAGTTTCAGATTTCTTGATGTCTTCTGTTAAATGAAGGTTATATTCGATTTCCAAAAATTCATGAAACAAATAGTAAAGGACAAAACACTTTTCTGGGAACTGCACTTTTAATATTCTGTTTCATCTTTTAAAGGCCACGGATCAGCGGAGTTTACTTGGCTGCCAGCGCTGTGCCTTCCTTGACAAAGCCACTGGTTCAACATGCATACAAAGTATTGTGGACACTTTAAATAAATATGAAGTTGGATGTGACAATGTGCTTGGGATTATTACTGACTCAGCACGGTACATGACTTTATGTGCCAATATTCTAAAAGGCTTAGTGGGTGAGAAAGTTGTCCATATTTAATGCTGGGCCTACAAAATCAACTTGGTGGGTCGGATTTGGCAATGCAGCCTAGATGAATTGAACATAACTGTTGCTAAAACAAAAGCTGCATTTCTCAATACAAGAAAAAGGAAGCATTTGTATATTGACTTTCTTCGTGAGAAATATGAGAATGACCCTGGAAAAGTTGGGCTTTTTCCCATGCCAGTACAAACTAGATGGAATACATGGTTTGAAGCTGCAAAGTATATACATATTGAAATTTATGGAACAGCTGGGTGAAGAAAACTGTGGTGTGAAGTTTCTTAAATATGTAAGTCCCTAATTCTTAGCTATCACAAAAGTTCAGGCTCAATTTGTTGCTGATAACTGCATCCGATTTGTTAAATTGATTACCTTCTTGGAAGGTAACAGTTATCCCACAGCTCATGTTCTTCATTCCAAACTAAAGGTTATGGAGAACATGCTTGATTTATTAACAAAAGAGGTATTCTCGACACAACTCACACTTTGTTGCAAGAGATTACAGCTCTCAGGAAAGCTGAAATGGTGAACCAGTTGAAAACTACAGCACAAAATAGTCTTACAAAGCTGAAAAACTTGATTGCGGAAAATCCTTCAAAGTTGGTGTTGCAGCAGTTGGTAAATTATTTGATCCAGGACACTTGGTAATCAAATTCTTGGTGCTGACAGTGCCAAGGTGGAATTGAAGAAATTGTCATATGCAAGTACCATTGAATCTTCTAAATTCTACAAAGGCTATGCTGTTCTCCAAGGCCTCATAAAAGAAGAGTTGAAATGACCAGAGTGTACCCATATAGACATTTGCAAAATGATTTGCTCTTTGAGGGAAGAGTATACAGAGTTTGTCAAGATACCTCTTGAAGTCATCTGGTATCCAACTTTAAATGTGGACTCAGAAAGATCTATTTCTCAGTATGGTGTTGTGGTGAGTGATCGAAAGCGGAGATTGAAACCTGAGAATGCAGAGATACTCACCATGGTTGCTTTTTCTTAAAAGGTAAATTTTGCTTACAAATTAGTGACTGTGATTAAAATTTTATGCATTTTAGTGTATTAAAATCAATATCAATTGTACAAGCTAAAAAAAAGTTGACCTTAAACTACTGGATGTATCATTCTTATTGGGTTTAATATACTAAACTAGGATTAAAAAGACTTTAATTTACATTTTTTTAGAATAACATTGCCAAATTCCCAATAACATCGAAATCTTTAAATTTTAAAACAAATTTTTCCTAAAAATAAAACCACTTTCACAGAACTCTATCAATTGATCATAGGTGTGGCTAAGGCTAGACTCAAAGGGCCATGAAGCCAAAGAGAATGCTTGAATTTATGTCATATAGTATTTTCTAAATAAATTCAACATCATAAACCTAAAACCTCTTGTAAGTGAAACAATTTGCTATCTAATGATTTCTTTTCATTTATAAATTATCCTCTTCACATTGAAAAGAACAGTTAGAAGATGAAGATTTAAAAAGTGTGAGTAACATGTTCATTAACATATATAACCAATTATACTAAAGCAGATTGATCAAAATACCATATTACATTACATCTTACGTGAATGTTTGGTTACAAGGAATATGAAATTTATTGTACAATGAAAAGTAGAATGTATTATCACCTTTTCTAATTTATTCTTTTTTTTTAAGAATAAAAATATCCCATTTCATGGAATACAGATTTATGTAAATTCTGTAGTCTTAGATTGTCATAGAAAATGTTTATACATTTCCATCACCTGAAATTTTTTCAAAGGATGTGACACCATCTATACTAAAGGAGAAGGTAACAAATTAAAATTTTCTTATTAAAAAAGTTTAATTAGAAATAAAATGTTTGTATTTTATGTGATCTTAGTTTAGTGTGACAACACGATAATGAATTAAGCAACTTTATAGATGCATACATTTTTTGATCACTGTCTTGTCACCATTGTACGCTGATTAACTTTGACATGCTTTGAATATAATGTCATTATATTTGAAAATCACCGATAACTTATATACTGAACTCTGAAAATTCATCATTTTACTGACTCAATTTCCATTTTGGATGCTCCTTTGAAATAATCTCTGCGGAATATTTCATTCATTACTCCACCTATGTAAGTTCTGATCCATACAGGAGGAATGACTGTGAGGAAATACTGCAAAAAAATAGAATAACAAATAATGCAAAATTTGGTTTCATATCAAGTTCATGTATTAGTAATTGAAACCTATTTATTATTGTGTGATGGATATTTGCTTTGGTATGAATATGCGTTTGGAGATGGAAGAACAATCTGGTTTTAGAAGTGATAGATCATGCACAGACAACATATTCTGTATAAATTGATTGATCGAGAAAAAAAAAGCCACCAATAGAGACTTACATCTACTCTTCATTGACTTAACTAAAGCTTATGACAATATCCCTTTAAAAATGTCATGGGAAACATTAGACAATTCAACTATCAATAAAAGATTAATAGAAGTAATAAAATTATTATATAAAGATTCAGTTTCAAAAATAAAAAATGGTAATCAAATTACAGAGGGATTTAAAGTTACAAAAGGACTAGGGCAAGGATGCAGCTTATCACAACTATATTTAAGATATATGTGGAATGAGCACTGAGAGACAGGAAAAGAAAATGTCAACAAATAGGAATACCAATAAAAATACCTATATATATTCTCTCAGTATTGCAGACGACCAATTGTGATAGCACAAGATCATGATGATATTGAATATGTGGTAAGAAAGCTTAAAGAAGAATATGAAAAATGGGGACTTAGAAATAATATGTATGCATAGGAGAAGAGAAGGAAAGTTTAAAATTTTATAATGGAGGAGAATTAAAACAAAGTAATGAATGTACATACCCTGGAACAAAAATAGACCATTGAGGAGATAATACCAGTAGAAATTAAATAGTTTAACATACAGACTTGTGAACATTATAAAAATAGCAAAAGATAAGGGTTTTCAAGAAAAGATGATTCATAAGAAAATAAATAAATTCAAGAAACAAAAAGTGTTAAATGAAAGTACCCTTCAGACAGATAAATAAATTGGTAAAAAAATTCAAGAAATTTACATACCACCCTTTAGTATTTAATAGGTTTAAAAAAAAATCAACAAATTTAACATTAAAATTAGCACCAAAAAATGATTACAGTTTGAATAAATTAATCAATACCAACAAAAAAAAAAGATTGATGATGGCAATAAATCAGGGATTTATCAAGTTGATTGTAAAGATTGTGAAAAAATATACATAGGAAAAACAAAAAGGAATTTAAATACAAGATTGAAAGAACACCTTAGAAATGTTAAAAATGGAGAAATAGAAAAATCTCCAATAGCTGCAAATGCATGGTCAGAAAAACACAGAATTGAAAGTAAAGCAAAATTAGTTAAACAGTTAGATAAATATAAAGAACTCACAATTTGGGAGAAAATTTACATATGCAAGAATAAAAAGAAAACAATGAATTTTGAAATTCCTGGTGAAAGGGGAAAAAAAAATGATTTGGAAGTTCATCAGTCAGCCAACAACAGAGAGCAAAGTAAAGTAAAGTAATCCCACAACAGGCCTCGGGAGGCCCTTGGGGTAGTAGGAGGTTAAGGCTCCCAGTTTTTCTAGACAATCGGCACTTGATGTCAGCTGGGTTGTCAGCCCTGCGTGACGGCCGCCTTTACCCCTGAACAAGCATCTGGTACTCATTTCCGTTAGAGGCTGAGTCGACCCCAGGGCCATAGTGCCGCCAGAAGGTTTTGGTCAGTTTAAAAATCCTGACCCCACAGTGACTTGAACCCTCGACCTTCCGACTTGTAGCGCAGTGCCTTAACCACTACACTACGGTGTGCCCCCAGCCAACAAAGAGCGCAGAAATCAATTTGCAGGAGGGACAACAGCAAGACAACAGTTGTGAAAGCATCGAGAATTTTGCACAGAGAGCGACGAAACCGGTCTGCTAAAAATCAAGAAATATGAGGTGAGTCAAAATACACAACTCAAATATAATTAAAATAAACCTCATAGTGTTATTTCTTACAAATATTTAATAGTTCAAAGCTATTTAACATATGGCTCAGAAACTTGGCAAATCCCTACTAAAGAGAAAAGAGAATATTTAATACAGAAATGGATGTTTTGAGAAGATCAGCTGGAAAATCTCGAATGAAAAATATAAGAAATAAGGAGATAATAGAAATGATCAAAATGCAAGATGAACCGGATATAATAAATGTAATAGAAAACACTGCATTGGTACGGCCATATTAAGAGAATGGTAGAAGAAAGATTACCAAAAATTAATATGAATTGGATACCAACAGAGAGAAGAAGAAAGGGTCAACAGAGGAAGTCTTTGGATGGAGGGAGTACAAGCAGCCATGAATACTCAGGGATTGAACAGAACCAGTGGATGGACAGAGAGGAATGGCATTTGGTTTCTGGAAGATGGCAACAGCTGTTATGACAACAGATTTGATTGTTTCATGAATATGCTTCATAATAGTGGCCTATTTTTTTAGAAGTTATTTTAGTTGTAAAGTAAACTTATGTACACAAATAGTCTCCAGCCACTACAACTTTCACTATTTAGTGCAATTATTTTATTTTTAAAATAATTTTTTTAAATATTCCAGTCACAATTTTGATCTAAATGAACAGCTGCCAAGGGAGGTCACTTACATGCTTGTAGGTCACCCTCTCTTATTATCTAAATTATTTTAACCTTCTGTCGGGCACAATATTCTGACCTTCGAGTTTGGGCGCAATGTGCCTGATCACATGCTTAAAAAAATGTGTTTAACACACTCTTTGCCAATCTGAACAACAGGAAGTCGAAGAAATGTAATCGTTATTGATGTCCAAAGGATAAATTATTCTAATTTTGCTGTTAGAAAACTTTTTATTGGACATAATATTGATTAAACAAATTTGTGACAAGCCTCAAACAACGTGATATAAAAGTAACAACAAGTTAGGTTCAATTCAAATATACTTGAAAATACTTCACATTTTCAACATTTAGCCTATGTTTTTAGGAAAATTATTCAAGAATATAACATTGTGTAGACTAAATATGTTAAATAAATAATTTTCTTTTTGCAAATATTTTTAAAATACACATATTCAATAATGTAACGACTTCAGGCGCAATGAGCTTCTCTGAACAAAATATTTACAATGTAAACCCCTACGAGAACTATCTACTAGAACATCAGACAGCAACCTCATTGGTGCAATGGAAGACCTTAATGCTAACCAACCAGAAGGCAGATACAATTTACAAAGTAACGGACCGTGCAGAGAACACGTCACGGATACATGTATAAATAGAGCAGGTAGTCGACAAAATTGCCAGTCTCAAGACAACCCTTGAGGATGCCGGACGCAGTCTCTGGCGAAATGTTGGGGAACTACAAGCCTCAAGACCACGGCCAACAGCCCGGAAATCTTCTGCAAGAACATCATAAAATATTTACAACCCGCCGTGGCAATGGTCGAGAGCAAACTGTGTGATGTGGTTTTTACAGCAGGTAAAAAGAAATAGCTACTCGGATGCCCAGTCATTAACACCGTCTGACGACAGTGGAATGGGACAAAATTGACAACATGTGCCTCTCAGATCAGATGAGCCCGATGGAAGGTTAATAAACAACACATTGGATAAATGTAAAGAAGGAATATGGAGCAAGGGATAGGGATTTACAGTTAATCCTTCTGAAAATTAGCATCTGCATGGAACATCAGAATTTACTAACTGTTAAAAATTAAAATATAAAATTATGAAATATTTACCTAAAATTACCTTATTAATGTTTACTAACTGTTACTCTAAGTTATGAATTCATTTCAGATTTTGGGGGGGGGGGAGATTTGTCATTACCAGGCTTTGCAGTTTTGTCACCGGAATTATATTGGATTCTGTACTTTCTCTTGGTACATTTATGACATCAGTCAAAGGTACAAGCAGGTTACATGAACACTGTGGTTTATAAACCAATTGTGTTGTTTATATAGGAGCACTGTGTTTGTATGAGGAGTTTGTTGTCATCCAGGTCAGTCATAGAGAAGTTACACCAGGAAAAAAATGCCGCCAGCTATATCTACAATGCAGTTGTTTACTGTGAAATATATTAAAACTTAACTGCAGTGTGGTCATTAATCATGAATGATCCATTCATAGTAAATCTGCCCAGGGGCAGGTCCTTCACTGCAATCATAGCATTTTCATGCTATGCTTGCAGCTTTACTAGGGAATTGTAGGTGTGGTAGCTTCCCGTTGCTTTCCACACTGGTGAAAGATGATGATGATGGCCATATGATTTCGGGGACCGTTTGGGCCTTAAAGTTTTCCTGACATTTGTCTTACAGGTGAGGAAAACCCCCGATAAAAACCTCACCCAGATAAACTGCCCCGACCGGGGATCGAACCCGGGACCACTGCGTGACAAGGCAGCATGCTACCTCGAGACCACAGCGGTGGACTCATGAATGATATGCTCTACTATATACATTCACTGTACTGTACCGCCCCTTACAAGTGAACACCAGGTATTTGAACTCCCTCCAAACCAGGCATACTTCTCAATAAATTCAGAATCCATTTTGTGACAGCACTGCAAAGTCTAGTCATTACTGCACAAAATGTAAATCAATACAATTAATACATTTTACACCATCTTACAAATAATGATAACATTTTTAATTATTTTCAAATGCGATTGTTGCTTTTAACATTCACCTAGTTAGGCATAAGGCTGAGATAAATGAAGCCCTGGAAAAATGAGTTTGAGAATATGGAAGTTTATATATTTATACAACTTCCTACAACTGGCATGATAGGTTAGGAAACATACACCTAGTTTATCTACATCAACGTATTACCTTATTTGAGGAGGTTTTATAAAATAAATATGAAATTATTGTATTGTCACGGGTCCTCTACAAGTATAGAAAGTTTCAAGTCGATCCAATGATTTTAAGTGGGTGAAAATCGCGTTGAAAAATTCCGTTACATAGATAGATAGATAGATACAGGTCAAGCTAATATAAAGCGTGTAAAAAAAAGTTTTTAAAGAATAAACCATACCATAATTTGAGGATACTAGTGTAAAGGTGGTTAAATCTGAAATTAATACAATGGATAAGTACTGTCTTTACACAGTTATGTCTTTCTGTATAAAATGGGTTAAGTGATACTTCCATCGAATACGGTACACAGTTGTAGTTCTCGATATTTTGGGATGAAGGGGTTAAAAGCATATTTATGATACAGAAACAAACTTTGTTTTTGCTCTCCAGAAAACAGATCATTTGGCATAACCTCGTTTATATGAGCAACAGCAAATCTAATATATAAAAATTAATGTTTGTTTTTTTAAATCATTGTAAATCAATGGTAAAGAGAAAAATTTTTGCCTGAACCAGGAATCAAACCCTGAACCTTTAGCTTTCCGTGCTAATGCTCAGACCACTGAGCTAATCCAGGCTTCATTCCCATCCAAGCAAGAATCCTTCCTTTACCATTACTCTACTAGTCCCACATTCAATTGCAATGAATCATTATTCACAAATACACAATGAATGGCTTCTACCTGAAGAAGACATGAAGGGACTCCACACAGCTATAGCATTATTTATTAAATTAATATTGAGAAGCTAAAGCTATTACTATGATAGAAATAAGTAAATTAATAAACACAATTAAATTATTGTAAATCAATGGTAAAGAGAATTTTTTTTTATTTACAATAATTTAATTGTGTTTATTAATTTACTTATTTCTATCATAATAATAGCTTTAGCTTCTCAATATTAATTTAATAGTTTGTTTGTTTGTTCGTTCATATTTTATGCACTGCCATACCGTTCATCCAATTGTAATGTGGCTTTTTGCAAAATGTTCAGGAGTTTTCCAGGAAGGTTATAGGCTATAAGAGAGTTGTAATACTCAACCCCTTCACCCTTAGAAATTACCCTTTGTAGTGAAAAACGTGAAAAAGTAGCTTTTTTACACTTAAATGGCTTATGCTGCTTAAACCGTAACAAATACACAAAATTAATTTGCACAGAATTGAATATCTCAAAGAACTTTACAAAAAATGTCTGCAACAGCATATGTTTATCTTTTACAGATAACTCACAATAACCATTTTGTCTTTCACTGACGCCAAGAAGATAGGGATTAGTAGATTCCTGTGCAAGCATAGCAGGTATTCTTTTACGGATAACTGACAATAACTAATTATGTATTTTAGGTCATTTATGCCAAGAAGATCAGTACAAGTAGATTCCCGGGTAATCAGCATTAGAATAATTACGATATAAATTAATAATTATTTTTCCTTACTCTTATTCAACTAAACATAAAAACACATTAATTTTCATTTATTTTGGCATAGCAGCGTAAGCCAGCATTAGCTAGTTGGTAATAAAACAAGATTGTGACTTCATGACACAAGTGCAAAGCAACTAAACTGTGATTTAATAACAAAAATAAATTAGCAGGATGGCTTATGTCTTCTCATCTTTCACCAAAGAATCTGAAGATTGAAATTTATCAAATGATTATCTTGTCTGTGCATGGGATTCTATGGGCATGAATCATGGTCTCTTACATTAAGGGAAGAAAACAGAAGAAAATAGGACACTCAGTCTCATAAAGGATAAGAATCAAGAATGGAGGAAGTTTTACAGTTAGGAACTACATATATTATATCATTATCCTAATGTTTTGATAGTATTAAATCTTGGAGAATGTGATGGGCAGGTCATCTAGCTCAAATGGGTAACACTGAAGAAGTAATTTCTCTTCATGCCCCATGTGGTGGTAACATTTTGAAGATGGATTTGAGTCCCAAAAAGGATTACTGGTTCAGGTTGGGTTTAATTTTTGGTAGAGACGGACTTTCTTCTTAGGGTTGGAAGTTAATACACTGGAGGTTGGGAAAACACTTCAAAATCATAAAAATGTTTCTTGTAGAAATAATTGCAAATTTATTCACTTCTTAAGTTCCCAGCAGTTTAAGTAAATGCAGGTGGTATTATTCTTAACCGTCAATTAAAAATAAATTATTTTCTTCAATTAAATATTACATTTCGTCAGGAGAGCTCTAATTTGCTTCTATCCTTGATGAAAGTTTTACACAGAATGAATAGTTTTAAAATTATAATTTTCAAGAATATTATTACATCACATGATGTTAATTTTAAATTCTATTGGTTAATATTTCTTTAAATATAAGATTTAATTTGATTTGTTAAATCGGGAAGATAATTTTTTTTTTAGAGGAATTAAACCCAATGGGTACAACTTGGACACTACACACACCCAGTCCCAAGGTAAAAAAAGTAAAGTGATCCCACAACAGGCCCGGAGGCCCTTGGGGTAGTAGGAGGTTAAGGCTCCCACTTTTTCTAGACAATCGGCACTTTATGTCAGCCGGGTTATCAGCCCTGCATGATGGCTGCCTTTACCCCCAGAACAAGCATCTGATACTCATTTACGTTAGAGGCTGAGTCGACCCCAGGGTCATAGTGCCGCCAGAGGGTTTGGGTCAGTTTTAAAAATCCTGACCCCAACGGGACTTGAACCCTCGATCCCTCCAGCTTGTAGCTCAGTGCCTTAACCACTACGCTACGGCATGCCCCCAGTTCCAAGGTTAAGATTTTAAAAATCCCTTACCCCGCCAGGAATCGAACCTGGGTTGCCGGAGTGGAAGGTAGGAACTCTACCGACTACGCCACAGCGTCGGACAAGATAATTGTTTTAATATCCAATCAGAGTTTAGTTTACATTCATTTAATAGTATGAAGTTATGCAGGTGTTTTTATTACAGTTATAATGTAAGGATTTATAATTTTGACAGAAATGTCTTAAAACAATTTTTAAAAGCATTCTTTACAAAAACCATTATGTAGTACAATTTCTTTAATTATTACTGAGACATTTTTATTCAACAATAATTCTCAATGAATCATCTAGATGTTTTTATTTATTTAAGTTACATTTAAATATTAAAAGAATTTTAAAATACAAAATTATTAACTTTAACTTTCATATTTATTATTAAATTAAAATCCTGCTTTAACATTAGAAATGCTTTCAAAATTTTATTGGGGAACCCTTGGAGGAAAGGTAATAAGGAATGACTAGGTATGGGTGGGAGGATGATATTCAGATGAATTTTAGTTAAACAGGCTAACTCTATTTAGTTGGCTGAGGATAAGGTTCAATGGAAGGTTTTAGTGAAAGTGTTGCAAAACTATGAGTTCTATAAGCCATACAAAGAGTTAGCATGGGAAATTCATCAGTCATGAAATTTTCATTTGACACTATTCTCCCCTTTCCTTTTACCAGCTTGTATATTTAACACAATCACAAAATCACAATATATTTTGATTTGCCTTACATGTTTCCCTCTTAGGGTCACCACCCATCCTGAATTTTGCAGGCGAGTCTCATATTTTAATACTTTTTAAATTGTCTCAAGCAGGATTGCATTTGTCTGGCAAAATATGTTTTAGACTTTTAGATAATTTTTGTGCACATATACAGATAATGTCATCTGTGTTATCTACCACAAGATTTTTATTCTTTCGATAATTGACAATTATATGTTGGCTGTGCTTCTGGTGCTGCCATTGAAGATAAAAAAATTAACATAGTGAATTTATGTAAAAAAATTTGTGTTGGCATCACTACTTCCAGATCAAATTCACTCGTTGAAAGAACTTTTAACCAGGGACTTATGTTCTGGTCAGATACTAGAAATAGGCTTTATAAGGACTCATGAGCTTCAAGTGAAAATAAATTATAATGTTGAAAATAAAGGCTTTTTCAATATGGTTGTAAATGATAAGCACATTTTGGCACATGCAAGAATAAATAAGACATCCATCCATCCATAGTAATTCTGCCTGAGGGCAGGTCTTTCATTGCAATCATAGCATTTTCATGCTATGCTTTGCAGCTTTACTATGGAATTATAGGTGTGGTAGCTTCACGTTGCTTTCCACACTGGTGAAGGATGATGATGATGGCCAGATGATTTTTGGGGACCGTTGGGCCCTAAGCTTCCTGACCTTTGTCTTACAGGTGAAGAAAAACCCCCAAAAAATACCTCACCCAGGAGCCAATCCCGACCAGGAATCGAACCTGGGCCTGCTGCGTGACAAGGCATCATGCTACCTCGAGACCACAGCAGTAGACAAATAAGACATATGGTTTTAAATATAAATAATATATGCTTGTTTCTAGAAATAAATCATGTCTACAAACATGTTGTCTACAAATATGTTCATAAGCCCACAATAATTAAAATACTGGTTTTTATGTTCTGTAATGATTCAATAAATGTTCTCTCTAGAGTTTTGTAATAGGAACTTGTTAAATTTAATTTGTGGAAACATTTTTTTTTATTAATAAGAGGAGGAAGACAATGTAGTTATGGATTGAATTTAATGCTCCCTGTGTTGCTCAAAAACCTGAGAAGTCCCTGTTTTATGACACTCTTTGTTCCTCATCCTATACCTCCCAAGGTGGTTACCCTGTTCTCTCCATATGTCACTACATTTTGAACAATTCATTTACTTATTAAAATTTTAGTCCTTTAAATATATTTTTTCTTCCATAATATTTACGAGGGTGGATCAAATATAAACCGGAATTTGTATCTGGAGGATCTGGTAGCGAACTGCAAAGGTTGCGGTTTGGAGGGGAAGTTGGTGGGGGTGTCTGGAGTAGGGATCTTGATGTGTCGCACTCCGAAGAGCGGCCGCTTGCTTCAGTACGCCATGAGCGAGCAAGAGGTACACACGTCTGTTGCACGATGCATTATTATTAAGTTTTTGGTGAAAGAAGGCACTAAACCTTCTGAAATTTTGAGAAGGCTCCCTGCACAGTTTGGGGAAGCAACCCTTTCGAAGACGCTGGTGTATGATTGGCGCAGAAAAATTTTAGTGGGCGGGATTCAATGAAAAATGAGCCCCACCAAAGACGGCAACGAACAAGCATCACTGCAGACAACATTTGTGATGTATGGGACCTTATTGAGGAGGATTGGTGCGTAACAATTTCTGAAATTGCTTCACATGTTGGAATAAGCTTCGGAAGTGTTCAAGCCATCATCAGTGATGAACTCAAATTCTGAAAATTGTCTGCCAGGTGGGTTCCTCGGCTCCTCAGACAGGAACAAAAAAAATTGACGAAAAACTGACGAAAATGTATTGGACACCTCTGGAACATCCTCCTTACAGTCCAGATTTGTCACCCTGTGTCTACCATTTTGTTTGGGGCACTGAAAGAAGACCTGGGAGGAAGGCAGTTTGGTGAAAATGCAGCGGTAGAGGAGTTCCTGCGCAACTGGCTGACTACACGTCATCCCTCATTCTTCAAGGACGGCATCAAAAAGTTGCCGACTCGATGGCAAAAGTGTATTGGAAAATGCAGGAGACTATGTAGAAAAATGAGGTGGTGGTTTTGTATTTTTTTGTTAATTCAATAAAATTGTAAACAATAATTCCGGTTTATATTTGATTCGCCCTCGTAACTTTGCTGTTACTGATTTTTCTATGATGATGATTATTATCACTAGTGTTATTATTATTATTATTATTATTTATTATTATTATTATTATTATTATTATTATTATTATTATATATTCATATAAATAAACTAAATCATTAATACAAATTGGGTGATGTGACAGTATTCCAACGATCCATTGTGTAACACAAGTGGAGTGGAATATATTTACCTGCAAGCCATGTGCCCAATATCCGGTTGTTGTGTTAACTTTGCCGAGTGTATTAACAGCATTTCGAGCATAAGTTGTAGCATCTGGCACAAATAAACTTGTTTCTTGTAGGCGATGACTAAATGCATTCATTTTTGTGTTAACAAAAAGTGGAGATAGATGTTGTATAGTTATACCATCCCGTTGATATTCATATCTAAGTGCGTCTGAGAAGCTCTTTACAAATACCTGAAATTAACAAGAGCCAGTTTTATAAAAAGCAAATCACATTTTGATATTGGAAGAAAGACATTGTCAGATAACACTGGTCGACAAGGTTTTCTTCACAAGAAATCTGATTAGTGAATCTAGTGCATTTTTTCATACTGAATTCAGATATGTAGTCAGAATTTTTCCATCAGGCACAGTTTTTTTTTTGTGACAGCTACTTTTTAAAAATTGATTTCAGCATTCTCTTTGACCTGTCATAGGAACCTTTACCTTATATGTAGCGATTTTATTCATGCAGTTTTTAAAGGCTGTCTCTGATGAGCACGGTGAGTGTTTTCATCAGCAAATTACCACAATGGAAAAGAGGTACCGAGGCAAGTGGAGTTCTAATATGCTGGCTGACTACTGTTGGACCAAGAAGAGAGATGTTCCAGATGCAAAATATACCTGAAAATCACTATCTACCGCATTCTAGGTAAGTCAGAATGTGTTTGAGTTAGATGGATTTTATTAAAAATTATAAAAAATGTAAATGATTATCACAGAAAACTCTTGCCTGATAGGAAAAAAATGAAATGATATTTAAATTCAGGATAAAAAATACTTCTATAATCTCATATTTTTATTCTTGTGAAAGAAAAAAGTTCATTTTTGTCGACCAGTGTTATCTCCTGCCAGTAGAGTTGATGATGAGTAAATCAGCTATTATTGCTGGAGGACCCGACGTGTCTCCCCTATACCGACTAGACAATCTCTGTGATTAACACATGTGGATGTGAAGTCAGCAGACCACTGATAGGCAAAGGACCTTCTAGGTTTGTTGCACCATTCCCCATGGGTGACATTCCACATGTTGTGTCCAGGTAGAAGAATTGTCCTAACATAGTTTATGCATGTCATAGAAGGTGACTAAAATGAACACCCAGTGTTTGGGGGTATAGCCAGGGTGGCTTCAAACTTGTTCAGTTTCTCAACAATGGATTTTCTACAGGATAGGGTTGTCAACTCTATGCCAAACCCCCAACCTGGAGGACCAGAACTCCAATTTATGTCCCTGGAGTCAGGGTGGCCCAGCTATAGCTGTAAAAGGGCTGACATGTCACTTGGTTGCATCTGCATTCTAGAATTTTCTTTCATGACCACCTCCAAGGCACAACAATACCCGGTACATTTAATAAATTTGATACACAAAAATTGATAGTGACTGAAATTAGATTAGATTTTTTATTTATTTAGCCTGGTGGAGTTAAGGACATGTGGCCTTCTCTTCCACTCACCAGGGCAAACATATATTACATCAGAATATAACAATCACAATTAACTCTAATATTAAATACTAAATAAAAATTTGATCAAAAAGATAATATCTAATATATTACGATCTATAATACAACCAGTTAATGTTAGTTAAAATTAAGACTAAAACTAATAATAAAATGTATACAAGCAAGACATATTAAATTGTCCCTGTCTAGCTGCTGTCTAGTGCATATAAAAAACAAAGGAAAATAATGAGATATAGAAAACTAATTTTACGATTATACAATATTTAAAACAAAACAAATGAAAATATTTGTTATTCTTAATATTATTTTCATAAATAATTAAATTTATTAACTGTTAAAAGAATATTATCAGTGAGGTGTATAAGTTAGTTTGTTATTAAATAATTCTTCAGTTTGTTTTGAAGGATGTTATAGTTTGACAGTCTCTGACATAGGGCGGAAGGGAATTCCATGTTTTGGTAAGTGACACCGTAAAAGATAATGAATAATATACAGTGTGATGAGGAGGGATATAAAGGACAATGTGCTGATGGGATCAAGTGTCAAGATTATGTGTGTCGGATAGTCTGATGAAGCGGCGTGATAAATAATTAGGCGATGATGTGTGAAGGATTTTATAGAGAGAGGATAGTGAATGGACAGTTCTACGATCTCTTAGACGAAGCCACGATAATTGTTCCGGGGACGGTGTAACATGGTCAAATTTGCGAATACCACAATTAAAACGTGCGCAAGAAGTATGAACACGTTGAAGTCTTTGAGTGGAAATAATATTTAAGTCTGTAAAAAGGGTGTCACAATAATCAAAATGGGGCATTGCAAGTGTTTCTACTAACATTTCCCTTAGAGCGAATGGCAGACAATTTCTTACGCGATTTAATGAATGTATTATTGAGAAGACAGTTTTGCATGTATGGTTTATTTGTGTATTCCAATTTAAGTTGTTGTCAATAAATACTCCTAGAATTTTTACTGTCTCACTATAAGGGATTTGAACTCCATTTAGTGACACATGTGAGACTGTGTTTAGGTTAATTGTAGATAATAGTCTCTGGTGACCCATAATGATTGATTGTGACTTTCTAGGATTTAATTGCAGTCCATATTTAACTGTCCAAGTCATTAGTGAGTCAAGATCCTCGTTAATTTTGGCAACAGCGTCATTTAGAGAATATTTGTCTGTGTGGATGTAGATTTGCATGTCGTCTGCAAATAAATTATGTTTGCAATGCTTTAGGGAGGTAGATATGTCATTTATGTAGATTGAAAAAAGTAAAGGTCCAAGCACCGACAACAGTATGAAGAAATATAAGATAAAAAATTAACAGAGGATGAAACTGATCAGTGGGATCAATGTTAATCTATAATTCATAAAAAGGCTTTGGAAACAATTGGGAAAAACAAAAGAATTAGCAAAATTGATTAGTTTCATGAAGAGAGCAAGCAAATTACAAATAGAAAGAATGAAGTACGTATGTATAAGAATAATACAGGATCAGGTACAAAGAGAAAGAAAAGAAAATGCATAAAAGGAAGAAAAGGGTCTTTTATAACATCCAGTTACAGCAAATTGAAGAATTTTGCACAACTAATGAATCTAGAAAATTCTTTAGAGGAATAAATCTTTAAAGAAATAATCACCTCGAATAACTACTTGTAAAAATAAAGAGGGAGAACTTTTAAACAATAAGGAAAGTATCTTCAGGAGATGGAAATTTCACTTGAAGATTCCATGGGAGAAATAAGATAAATAACACGAAGTGGAATTGATAAACAGGGCCTGAGATCAGAGGAAAGTAAAGAAGAATAAATTGCAATCACTAGGGAAGAAGTTATCTTATTTCCAATGAAATGAAGGAGGGAGAGAACTTATAGCAAGAATACATACTGTTTTATTTGAAATATTGAACTCAAAAAATGATACTACCTGCCTGGAATAGAGGAATTATTTGCCCAATTTTTGTAAGCGGATGTATGTTGAAATATGGAAATAATAGAGGGATAACCCTGCTGATATATTTTTTTAGCATTTTGTAACCAAAGATTAAAACCATCTTCACTAGACTCTCTGGTACACATAAATTAGATACCCGATCCCTTGAGCACATTGTCCTTTATATCCCTCCTCATCACACTACTTATTATTCAAAATTTTTTGCAGTTTCTCTTGCTAGAACATGGAATTCCATTCCACCCTATCTCAGAGACTGCCAAACTTTACCATCTTTCAGAAACAAATTGAAAATAAGATTATTAACAGAAACAACTCACTAATATTACTTTTTAAAAATTAATAATTGGTGCCTTCATTATTTAATAAAAATAGTTTTAACATTTGTTAATATATTTACCTAATGCCTTGTATAATAAGCAATAGATTAATTCATTGTAGTTTATTATTTTCTTTGTATTTTTTTTCTTTCTTTTCTTTTTATGTAAAATAGATTCGAGCTGTTATTCCTTTCTATATACATTCTATCATTAATTAAATTTTAATTGTATTTAATATTATTGTATTATTAGACATTATTTTCATTATTATTCAATTTGACAGATAATTAATTGTTTAGTATGTACAATTATTGTATTTATATGTAACTTATGTTTGTTCTGGTGAGTGGAAGAGGTCACATGGCCTTAACTCCACCAGGCTAAATAAATCTATTCTATATATTAATAAAATCATTGGTAATTATCAGTGTGATTTCAGAAATGCAAATTGTCAACCATTCAAATCCAGGCACTGATGCAAATTGTAGAGAAAATATTAAAATTTAATGTTAGTACCTTCCATTTATTTATAGACTTCAAGTCTGCATCTGAGAGTACTATAAGAATCTCAATTATTGAAGTTAAGTATGAATTTGAAATTCCTGGAAAACTAATGAGGATGATGGAACCAATTATAAAAAAGTTATGAATAAAGTAAAAAATCAAGATGATTTATCAGAGTATTTTGAAACATATAGAGCCTTGATGCAGGCAGATGTCTTGTCTGCTGTAGCCTACAACATAGCACTGGAGAAGATAATAGGGGATGCTGAACTGGATATTAAATGAACTATTTATAATAAATCAGTGCAGATTTTATAAAGTGACATAGCGAGTTGAATGGTAAATTCTGTTAGGGAAGCTTTCCATGTTCTCTCTCAAGCGGCTAGAAAATTAGGTCTGGAAGTGAGTGAAGATAAGATAAAATTCATGCAAGTTACCAAAATACTTATAAACACTAAAAATAAATTGGAAAATATAATTTTGAAATTGTTGAGGGATTAAAATATTTGGGTACAAATGTAATTACAGTAATAATATAGAAAAATAAACAAAAAAATCATTTTTTGCTCTCAAAAACATATTTAAATCACATTTGGTGGATTTAAAACTAATTGACATGTATAAATCTCTATTAAGGTATGTCCTTGCATATGGTGAGTGAGTGTTGGAAAGTAATGAAGAACAACCCAGGGTTTTTGAGAGGAAAGTCCTTAGGAGGATATTTGGACCAGTGAGTGAATGGAAGGTGGTGAAAACATATAATCATGAATTGTATTAATTATTCACAGGCCCTGACATTGTTAAGTTTATAAAGATAGCTAGATTACGTTGGGTTGGCCATCTTACCAGGATGTTGGAGGACAATCCTATTAAAAAACTCGCACTAATGAAGCCTGAAGGAAATAGAAGAATAATCAGACTGAAGTTGAGATGGTTAGATGGAATAGAAGAAGATCTTAAGAAACTTGGTGTAAGAGGATGGAGAAGGAAGATACTGGACAATGAATGGAGGAAGATCTTTTCAGTGGCCAGAGCTCAATATGGGCTGTAGTGCCATCTATGGTGATGATGATGATGGGGTGACATATGGTTAACATATTGGATCCCTCAGTCATTATAATGGGATTTGTTAACTTGGAGCTGCTATTTATTGTAGCTACCAAAATTTCTCACAATCCTGGTAGACACCAGTCCCATTGTGGCCAAAATTCCATGAGAAATTCTTTTTCCCTCATGCGAACTTGAAACAGTGCAGCCCCATACCTCTGCACCAAGGCAAGATGCATTAGACTTCCCTTCTGAAGGAAACCATACTCAAGATATGTACATGCTTAAAAATACATCAACCCCAACGAATCTTGGAACCAGAGAGTGAGCATGGTAACTACTGGTCCAATCGGAGAACAGCAGTTTGGATTCAATATTATTTCTAATGTATCACATTTTTAAGTAAAATATATTGTTTCAAAATCAATACTGAATCGTGTATATTCTTACTTCATATATCTATGTCCTTTAACACAGAACTGCGGTATCGAGAGCCATCACTGTTGTCACAACTGTTGATTCTTCATCATGCCAATCATCATGGAGAATGGACAGTCATGACAGCAGTTGAGGATGGGAGTGATGGCTCTCAATACCATGGTTCTGTGTTAAAGAGCATAGATATATGAGGTAAGAATATACATGATTCAGTATTGATTTTTATAATTGTAAACCTCATAATGTAAAATTCTCAATATTAATATATGAATATTGTTTCAGGTATACCTTTGAAGCAGCATAGACTGTCATCAGAGGTAAAGGTTGCAGTTCAGATCCTGAAGACACATTTACAATTGCACCTTTCTTCCTCTTCTGCATTTGAGGCAAAATGATACGTGTCATCATGGTGGTGGCTCCAATGTTGATATTGACAATATCCCAGAGCTCCTGTTGTGGTACTTCACCCAGGTACATGGGGTAAGTGTACTGTTTACCAACATTATTCACTACAACAAGAGTTGACAATGAAATGATAGGAAATCACATATAAGTTGTGGAACAAAGAGTCAAACATATCTTGATAAATAATTCACACTTCTCTTTATATTTATAGCAAATATAATTGATATTATAATTTTATGGTGCACTGTATAAAGTGCTTAAATCAAAAAATTAAATTATACCATCCATCTATAGTAATTCTGCCCAAAGACAGGTCCTTCACAGCAATCATAGCATTTTCATGCTATGCTTGCAGCTTTACTAGGGAATTGTAGGTGTGGTAGCTTCCCATTCCTTTCCACACTGGTGAAGGATGATGATGATGATAATGATGATGATAATGATAATGATGATGGCCATATGATTTTGGGGACTGTTTGGGCTTTAAAGTTTTCCTGACATTTGTCTTACAGGTGAGGAAAACCCCGATAAAAACCTCACCCAGAAAAACTACCCCGACCGGTGATCGAACCCGGGCCTGCTGCGTGACAAGGCAGCATGCTACCTCGAGACCACAGCGGTGGACTATTATACCATATGAATCAGAAAAAAAATTGCTAATGGCATGGAAGTGTGTCCTCTAGATGACAAATGGGGGTAGTTAGTTGATCTTCTTGTTTAGTCCTCTGGCTACTTCTGATGGACCTGTTGATCAATGGCAGTTGCAGTCCTCCTTCACATTTGGGGTTATTTTTGGATGATATAACTGTCAAAATGTAAAATTGCTGTCCACAGAAAACAGTTATCCTACTACTAAAGTAAGTATGAGAATGTGCTGCTAAGTTTAGTGTTCCAGAGACAAAACTGTCTCCCAGTCAGATCTTCAATACTGTACATATTGTTTTTTATAGTTTAAAGCAGCTGCTTCAAATGTCAACTGCCATGAAAACAATATGTTTATAGCTATGCACCATGGACTGTTACATATGCTTGAGCATCCCTGGTGATTGGCAAATTTCTTCTGTGAAGTCTAACCGAACCCATCTTACGATGGTCCAAAGCATGTTTACACTTTATTGTATTTTATTGGAAAGTAAGTGAGATGTAGGATTAGGTTTAAAAAAAATTTATTAATATGAAAAATAGCTTAGATTAGTATTTTATTGTAAATATTCTTTATATTTAGTGTGTGTATACAAGTTAGCATTTTAGTAATTTTCATTTTCTTAAAATAATATTCTGTAAAATGATAGTATATTTTAATTTAGTCACTTACCTAAGATTCCAACAGGAATGTTTTTCAATTCTTCTTCAATTGTATCAAAAACTGCCTGACCTTTACTGAAGTCAACAGCTATTGTTTTTGTCTTAACATTATATTTGGAACCTATGGACATGAGATTGTGAAATTACAGTGTTAATCAATTTAATGTATTAACTTATTGTATTAACACATTTTATCTGAAAATGGATTTGTGTAATCTAAAGTGATGCACTAACATAATTTACTAATAAGAAAGTACGAAATATTTCTGTGCATACTTGCCTCAATTTATTAACATCTTATGACTATTTTCTTAAATAATGGCTATGAGCATAATATTGAGGTTTTAGATTATCATATGATTTAAAATGAAGTAACTAATGTAAAGCAGTAAAAATATTTCAATAGATGAACAGTGCTGTCAGTATTTATACAGGGTGTTTCAGAATAAGTATTACAGAATTTTAGGGATTGTAGAGGGTACGTAGAAGATAAAGTTATGATGAGGAACCCATGTCTGGAAATGTACCATTTTGATGTAAAATAAGTTTGAAGATCGACACACAACGGGCTGATATCATGTGTTTTGTGTTTCAGAATAAGTATTGCATACTTCTAGGTTTGTACTACACCTGTTGAGTCGGAGGAAGATCTTACACAAATTCTGGCAGCAGCAGTAATTATTGAGCACACACCAAGTCTTGTGAGGCATGTGTATGAAAACATGCATCGCAGGTACACTTTGTGCAACAACAACAGGGTTGCTATGTTGAACCACACTTGTAGTACAACCCCCAGAAGTCTGTATTACTTATTCTGAAACACAAGACACACAATATAGCTCATTGTTTTTTGATCTTCAAACCTATTTTACATCAAAATGGTATGTTTCTGGACATGGGTTCCTTATCAAAACTTTATCTACCAAGTCTCCTCTACAACCCCTAGAAGTCTGTAATTCTTATTCTGAAACACTCTGTATATATAACTATTTCAGTTTATTTGAAATTGTCTCCACCCAATTTATTAAAGATGTACAGAAATATTGATTCTTAAATTATGGTTAATATGATTAACCTTTAGAAGACTTGAGGGACATATTTGTCCATTAAATGTAAAGCCCTAAAGGACTTAGTGGACATATTTGTCCAATGATAACACTATTTCTTCATAAAATTACAAAAATTCAGAAAATATTGTAAAGAAATTATTAGTGGCTCTAACCCATTGTGTTCCAATCAAGTATTCACAAAAAATTAAAAAAAAACACATCAGGTGCCTTTTTCACCCCTAATTTTTACATATTTTTCCCATGATAACATTATTTCTTTGTAAAATTATAAAAATTCAGAAAATGTTGCAAGGAAGTTATTTGTGGCTCTAACCTATTGTGTTTTAGATCAAGTATTCATAAAAATTAAAAAAAAACATGTGTTTTTTATTTAAATTATAATGAGTTAACATGGTAAATATCTTGTTAGTATTTATTTTAAAAAAAATATCTGATAAGCTACTCACATTATTTTGATAATTCAGGATGCCATATACGTGAAGCCATTTTTTTTATATATTAAAAAACAAACCACAGTCTACAGTTACTAATTCAAGACTGAATCTTAGTGTTGTATGTTATGTTGCTAAGGTTTGAGTGCCACAGAAAAAAAAATGTGCTGATAACTCTGTCGTCAACAAGGCAGGGCATTTATTCATGTTTATGCTTTGAAAGCAAATATTTCATGGCACACATGTTCCAACGAACTATGTCATCAAATCCCCCTTGCAAGAGTACAGTCACCTTCAAATCATAAACTGAATCCGTTATAAAGTCAAACCAAAAAATATAGACCTCGCAAATAAATTTTAACTTTTAATAATAAAATTCTCTATTGAATGTAGAAATTAAACATTTCATTGAATAATACACTCTTTTATGAATTAAATAAAAGTTATTTTATACTTATATCTCTTATAGCTTATTGTAAAAAAAAAATTTTGTTAGTATGCGCGCTCTACCATCCATTTAATATCACGGACTGGGATTTAAATTCCGTCCTGCAGTTCATGCGGTATTTTTAAATACCCCAGAATATAAAGGTTAATGTGTCTTTTTACATTATCTGAATAGTTGAAACGTCATACATGTATTTACATATATGTGGTCACAGGGAATAAATTGATAAGTTAAAAAGTGGCCAAAATGAGTTAAGTGTACTGGGTCATCTCTCAAGCCTTCTGCACACTGTGGAGAAGTGTCTTGTAAACTAAAGTGTAGATTCTTGGTTAAAAAGTTTGTTTGCTGAATATTACTGATTTTATACTTAATAGCATATTCCCTGTGACCATAAATATATATGAAAGTTAATCTAGCATTAAATTACACAGAAATATTTATATGACATTTAATATTGACAGGCAGTAATAAACTACCTAACAAATAGATACATGCAATAACTACATTGCAAAACATTTTATTGACTTCAAAATAAGATTCCTCAGAAGTACAGGAGGACATAATACATATTTAGCAGAAACTGCTAGTGCCGTAGCATCTGTAAATGTCGATTGATAGTCATTGCTTAATTTATCAATTAAAAAAATATATCTACACGTGTAAATAACAACACGCCAACTGCTATTTCATCCCTAACAGCCTACAATTTTATTTATATTTTTAATTTTCTCCATTCACAGTACTTTTCAAATGCCTTTCCTTTCCCAATACCATGACGGGTTGGCATTACGTGCCAAGAAAGCAATAATCTATAATGTTTGCAGTGTTCTGCCTTTACTTGAGTCCAGTATGCTGCATGGTAATGCTTCCCAGTATGATGATGTTCACATATCTTGAGTTAGCTCTCTACAGTCTATTTTTTTATATACAGTTAGCAAATTATATGCAAAATTACTCAAATAAGTTTATAGACTTCAAAAAAATTCTAATTTTCTATTGATAATTCCTTCATGCAATTTATCATATGAGTAGTGATGTATGTCCAAAACTGTAATACCAACACCAAAACTCTATTGTGATATAAAAATCATTTTCTTCTCTTGTCACTAATTGCAGAATACTAGCTCTTGTTTACTTATTCTTAATATTTTTATATTACCATCATGTATTGTACATTTGAAGACACAGCTTCATTATTTTTTTAATAATTGAAGTCAGGCAGCTTCTGATAAAACATGTTCTGTGTGTCTTTCAAATTACACATGAAACGCCTCCTATGAAACAAATGATATTTTGATGACCAATAAAAAATTTTACAGAATAGATTAAATAAATGAAGACCAGTATTAAGATATGGTAGTGAAACATGGATAATATGAAGAAGAGATGAAAGCTGAATAACAGCAAATGAGATGTGATTTATGTGCCGTACAGCAGGCTATAGAAAATGGCACCATAAAAAAATGAGGAAATTATGGAAGAGTTGGATGTAGAACCCATTCTCCACCATATACAAAACTACCAGAACAATTGGAAAGCCCATCTTCAACAAATGCCATCTCATTGATTTCCAAAAGCCATGCTTCATTACTGCCCCTAAGGCAAAAGATCGCTGGGACGTCCAAAAAAAGCACTGGATGGAAAATTCCTCTTTGAGACCGTAACAGGCCACATGGCCTAATACTTGCATGGATCATGATGATAAGATTTAAATGAAGATGCTACATCAGTATAAAAAAATTGAAAATTATAGTTAGGTGTTCTTTATTGTTAATATTTATTGCTTTTTATCAAGTTACTTAGTCATAAGTGCCTTGATTACACCATTTGGTGTGAAGGTTCAATACACATTTTTAAACTCATTTGTAGTTCTGGGCCCCTACCATTGATTTTGGAAATATTAGCAATTATCTGCAACATAATAACAATAAATGGTTACTAAAGTCCTTGGAAGTATGACATCTTAGCTCCTGTGGTTAAATGCTAGACTGTCAACATGGCAACATGTGTTCAAAACCTGTTCCAATCTTTTATTTTTCTTCCTTTTTTAAAAATAATTATTAATATTATAAAACCAGAGGGAAAATGTCCAATTGGTAGACTAAGGTGGGAGAATAATATTTACCATGATTTGAGGGTAGTAGATTATAAAGAGATGATTGTAAAACATTATCTCAGGATAGGAATGTGTGGAGAGCTTATGTCCACATGGCCATGAACCTAGTTCGAGTTAGTTATAATTGAAGTTAACTATTTTTGCTATATACTCTAATGTGTAGAATAATTCTAACTAAATTTGTTGTGCATGGTCCAGGAAATGTTGTGATCTATATGAATAAGAGCATATGTTTAACCTCTGCAATACAGCAATGTCATTGTTTAAATCTTTTTGATGTGTTGAATACATTGAGAAATATAATAAAATAGATAATTCTGATTATATTATTAATAATAAATTATTTTAAAAAAAATTAAAATGAAAGGTAGGAACAAAATTTCAACCTTGATTACCAGGATGATAGCCTGGTATCTAATCACATGAACTAGAAAATCATAATGCCAAGGGCTTCGTTAGTAACCATTTATTACCTTTAGATCCATCCATCCTTAGTAATTCTGCTCGAAGGCAGATTCTTCACTGCAATCATAGCATTTTCATGCTATGCGTGCTGCTTTACTAGGGAATTGTAGGTGTGGTAGCTTCCCGTTGCTTTCCACACCGGTCAAGGATGATGATGATAATAATGATAAGGATGATGAAGATGGCCATATGATTTCGGGGACAGTTTGGGCCTTAAAGTTTTCCTGACATTTGTCTTACAGGTGAGGAAAAACCCCGATAAAAACCTCACCCAGAAAAACTGCCCCGACCGGGGATCGAACCTGGGCCCGCTGCGTGACAAGGCAGCACGCTACCTCGAGACCACAGCGGTGGACTACCTTATAGATAACTGGTAATATTTCCAAAATGAGGAGTTATTGGCCCCAAATTCCAAATGAGAGTTTAATTAGCAGGTCTAAAACCTTCATCTCACAAAATCTCATTCAAATTGGTGATGTTCAGATTATGAAAGAATGGAACTGCCACCAAAACAGAAAACATTTAAAACTATTTCAGCCCAAAATGAATATATGGCTAGTGATCACCAATATCAAGGTCATTCAAAGTGAATTCATTAACATAAAAATTTATAATTTAACAGTGAAATATGCTTTTTGTTTCTATTCAAACTGAAGAGACACTAGAAGTATCAAATGAGTGCATAATTTAGTTAGGCCCATAGTGTTAATAGTCAGCCGTGGTGGTCTAGTCGTTATGTTCCTTGCCTTTAGTCCTGAGAGTTGTGGGTTCAAACTCGGCTATGGTCAATGGATTTTTAGGGTTGAAAAATTGACTGGGAGGGACTTTAAACCGTGGGTCCTGAGTCTGAAGATTTTCAAGCTTGTAAAAGAACTGCAAGCCTGAATAAAAAGGCCTCTGCGCAAAATTTAACCGACCTTCATCCATCCAAGTAATACCTTAGTTGCCTAATAGATGTCTCATGGAGGTGATGTGCTAACCACATGTGACTCATTGATATCTGTAGGTAAATAAACATAACTAAATGAAACCCTGTTCGCTCTTAAAGTGATCCTCGTCAAAACAAAACCATGTGACCTGCTCGCTTTTCATTGGTTATGAACACCGGTGTAAGTTGTAGAAGCAATAAGTACAAGAAAAAGTAGATCCCTTCATTACATTAAAAATATGTCCTCTGAATATATGAGTTATTCTTCCTGAATGAAAATAATAATATTCAAAACATACAAAATATTCTAAAATGTACCCAAGCAATAATTACAACGTAAAATAGTTTATTACATATGGGTGATGCATTTGAGTCATGCTTCAGTCGATTCTCATGAAACAAAATGGCAGAAAGTATCGAGTCTTCTGTTGCTGTGTCGTCATCTCCCTGTCAAAAGTGTCAGTAACTGTGGCACGATGGCGAAAGGATATTGTTTCTGCAATGTATGTCGGTGTTCATAACCAATGAAAAGCGAGCAAGTCACATGGTTTTGTTTTGACGAGGATCACTTTAAGAGCGAACAGGGTATAGCTTATGTATTCACGTAGACTTTCACGGCCGGAGTTGCTATGATGATCTTGATGAAGATTTTCGGGCTGTAGGCCATAGTCTTGAGGCTTGTAGTTCCCCAACGTTTCACCAGAGACTGCGTCTGGCATCCTCAAGGGTTGTCTTGAGACTGGAAATTCTGTCCACTGTCTGTCCTATTTATACGTTCACCGCGATGTCTTCGTAAGTTATATCTGTCTTCTGATTGGTCAGCGTTAAGGACTTCCATTGCTCCAATGAGATTGCTGTTTGATGGTCTAGTTGACTGTATGTTATATCTGCCTTCTGATTGGTCAGTGGTAGGGACTTCCATTGTTCCAATGAGATTGCTGTTTGATAGTCTAGTTGACTGTACTTGCAGATGTTTACATTTGTGTTTTTTAGAACCGGTATCCATACTTTGTTGACTTTTAATTATTCTTCTTTTCTATTGAAACTGTTTTTATGTTTGAATATTTCGATGGCTTCTCGTTGTAGACGGGTAAAATAGTGAGTGCAGTTAGATAATATGTCTGTATTTTGGTATTGTACCCTGTGGCCATCAAGTAAAGAGTGTTCTGCTACTGCCGACTTATCCATTTGTTTAAGACGACTGCATCTTTCATGCTCCTTAAGTCTGGTTGCGATGCTGCATTTAGTGGTGCCTACATACACTTTTCCAGAAAAGAAGAATCATTAAAAGTCAACAAAGTATGGATACCGGTTCTAAAAAACGCAAAATGTAAACCTCTGCAAGTACAGTCGACTAGACTATAAAACAGCAATCTCGTTGGAGCAATGGAAGTCCCTACCGCTGATCAATCAGAAGGCAGATGTAACGTACAGTCAACTAGACCATCAAACAGCAATCTCATTGGAACAATGGAAGTCCCTAACGCTGACCAATCAGAAGGCAGATATAACTTACGAAGACATCGCAGTGAACGTATAAATAGGACAGACAGTGGACAGAATTGCCAGTCTCAAGACAACCCTTGAGAATGCCAGACGCAGTCTCTGGCGAAACGTCGGGGAACTACAAGCCTCACGACTATGACCTACAGCCCGAAAATCTTCATCAAGATCATCATAGGGTATAGCTTGGTTAAGAAACTCCTGCTAGGCAGCACCCATGCCCCATGTGGGATGTATGGGGGTATATACATACATATAGTGTAATGATATGACTGAAGACAGATTTATGGGCTTTTATGAAATGTTGCATAGTTAAATAATACGCCTAAAAATACAACTTGATGTTCAACTATAGAACCTCATGCTTTGCCACTGGTAACTACAAATCTCATGTATTCTGGACCATATAAGGCTATACAATTACAAATTCAAATGGAAATTCATGTATTAAGAATGTACACTTCATAAATTCTACAACAAATTCTGCTTTAAATTAATATTAAGAAGTTGAAGCTATCACTATGATTGATGTAAGTAAATTAATGTATGTAGCTAAACTAACATAATCAATGGTAAAGAGAAAAATGTATGCCTGAACTGGGAATCAAACCCCGAACCTTAGCTTTGTGTGCTGATGTTCTGACCACTGAGCTAATTCAGGCTTCCTTCCCATCCAAGCATAAATCCTTCCTTTACCTTACTCTCTTGATCCCACATTCAATGCAATGAATCATCATTCACAAATACACACTGAGTGGCTTCTACAAAGAAGACATAACAGGATTCCATATAGCTGTAGCAATATTTATTAAATTTTCTGTTGCCGACTTCATGAAAAAAACAAATGAAGTCAAGATTTATGCTTCACTGGTGAGCTACTCATCTAATTCGTTTCTGAATGTCCGGTAAGCAATTCGTGCAAATCTCAACTAGCCAAAGTGTGGAAAAATTTGAGTTTCGGGTAATGTCTATACATATGGTCTTAAGAAGCTAAAGATATTACTATAATTAACATAATTAAATTAATGTACACAACTAAACTATTGTAATCATTGTAATTAATAGTAAGAAGAAAAAATTCTCTTTACCATTGATTAAAATTCTACTTTACCGGTCAAGAGAAACGTGGTCATTGACAAGGCATGAAAATTATGTCATGAGGCAATAGATGTTGATGATTTTTCTCTCATATCAGATAATAAAAAAAACTGAATATTTAAGATAAAGTGTAAAGTGATCCCACAACAGGCCTCGAGAGGCCCTTGGGGTAGTGGGAGGTTAAGGCTCCCACTTTTTCTGGACAATCAGCACTTGATGTCAGCCGGGTTGTCAGCCCTGCATGACGGCCGCCTTTACCCCAGAACAAGCATCTGGTACTCATTTCCATTAGAGGCTGAGTCGACCCCAGGGCCATAGTGCCGCCAGAGGATTTGGGTCAGTTTAAAAATCCTGACCCCACCAAGACTCGAACCCTTGACCTTCTGACTTGTAGTGCAGTTCCTTAACTACTACGCTATGGCGTGCATAATAAGATTTAAAATATTTATGTAAAAAAAATTGTAATTTCTGGAATACAGGTGTTGCACAAAATAATATAACATCCTATTAGATGAAATCTAATTTTTGATGTTTTTATAACTGTACTGTCATAGACATATGCCTCTTGTTTTCTCTGTTCTGAGCTCCCTCTATCATTATATATAAAATTAGGAATGAAAAAGGTAAAAATTGTACGCACCCAGTGGAGTTTCATTCAATGAATAGGTCTCTTAAAATTAAAGTGAGGTTTCTTTCGCCATATTACAGTCCTAAGCCCCATTTCAGTAATACATAACCAAGTTTAGAATGAGTATATTCAAATTGTTTTATCACATAAATTTATGGATTATATAATTTAAAAAATAAGCTACTATCATTTAAGTCAAGAACCACCAAAAAATACCGTAAACTGGGGTAATACTGAATGGTGAAAAATTCTGAACAGACTTAGGAACAGGTTCAGAAGAACCTAAGCTCATACACCTGTCGCAAGCAATGCACAATACTGACTGAATGATGTTATGAGCATGTAAACAACAGCTCTACCCTCTCCGACGTTCTGCTGTTAAGTATTTTTCACCATCCAGATTACAGTACAATAAAAATAAAAAGTTAAAAATTAAACCCCGACTACAAAAATTCTTAAAATTTAGTAAACTAAAAAGTAAAAAAAAAAATCATCATTCACTATTCTTTAATCTTCATTTATTAAATTTAAGAATTTATTGTAGAACTGGTCAACCGCTGTGGTCTCGAGGTAGCGTGCTGCCTTGTCACGCAGCGGGCCCAGGTTCGATCCCTGGTCGAGGCAGTTTTTCTGGGTGAGGTTTTTATCGGGGTTTTTCCTCACCTGTAAGACAAATGTCAGGAAAACTTTAAGGCCCAAACGGTCTCCAAAATCAAATCATATGGCCATCATCATCATTATCAGAATTACTATGGATGGATTGTAGAACTCTGCCTATGGGATTGACCTGGGGACCTCCTTTGAGTGCCTCAGGCTTTGCATAGCCGGTCTCAAGCCTGGATAAAAGAGAAGGGTGAATGGCTGGTTTAGTGGATACATCTATACTGAGTAGATGTATCTATTAAATGACAAGTAATGTCTTAGCTGGCAGGTTTCAACCTGCTGCACGACTAGCAAATCCTATCACTAAAGGAAAGAGTGAGGGTGAGTACCTGGCGCCTTAAAACAAGGTTCTCTTGTCTAAGGTATGATAACCCTAACAGATCCCCAAGATTGGGGTTGGGCATGAGGCCAACAACCTCATCCTGGAAAAAAAAAAAACAGAGTTGAGTAGCTTAATTATAAATGCCAGACTGAATTATGGAAATGACTGAGTAATTGAAACAAGGTTATGAATTTGGCTACTTGGAATATATAGAACTGGAGCACTTAAGGATGATGTGGAGGAGGAGTTGAGATTGATGGGAGTTAAGAGGTGGAGAAGTAAGGTTATCCCCCATGTGGTGCCAGGTTGTAGAATAGCACCATAGGACCTCCCCCTGTCATAAAAGGCAACTAATAAGAGCAGCAAACCGCTGTCCTTAACCAAATATCCTTTAATTTCATAACCTTCCTATACCCCTTGGGATTCTGGGTGGACTGAGTAGCTAGTTAGCTTTCCTAATTTAACCACCTAGTGCTGGTCAGTGAACTAGGAGGTGCATCAATGCTGAGTAGATGTGCTAATAAATACCAACAGCCACCTGACCAGCAAGCCAAGACCCTTGGCAATTGGTTTGGGTGAAGCCTGGTGCCCTCAATCAAGGCCATCTCAGCTAGGGTATGGAACCCCAACAGAAGACTCCCTGGCCCTCCAGGTAGGGGGTTAGGCATGCAGCTGATGATCCATCCTGTAAAACCATCTTGTTAGGAACCCAAATATGAAGCCTCGGAAGGATTGGATTAATAAACCATTGGGAAAAGCTTTCTATGGAGAGGGATGTCTGGAGGAGGCAAAGGTCCTTATTGGGCTGTAGTGCCATTTAAGAAGAAGAAGTAAGGTAATGGATAGACAAGAAAGGGCATTTGTCTTAAAGGAAGTCAAGGTCAAACTAAAAGGACTGTAGTGCTAAGAAAGAAGGAGAACAATTTATTATAGTCTGGTTTGATTTTTTTTAACTTTTCATTTTTATGAAATTTCTTCACAATCTCCACGGCTAAATTAGAACATACCATGTATTGTAACCACACCTCTCCTGACACTGAATGACTGAAAAAATCATAGTGATAGATGCAACATCATCTTCATCATTGTTAGGAGTGTTGTTAACTGGATTAGAATGAATTTGATTTTGTTTTGAATTTCCAAGACATTTACATTTAACAATATTTCTTTCATTCTTTTGTAATTCAATAGCTATTTTCAGCATTACCTACCATCAGATTTTGATAATAATTCTGTTGTGTCATTATCATTCTGGGCTACTTTCTCCTATACACAATGGACTTTTTACCTCTTTTCTGGAAGACTACAAACTCATATTCAGGAGGTATTAGACAATTAAATATATATAGATACAGACCTACAACAATTGTTGAAATACATGAAAACTAACATATTAACATAATGTTAATAATATGAAAGAAATAATAAACTAAACTAAATAATATATATAGAATACTTAAATACAATATTACATGTATGAGTAATTATTTAACACCATTTTGAATTCACTTCGTAAATTAAATGTAAACAAAAAATTATCCCAAACATTTATATGACATACTTGGTTATTCAGTTACCCTCCATCTCTAGACCCTGAGTTTGCATCTGGTCACTTACGTGGAATTTGTGGTGGATGAATTGGAACCATGGCAGTTTTTCTTTGGTTTTCTCTAATTTTCTCCTGCCAAAAACTGGTTTCCACCACTTCTCCATACTCGCCTTACCATTTCATTTAATTTAACTTCACTTCACCTGCTCTTAACTCCGCCATTGCCGGTCCCAAGCCCGGATGAGAAAGGAGGAGGGTTGGAATGACTAGCTCACATCATTCCGGAAAATCTACTAGAAAGGAGTAGTACATCAAATCTCCCTGCGGGCATGGATGCAAGAGGAGGCAGCCCCTCCACCGTGCTAGGGTGCTGTGGGCTAATCACCCACACACCTGAAAAATAATAGATTAAAGGAAAAACCGGACAGATCCTCTGTTGGCTGGAAACAGAGTACACTGGAGGAACCTTACTGCTGCCCTATGTTCCACTTAGGAACTACAGAAAATAAGTAAGTCACATCATCTGCTCTTGTGATGGTGTGACAGGCTTGGTCAGCCAGCATCCATGTGCATCATTGCCTTCAATAAAAGGGGCTTCATCTCATCTGATCCTTCAATCTGGAGTTATGCTGATCATGAGTAGAGAGTTATTAAAGTGGTCCCACTATAGGCCTTAGGAGACCTTGGGGTAATAATAGGTTATGACTCCCACCTTTCCAAATAATCAGCACAAGATGTTAGCCTGATTATCAGCCCTGCATGACAGCTGCCTTTACCCCAAAACACATGTCCTGTACTCATTACTCTGATTTGACTCCAGGGCTATAGTGCTGCCAGAAGATCAGGAAAGTTTAAAAACCTAACCCCATTGGGACAAGAATCCATGTCCTTCCAGTTTGTAGCATATTATCATAAAGAAGTATGTTACTTTTAAAACAAAGTATATTAAAATTTTAATGTCTTAGAATTTAAATATAAATTTGTTGAAAAAATTGTCAAAATTGTTAAAATCATGCTTCATATAGGTTCTGCCAAACATATAAAATTAAATATTTTAGTTTTATATTTATGCAGATATAAATTACTTTTATGATTTTTTAATACAAAATTTTATGACACTAATATAAATTTATTGAATGTATTGAATATATTGAGTTTAAATACAAATTTCTGATGGATAATAACAATTTTTATTAAGTTTTACTAATAATATGACATCATGTTAGTACTAGCAGTATCTGTTGCTTGATGCTGATGTCCTGAAAATTACTGCAGTGGTTATTTTATGTCATGTTAATTATTCTAAAAAAAAAAAAGAAGTTCAGTAAATTCAAAGTTTATGCTTCCTCTTAATTTCCATAAGTTAAGGGACCAGGAAAATAATCAAGTAAGTCACTTTTTATCGAAATGGAGTTTGAGGTACCATTAAATTCTCCATAGAAAGGACTATAATTAGAAGTGTGAAACACTAAAAGAAACAGTTTTGTTATAGGTTTATATACCTTCAAGTTTTGGCATACAGGTAAGGAAATATTTACATTAATCCTTTTAAAATGCATTATGAAACACTATTGGGATCACTAGTAAGAGTTAAGAAATAAAATTTGTACCTGAGATCTCAGTCGTCCTCAACTAGGAAATTAAAAAATTATATATTTTACCTTGCTAGGGAGACTGAGATCTCAGGTACGAATTTTATTTTTTAACTTTAAGCATGTATGTTGTGATTTTTCTCGGTTTCATGGAAAAGTGAGTTACCTGGTTTTTTCCCCATACCCTTTAAATTAAGTGCATTTTTCAGATCCCATAAAAAAATATTGTCCTGCTCTGTACCCAAGTGATCAGTGGCATCATGCTTTGACACAGAGCCACAGAACATGAGCTGGTTCAGTTCCTATTGGGAGAAAACATTTTCTCATGAAATTTTGGCCAATATAGGATTGATACCAACCCAGCTTTGTGAGGAATTTGGATGCCTACAAAAAAATAGCAGCTCCAAGTTCAGAAAAAACAGCTTTAAAAGCTGAGGGTCTTGATATGCTGACCACATATTCCCTAAACTAACTGGATAATAAACCCACTTCTATGATTAACAAATGTGCCAGCAGCCAACAGGTAGGCCAATGGTCTTCTAGGTCTGTCGTGTCACGGGATATAATTTAGTTCATATGAAAATAATGATATCTTGTTTGTGAGGCAGCTGTATTATTATTGATGTGCACCTAACTTAAGTTACATTCAGATTTAATTTGATCTGCTCTTACCAATTTCTGCTGCCACCTCATCTAGTTTAGACTGTGTTCTGCTGATGAGCACAATATTAAGGCTCCTTCTTGCAAGCTCCAGTGCATAAGCTTTACCAATACCATCTGTAGATCCTGTCACAACTGCAACAATAAATTAAATTGTAAACATACATGAACATACATTAAAAAAATATAATATGGGTCTAACAATGCCCATTTGTAATATTTTAAAAAGACAAGCTTTAAACTTTAAATTCTGTAAGAATGGATTTTTGAAGGTGTTCAGCTGGAATATCTAGAAGAGATAAAACAAGAAACGGTGTATTTAAACAAAAGATAAATGTTCAAACTTCAATCGCGGATTTCATAAAAAAATTAACAATTCAAATGGTGTGGTCATGTAAATAGAATGACAGAAGACAGATTCACTAGAAGAATACTAGAATGGGTGCCACCTGGTAGAAGAAGAAGAATGGCCAAAAATAATATGGATTGATGGTGTTTTGAGCAGCATGAGGGAAAAATGATTAGACGATGGAGATTGAAATGACAGAGAGATGTGGAGGAGATTGATTAACAGGGCACAGGAAGATGTTGTGGAACCTTTAAAACTTAGTAGGAAGTAACACTATGATGTATGAATAATTTAATATTAAAATATCACTGCACCTCATAGTTTGTCTTCTTTCTAGACCAGTTTCAGAACTATTATTTCATTATGAGTATTTTCAATAAAAAATGGGGACTGAATATAAATTTACAGAAAACAGAACATATATGTTTGGGAAAGGATGTTGATGACCTCAAAACTTGAAACAGGGAAAATAAAAAAATAAAAAAAATTGAGTTTTTTAAATATCTTGGGTCAATAATTACAAGTTTAGGTACCTGTGAGAGAGATGTACAGACTAAAATTGCAATGGCAAAAAATGCAACTAAGACATTACATGGAATAATTTGGAACAAAAATAATACAAAGGAAACTGAAATGAAAATTTATAACAGCAAAGTACAGAATATTTTGTCATATGGAAGTGAGACTTAGGGTCGCATGTTTGGACGCATTAGACAGTAAAATGCCTTCTCTGCTGATCAAGTTGTATGCTAATACGATTTTGCTTACTCAGAAATCTGTTCATGCGATAATAATTTTTTAAATTTTGTAAGTTACCTGCGGAGGTAGCTTACATGAGCAACTCAAATTAAAATCCCGAAGGGAACCGACGGGAACCGATGGTAATCGATGTACTTTGCTGCTTTATCCAACATTTATCCAAGATGTCGGACCTTGAAGACTTCGATCATGTTTTTCGGTATACACGGAGAAGAGGAATTTGATAGAGTCTACCAAAGAATTCAACTGGAAGAACAGGAGAATCGGCGTAATATTGCGTGTCGCAGACGTGTTTGTATACGGTATTATTTGCGGGATGCAAGCATAAATGCATTCCTCTATAGCAGACGAAAATAACGGAAGTGGTTTTATCGCTGAGAATTCTGGGTAATTCGTTGCCAATATTACGAAAACGTCGACTCTCATGCATTACCGATAAGTCGGCCGTTAATTCGTTCTCAGCAATTGCTCACGGTGAATCAGCTCACTAGTAATTGGAAGTAATTTGAGTAGAGAGTAATGTTCTAACATACGACCCTTAGGGTCGCATGTTTGGACGCATTAGACAGTAAAATGCCTTCTCTGCTGAGCAAGTTGTATGCTAATACGATTTTGCTTACTCAGAAATCTGTTCATGCGATAATAATTGGTTATTAATTTGTAAGCTACCTGCGGAGGTACCTTACATGAGCAACTCAAATTAAAATCCCGAAGGGAACCGAACGGGAACTGATGGTAATCGATGTACTTTGCTGCTTTATCCAACATTTATCCAAGATGTCGGACCTTGAAGACTTCGATCATGTTTTCGGTATACACGGAGAAGAGGAATTTGATAGAGTCTACCAAAGAATTCAACTGGAAGAACAGGAGAATCGGCGTAATATTGCGTGTCGCAGACGTGTTTGTATACGGTATTATTTGCGGGATGCAAGCATAAATGCATTCCTCTATAGCAGACGAAAATAACGGAAGTGGTTTTATCGCTGAGAATTCTGGGTAATTCGTTGCCAATATTACGAAAACGTCGACTCTCGTGCATGACCGATAAGTCGGCCGTTAATTCGTTCTCAGCAATTGCTCACGGTGAATCAGCTCACTAGTGATTGGAAGTAATTTGAGTAGAGAGTAATGTTCTAACATACGACCCTTAGGTGGCACGATCCTTTGGGGGAGATATTTTAAACTGTTGATCATACACATACTTTTTTGACCTCAGAAAGACATGGAGTGCCTTCGGAATTAGTGATCTGCTCAATGATAGGGCCTCCTCTAAGACAACACTGCATTAAAACGAAACACACCGTTCACACACACACACACACGCACACACACACACACATTTTCATACTAAATATGACGAATATGATTATGATGGTCAGATGATGTTCGGGGACCGTTTGGGCCTTAAAGTTTCCTGACATTTGTCTTAGAGATAAGGAATAACCCTGAAAGAAACCTTACCCAGGAAACTTGTCTCGGCCGGGTATCGAATCCGGGACCGCTGCGTTAAGATGCAGCGACACTATCCCGAGATAGACATTAAAATCGTACAAAAAATAATTAGTACCCCACATACATAATTTGATCTACTAGGTGTTATAATATTCACTCATTTTCAAAATTGCGTCAGTAATATTTTGAAGAAGTACTTCTTTTCTCACGTTGTGGTGACATCTTGAAGCAGCTAACTCTCTTCGTGCCCGATGTTGTAGTAACATTTTGAAGGATTGGTGTCCCAAAAAGAATTACTGGTTCAGGTTGGGTTTAATTTTCAGTAGAGCTGGAATCTCTTCTTAGGGTCGGAAGTTGGTACACTGGATATGAAAACACTTTAAAATCACTGAAAACTGTTTCTTGTAGAATAATTGTTAATTTATTTACTATTTAATTTCCCAGCAGATCAAGTATTATTCTTCTCCGTCAATTAAAATTAAATTATTTTCTTTTCTTGAGTCAACTATTCTTCTTGTATTAAATATCACATTTTATCAGTAGATTTCTATTTGCTTCTGTCTTTGTGGACAGTTATATGAAGAATGACTAGAGTAATTCTTTATAATTTTAAAGAACATTATTACATCACATGATGTTATATTTAAATTCTATTGGTTAATATAATGTTTAAATTTGATTTGTTAAATCAAAAAAGTTAATTGTTTCAACTTCCAATCAGAGTTTAGTATACTTTTATTTAAAAATATTAAGTTAAGCAGGTGTTCTTATTACAGTTATAACAGAAAGCTTTATAATTCTGACAACAATTTCTTAAAACAATTTTTAAAAGCATTATTTAGAAATACTGTTATGTAATACAATTTCTTTAATTGTTACTGAGACATTTTTATTCAACAATGAACAACAATGAATTTTAAAATATAAAATTATTAACGTTAACTTCCATACTTATTACGATATTAAAATCCTGCTATAATTTGAAGAAAATCTTATGTAAAGTTATTAAGTATTGCCCTACATATCCAAATAAATGTATTACAAAAATATCCCCCTATAATATTATTATTTTAAAATGAATGCGTATATTACTTTTTTAGACAATAATTTATTTTGTAACCATCATATTTGTAAATGCACATATTAACTTTTTTAAGGGTATCATGAGTGAATTTTGTAACTCCGAAACTAATGAAGGCATTCCTTTCAAATTTTTATTACAAATGTCAACCAGTATAAATAACGTATTTGCTAAATTTCAAGCGATTTGTTCTACTAGTTCTCAAGGTACATGTTTTTTTTCTATTTTTTACTTTAATTAATTATAAAAGTTCCTTGCAACGCAATTTTAATGATTTTGTTTCAATATTTGCTCTGGGTATTCATTATACTCATTGTTTCCAAAATTGTATTGGACTTTTCTGTGCTGTTAATACTTTTGAGTAAATTAAAAAAAATGTATTTTCATATTGACGGCAACTGTGATATCTATGACAATATAAAATATCATAACTCATGAATATTTCGAGTATGATTAAAATCCAATGCAAGTTTGATTCTTTGTACTCTTACAGATAAGTGTAAAAAATTTCAATTAAATAGGGCAAAAACTGTAGTGCAAGGAACTTTTTTTAAATTGTCATGCCCTTGAAAAATACACACACATGATTTAATAACTCACAGTTCCAATATCTGTGTTGAAACAAACATTTATTTTGGATATTTGTGCCAAACTGTATGGTAGAGACTCTAATTACCATTTTGGGTTTTTCCTTTTGTGCCTCTCTCCAATAATACATCTGATGCCAATCTTTGATATACTGGTATAATTTTTGCCACTAGTTCTGGGGGAGTTTAAAAATGGCCGCCAGGGCTTTAATAATGGCGATATAGCGATAAGTTATATATTTTCTTGAAAAGGAAGCTTAGGAGAATTTTATGAGAGATAAAATATAAAATGTATATTTTGGTCAATAATATATAAAAATCTACCTGGCAAACCTAATGAAGAACTGCTTCAGCAATACGGGATGCGTAAACATGGGAGGAAGAAGAATAAAGTGCATAAGATTTGATGATGATGTGGCTTTGCTAGCAGAAGATGCAATGACACTGAGGAACATGCTGATGGAGCTAAATGACAAGTGCGAGGATTATGGGATGAAGATAAATATAAATAAGACAAAGACCATGATTATAGGAAAGAAACAAAGGAAGATAAACATGAGGATTAAAGATGAGGCCATTGAGCAAGTGGAGAGCTTCAAATACTTGGGTTGTACTATCCGTAGTAACATGAACTGCGGTCAAGAATTAAAGCAGAGGATAACAATGGCAAAAGAAGCTTTCAACAAGAAGAGAAGCATTTTCTGCGGACCTTTGGCAAAAGAATTACGGAAGAGGCTAGTGAAGTGCTTTGTGTGGAGTGTAGCATTGTATGGTGCAGAGACTTTGACATTACAACGGAATGAGGAAAAGCGACTGGAAGCTTTTTAGATGTGGATATGGAGAAGAATGGAACGTATAAAATGGACAGACAAAGTAAGAAATAAAGATGTGCTAGAAAGAGTGGGTGAAAGAAGACAATGCTAGAACTCATAAAAAAGAGGAAAAGAAATTAGATTGGCCACTGGCTAAGTAGAAACTGCCTGCTGAAGGATGCCCCAGATCCTGGAAGGAATAGTCAACGGAAAGAAAGTTAGAGGCAGAAAAAAACATCAGATGATAGACAATATTAAAATAAATGGTTTTATGCAGATACAAAAAAAGGAAAGCTGAGTTAAGGAAAGAGTGGTGAATGCTGAGTTTGCAGTGAAAGACCTGCTCTTGAGCAGAACACTATGAATGAATGAATATATAAAACTATTATTCTACCAGTTATATTATATGGATGCGAAACATGGACTCTTACTTTAAGGGAGGAAAGGAAATTACGAGCATTTGAGGATAAAGTTCTTAGGAAAATTTTTGGACCAAAGAGAGATGAACAGGCAGGTGCATGGAGAAAACTGCATAATAGCGAATTACATCGTCTTTATAGGAAGCCAGATATAATGAGAACAGTTAAGTCTCGTTGACTGCGATGGGCAGGACATGTGGCACGAATGGGGAATGAATTACGTGCATGGAAGCTTCTTGTAGGAAAACCAGAAGGAAAACGCCCAGTTGGTAGACCAAGAATGAGGTGGGAGAATAACATTAACTATGATTTGAGGGAAGTAGATTATACAGGTTATGATTGGAATACATTGGCTCAGGATAGGGATGTATGGAGAGCTTATACCCGCGCGGCCATGAACCTACGGGTTCGATAGTGCCAGTGAGTTAGTTAGTTAGTTTGGTCAAATTTCACTCAATACCCTTAAGCCTGGATATTTTATTGACGATAGAAATACTCCTACTAGAAATGTTTGTGACGCAATTTTCATGTGGTGAGTGGGGCGGAAAATGAATTGGACGGCGTTATGCATCAACCGGCTATGTTCCGTTATGTAAGTTTGGAGAAAAAATGCGATTAAAGTTTAAGTCAATCTTCACTATTTATTGTAGCGCCAAACTAACAATACCGGATATTGCAAGTCATTTCTCTTGTTTGACAGTTCTGCATCAACAATCTAAGATCGGGAACATTTAGCTGCACGATGCAAAATGTAGATAGCATTTATGAAGATCTGGTTTCATAGCAGTTTGTTGCAAAACATAGTATCTTGATAGGACTGATGGCGTTTACATTTTTCTTCAATAATAAGGCTATATTTAAAGATTTGGCGCTAAAAGTGTGCGTACACATACTCCATGAGCTAGGGCAACAAATGGCATCAAAATATTTTAATGGAGCTTAGTCGATTGATGCATAACATCGTCAAATTGTGAACATAAACATATATTCATTTTTATCCTCGATTGGAGTCCCGCTTAAGTAATTTAATAGAATTATGAATGACCTAAATATATATGAGGAGTTGTCAATGTGCGATTCGACCCCTGGAACTAATATCCAAGAATACCGCCTTCGTCTACGAGGTTCGGCCCATTTCTTAATAAGCTTCTTCTTATTAGGAGCGTCATGGACATTTACTGAACATCAGAATCTTATCGAGTGTCCCAATTTTATTTGAAGTCGTGATAGATGTTTCTTCGGATTGTCCTTGGAATCTCTTACTAGAGATAACATTGACGAACTTTCTTATCACGTTTTATTTCTTGTTATACTACATCCGACTTAAGGTCCATTTGTACTACAAACAAAACAGATGTATGACTGCATTTTCATTTGTCGAATAACGGTTTTACCTTTGAGCGTGTAAGAAAATGTTGTTCGCTCTCTAACACTTGAAATACAAAAAATTAAATTATTAAAAAATATATTATCTAGAGTCCACCGCTGTGGTCTCGAGATAGCGTGCTGCCTTGTCACGCAGCGGGCCCGGGTTCGATCCCCGGTCGGGGCAGCTTTTCTGGGTGAGGTTTTTATCGGGATTTTTCCTCACCTGTAAGACAAATGTCAGGAAAACTTTAAGGCCCAAACGGTCCCCGAAATCATAATGGCCATCATCCTTATCATTATCATCCTTACCATTATCATTATCATCATCATCCTTCACCGGTGTGGAAAGCAACGGGAAGCTACCACATCTACACAATTCCCTAGTAAAGCTGCAAGCATAGTATGAAAATGCTATGATTGCAGTGAAGGACCTGCCTTCGGGCAGAATTACTATGATGGATATTATCTAGCACATGTTGTAGACCTATAATATATATGGGATAATCTTAAAATATATAATTACAATTTTAATAGATTTAATAAGCATTGTTTTATTCTCACGCATGCGCAATGCAGAATACATTGGAATTTCAATTGTTTCAAAATGGTCGCTTCTGTAGAATTTTTAAAACATCGGAAAGGAAAGTTTTGAAAAACGGAGAGGAACAATTTATTTTTAATGTTTTCAAACAGTTTAGTGAAAAATACCCCACACTAGCCAGTCAGGATGTTGTGAAAATAACAGCAGAGTTAACAGGTATATCACCAAGCGTAAACGTCTGATTAGATAGGCCTATATATTTGTCATTTTTTTCTTTGTCATAAATAAACAAGAACTGGAGGAAGTTCCTAATCATTGCTACAATCTTATCTTGTATTCAGTACTATTTTCCGTAAAATACAATGTTGCTTAAGAACAATGAATTTATGACTGCAGCTTGGAAAAAAATATTTTTTGTCAAACGGATCTGTGCCCCCGTAAACCAACTTCCTTTTCTGCCTCGGCAAATCATTTCCCTCCCTGCGTTACCTCTCCCTCTTTTCTATATCTCTCCTGCACTTGCACTCCAGTGTTGTCAACTCAACTCCAACCATGCATTATTCAATTTTCAAGAGTCATAACTGGGGGAAGTTTGGCAACAACCTTACTCGATAAGTTACTGTTGCTGTTGTTTGACGTAGTGGGGGAGGGAGTGCGGTGAAATGGTGCGAGCATAGACGTATACTTTTCTAAGAACGCTGTTAGCGCTATAGGGGCACAGATTCGTCGGTCCGAGTATACCTTAAGGGTCGTATCTATGAACGCATTAGACCATAAAAGTCGTTCTCAGCTTGTACTCTGCTGAGAAAGTTGCATCCAAAGACGTTTTTGCGTACTCATTACTTCCAATCGCCGGTGAGCTGACTTTCCGTGAGCAAGTGCAAAGAACGAATTAGCGACCCACTAATTGGTCATGCATGAAAGTCGTCGTGTCGTAATATTGGCAAGAAATTACCCAGAATTCTCAGCGATAAGACCACTTCCGTTATTTTCGTCTGCTAGAGGAACACATTTACGCTTGCGTCCCGCAAATAATACCGTATACGACGACGTAGCGTCGCACGATATTACGCCGATTCTCCTGTTCTTCCAGTTGAATTCTTTGGTAGACTCTATCAAATTCCTCTTCTCCGTGTATACCGAAAACATGATCGAAGTCTTCAAAGTCCGACATCTTGGATAAAGCAGCAAGGTACGCGGCAAGGTTTCAAACTACATCTGTTACCATCGGTTCCCATCGGGTTGCTCACGATTCGTTCTCTGAAAAGACACCTCGCCAGGTAGCTTAGGAATTTCGACAATTATTATCGCATGAACATATTTTTGAGTACGCAAAAACGTCTTTGGATGCAACTTTCTCAGCAGAGAACGACTTTTACGGTCTAATGCGTTCATAGATACGACCCTAAGTGTCAAGTTAATTATGCCTAAGTATAAATGTTTAATATTACTTATGACTTTGAGCGTAAGATTATTTTTATAGATTTTATTTTGCATCATCATTGTGATTGAATTCCAATGATCTTTACAGGTGACGCGCGCCTACAAACCAATATTATACTTGTTACTTCACATGTTTTCTTATTAAATTTCTATTTAAGTTTGTCATTCTTCTTAGTTGGTTACTATTGGTCCATATTTAACAGCTCGTGTCATTTCCTGTCTTAATTCAAATGTGGACGTGAAAGGACATATATATTTTGCTCACAGTCCTCTTATTTTAGAATTGAGATTCTTTTATACCTGTCGAAAATCTACGACTTGGGTGGCACCGTTTTATGTCCATTCCAAAGGGAGCCATACTCAGGATTTGCACGTCATCAATCCCGGTCCGGTTTGCATCTGGGAAACATGTAATGAGACACTTTTGAGAGATATAGGCTTCCTATTTCCATTTTCATTATGCAACCTCTTACAAGATACGATAAATTACACAATAATAATAATAATAATAATAATAATAATAATAATTATTATTATTATTATTATTATTATTAAGGCGAAATTCACGAGGGTGACGGAAAACCAATGTATTGTGAATCTATTCCAAAATAGTAAATACTATTATTATTAACTAATTCACTGGCACTATTGTTCGCTATCGTAGGATCATGGCCGCGCGGATATAACCTCTCCATACATCCCTATCCTGAGATAATGCTTTCCAATCTTTCCCTTTGTAATCTACTTCCCTCAAATCACGATTAATGTTATTCTCCCACCTCATTCTTGACTTGCCTACTGGGTCTTTCCCCTGGCTTTCCTACAAGGAGCTTCTATGCCCCTCTTTTATTCCCCATTCCTGCCTCATGTCCTGCCAATTGCAGTGCACGAGACGTAATTGTTATTATTAAATCTGGTTTCGAATAAATATCATATAGCTCATTGTCATGTAGTCTTCTCTATTCGTCTGTCTCTTAATTTCTCTGTAGTAAAAAAAATATTCCTAAGAACTTTATTCTCAAATACAATTATGCCTAATATCGAAATTGGCTCGCGAGTTGAATGCAGACTTGCTACCCGCTATGCCACCCGATGGTAATCATTATTATGATTATTATTATTATTCTCATTATCATTATTACTATTATCATCAACAGTTGTATTCAATCCTATAAATCAGCTCTGAAAATATTTTGAAAGCGGTATTAATATATTTTCTTCAAGGTACCGTACTTGGGAAATACCTTGGTGACGAGCATCCAGTAATTCAGTAGAGGAAGATGGGTTTATAATCCCCTAACTGAGAAACACAACTTTCCGTCAGTAATCCGCCATATTATTACTATAAGGGTCGGTTTCACCAACAGAGGTAATTGTATTACGCCAGTTTAAGCTATGTATTATATATGGGGAAAATTGGCGTAATACAGTTACCTCTGTTGGTGAAATTGACCCTTAATATAAAATATAGAACAGGCCACAAATATGGACATGATCCTTAACTCTCCTGCAGATACTACCTGCTACCTCCATACAACCCGACTAACAACTAGTAGGTTAATAAATAATAAATTGAATCGACCAGTATCCAAACACGCACCAATTAGCATCACTTAGCAGCGCCACTACAACTCTATTGAAGGTGTCTCCAAAGCGCCAGAGAATACGTCACAGCTAATCTCAATCATTTCAATTCAACTGCAGCTCGGACACAAACTCCATTTGTGTCGAAACGTTCGGTTCTTGTTTAATTGCTACTCAGGCACATGGTAGCAAGCAGATCGAGACCAGAACAGAGACCAAACCGTTTCAAGAACATCTTCCCAGCCTTGGGAGGGATTTTATGCCCCCAAAAAGGGCCAGTAACTCTTCCAAACATTCATTAGTGTTCGATGTCCTGATTTATATTGATGTGTTTAAGTTCTTGAATAGTTTCGGTTGATCCGAAATAAGTATATATATATTTTAAGTCGTGAGCCGCCACTCGTGGTTTTAATTTCATTTTGATTTTCGGCTCTTTTTATTAGTTGTGTTATCATGTCTTGTATCTCAGTCACTGAAAGGAACTCATCTGGTCATAGTGTATAGAGAGGTTCCTGCCTTTGGTTTTATGAATGCGCCTGTATTAATCATCTGGTCATAGTGTATAGAGAGGTTCCTGCCTTTGGTTTTATGAATGCGCCTGTATTAATCATCTGGTCATAGTGTATAGAGAGGTTCCTGCCTTTGGTTTTATGAATGCGCCTGTATTAATCATCTGGTCATAGTGTATAGAGAGGTTCCTGCCTTTGGTTTTATGAATGCGCCTGTATTAATCATCTGGTCATAGTGTATAGAGAGGTTCCTGCCTTTGGTTTTATGAATGCGCCTGTATTAATCATCTGGTCATAGTGTATAGAGAGGTTCCTGCCTTTGGTTTTATGAATGCGCCTGTATTAATCATCTGGTCATAGTGTATAGAGAGGTTCCTGCCTTTGGTTTTATGAATGCGCCTGTATTAATCATCTGGTCATAGTGTATAGAGAGGTTCCTGCCTTTGGTTTTATGAATGCGCCTGTATTAATCATCTGGTCATAGTGTATAGAGAGGTTCCTGCCTTTGGTTTTATGAATGCGCCTGTATTAATCATCTGGTCATAGTGTATAGAGAGGTTCCTGCCTTTGGTTTATGAATGCGCCTGTATTAATCATCTGGTCATAGTGTATAGAGAGGTTCCTGCCTTTGGTTTTATGAATGCGCCTGTATTAATCATCTGGTCATAGTGTATAGAGAGGTTCCTGCCTTTGGTTTTATGAATGCGCCTGTATTAATCATCTGGTCATAGTGTATAGAGAGGTTCCTGCCTTTGGTTTTATGAATGCGCCTGTATTAATCATCTGGTCATAGTGTATAGAGAGGTTCCTGCCTTTGGTTTTATGAATGCGCCTGTATTAATCATCTGGTCATAGTGTATAGAGAGGTTCCTGCCTTTGGTTTTATGAATGCGCCTGTATTAATCATCTGGTCATAGTGTTATAGAGAGGTTCCTGCCTTTGGTTTTATGAATGCGCCTGTATTAATCATCTGGTCATAGTGTATAGAGAGGTTCCTGCCTTTGGTTTTATGAATGCGCCTGTATTAATCATCTGGTCATAGTGTATAGAGAGGTTCCTGCCTTTGGTTTTATGAATGCGCCTGTATTAATCATCTGGTCATAGTGTATAGAGAGGTTCCTGCCTTTGGTTTTATGAATGCGCCTGTATTAATCATCTGGTCATAGTGTATAGAGAGGTTCCTGCCTTTGGTTTATGTGAATGCGCCTGTATTAATCATCTGGTCATAGTGTATAGAGAGGTTCCTGCCTTTGGTTTTATGAATGCGCCTGTATTAATCATCTGGTCATAGTGTATAGAGAGGTTCCTGCCTTTGGTTTTATGAATGCGCCTGTATTAATCATCTGGTCATAGTGTATAGAGAGGTTCCTGCCTTTGGTTTTATGAATGCGCCTGTATTAATCATCTGGTCATAGTGTATAGAGAGGTTCCTGCCTTTGGTTTTATGAATGCGCCTGTATTAATCATCTGGTCATAGTGTACAGAGAGGTTCCTGCCTTTGGTTTTATGAATGCGCCTGTATTAATCATCTGGTCATAGTGTACAGAGAGGTTCCTGTCTTTGGTTTTATGAATGCGCCTGTATTAATCATCTGGTCATAGTGTATAGAGAGGTTCCTGCCTTTGGTTTTATGAATGCGCCTGTATTAATCATCTGGTCATAGTGTATAGAGAGGTTCCTGCCTTTGGTTTTATGAATGCGCCTGTATTAATCATCTGGTCATAGTGTATAGAGAGGTTCCTGCCTTTGGTTTTATGAATGCGCCTGTATTAATCATCTGGTCATAGTGTACAGAGAGGTTCCTGCCTTTGGTTTTATGAATGCGCCTGTATTAATCATCTGGTCATAGTGTACAGAGAGGTTCCTGTCTTTGGTTTTATGAATGCGCCTGTATTAATCATCTGGTCATAGTATATAGAGAGGTTCCTGTCTTTGGTTTTATGAATGCGCCTGTATTAATCATCTGGTCATAGTATATAGAGAGGTTCCTGCCTTTGGTTTTATGAATGCGCCTGTATTAATCATCTGGTCATAGTATATAGAGAGGTTCCTGCCTTTGGTTTTATGAATGCGCCTGTATTAATCATCTGGTCATAGTGTATAGAGAGGTTCCTGCCTTTGGTTTTATGAATGCGCCTGTATTAATCATCTGGTCATAGTGTATAGAGAGGTTCCTGCCTTTGGTTTTATGAATGCGCCTGTATTAATCATCTGGTCATAGTGTATAGAGAGGTTCCTGCCTTTGGTTTTATGAATGCGCCTGTATTAATCATCTGGTCATAGTGTACAGAGAGGTTCCTGCCTTTGGTTTTATGAATGCGCCTGTATTAATCATCTGGTCATAGTGTACAGAGAGGTTCCTGTCTTTGGTTTTATGAATGCGCCTGTATTAATCATCTGGTCATAGTATATAGAGAGGTTCCTGCCTTTGGTTTTATGAATGCGCCTGTATTAATCATCTGGTCATAGTATATAGAGAGGTTCCTGCCTTTGGTTTTATGAATGCGCCTGTATTAATCATCTGGTCATAGTATATAGAGAGGTTCCTGCCTTTGGTTTTATGAATGCGCCTGTATTAATCATCTGGTCATAGTATATAGAGAGGTTCCTGCCTTTGGTTTTATGAATGCGCCTGTATTAATCATTTTTTATATTATGTGAATTGTTTTACTTTCGAATCCGATTGTTAGACATATTTCCCAAACAAATTTTCCTAATATTTTTAATTCCTAAAATACTTTATTACCAAGGAACTTTTTTTTTCTAAATCCATTTTTTCTAATAGTTTTCTCAAATATTTTATTTCCCAAATGTCCCTAGTACTAGAGTAATTCATTCCCAAGAACATTTTTGCAATCTATTTTTTTTTCAGATGAGAAAGTGGCAACTGCAGAAAAAAACTGATATAAATGAAGAACGGGAGGCTATGTCGCAGAGACGGCAGCGTGTTCATAATGCTTGCGTTCGATTCATTTTCAATATCCGCCGTTATGACCATATTTCCGAACACTTCAATAACCTCTCTTGGCTCCGTCTTACTGACAGACGTAAATTGCACTCTCTTTCACTACTTTTCAAGCTTCTGAATTCCTACTTACCTGGCGTCAAAATTTGAGAAGTTATCTTCTTACCACAATATTGACACTAGGACACAAGATAGCAGTCTGCTAACAATCCCTCTTCTTAGCACTTCCTGTTATTCTACTTCCTTCACAGTGGCCTCTGCCCGCTAATGGAATTTCCTTCCCCAATATATCAGGGGTTGCCGCACACTTGGCACTTTTAAGTCACGCTTATACAGTTACCTGTTGTCTAATAATTAACTTTTATCTATTTATTTAAATTTATACTATGTCATTAATATTTTTATCGTTTTTTATATATCTTGTACATATTATATTTAATTCGTTAAATCTAGAGTAAATCAAAATACATTATAAATAATAATTGTATATATATATATATATATATATATATATATATATATAACATATAGGCCTAATCGTTTAGGTTATTGTAATTTAGATGTAAGACTATTTTTTTAAACCTGTTTGGTGGCAGACAAGGCCTTAACTCTGCCAGGAAAAATAAAACTATTATTATTATTATTATTATTATTATTATTATTATTATTATTATTATTATTATTATTAGTAGTAGTAGTAGTAGTAGTAGTAGTAGTAGTATTATTAAGATAGGCCTATACTATTAAATTGTCAGCACAAGACAGGAAGCGTAGGTTATTTAAAAAAGAGGAAAAAATAAATTAATTGATGAGGAATGTGCCGACATCGTAAAGAAGATGACGCTAGCAAAAATGAACTGGTTACACGGGCCAAATGAAGTAATTTTAGAACAATTGGGTAGCATTAGACGGAAAACCACTATGTTATTAAAGCATAAAAAAGAGGGAAGATTTGAGTGAATAGAATAATTATCTTTAAATAATTGCAAAAAGTAGGAACATCAGATAATTATATCGAGGAATAACATAGAGATAAAAGGGTTTCAGATTGCAGATTCCAGGGGTGCATTAAACAAATGGAAAAGTTACTTTAATCAGCTATTAAATGAACATGTCGAACAGGATATTGAAGACGATGATGACTTACAGACAGCAGAAATGTTAGTCACAGAACAAAGTGCGTTAGAGGTTGAAATGGCGCTAAAGTTTTAGGTTCAGATGGGATCCCAGCAGAACTGATAAAATCAGGGGGGAGTAAAATTTATGGACAAGATATGTCGACTGCTTAGTATGATTCTGGAAAAAGAGGTTCGGCCAAATGAATAGAAAGAATCGATTATAATACCAATCAGTAAGAAGGTAGATAAAACTGATTGCGACAGCTACAGGAGCATCTCATTACTTTAAACTTCGTACAAAATTCTAACAAATATAATAGTAAGAAGACTTATTCCTACATTGAAGACTTAATACATCAACAATGTGGATTTAGAAGAAACAGAACTATAGGCCTAACAGATCAGATTTTTAGTATAAGACAGATTTTAGAAAATAAATGGGAATATAATGGCACTGTGCATCAGCTATTATAGACTTCAAAAAGGCATACGATTCAATTAAGAGGGAGAACTTATATAGCCTAGTATCCTGCTGGAGTTCGGAATTCCTAAAAAGTTAGTAAGGCTTATTCGAATGTGTCTAGAATCTATATCCACCTCAACTGTTTTAAACAATGAATTTTATGAGTATTGCTTCTATAGCCAGTCAGGCCTAAACAAAGATCTAGTTTTTTAAAACTAAATTTACGGCACATAAAACTATCGCCAATGTATCATTCAACAACAATATATAAACCATAATATTATACCAAATTATGCCAAAATTAAAATAAAAAATAAAAGCTACTCAGCCAGAAAAACAAAAAAGAACGCAGAAATTAACTGCATAAAAATGAAATAAAATTCCTGTATATAAAGAAATTACATTACCTGTCACAAGAAGCAAATAAAATATATGGTAAATGTTGGTACATTATAGAAAAAAAATACACGAAGATATTAATAATATTATAATAAACAAATACCAAACAATTAACAAAAAACTTGAAAAACTAAAATCAACCAAACACAATAAAAAATATACACAAATTCCTAGTAAATCCATAGAAGATAAAAGACTAATAAATCTAACGGAACTTACACTAAATAATAAAGAAACCAAAGCACTTGAAAATGGTTATAAATTTAATTTCCCCAATTCCTAATATAAATACAATAAAAGAGAACATGATAATTGAAAGCGAAATAGCAATAGATAAATTACAATCTAATAATAAAGAATATGTCAGATACGTAACTGCCAACACTATTCAAGAAATATCACCCACAATAGACAAAGAAGAAAAGAAAAAAATTAAAACATTTATATACACTAAAATCTAAACTTAATAACATTATAATACATACAAAAGCAGATAAAGGAAACACAACAGTACTTATGAAAAAAGATGACTACATTCTAAAAACAAAACAATTTATAGATGAAAATAAATTTAAGAAAATAGATAAAGACCCTACAGCCAAATTCAACAGAACTTTAAAAGTAAATAACAAAATCATGCCCTATGATTATAAACAAGAATGAATCTAATAAATATAATAATATGTATATAAACAATAATCCAACAATTACGTTAATGAAAGCTCTACTCAAAAATACATAAAGAAAATATTCCAATGCGGCCAATCGTCAATTGCATCAACGCTCCCAATTATAAACTTTCCAAATTAATTGCACACAAATTGAATAACGATATTAACTTAGAAAATAAATACACAATAAAAAATTCCTACGAAATAGCAAAAAAAAAAAAACTCATTGACATCGAGGTGAATAATAGTACAAAAATGGCAACTTTCGATATAAAAATTATCTACACAAATAATCGACTGGAAGAAACACTATTATTAAACAAAAATTATAAACAAACAATTTGAATCCAAACTACATAATATCACAAAAACCATAATGACACAGAATTACGTTCAATTTAATAATGATTATATATATATATATATATATATATATATATATATATATATATATATATATATATACACAAGAAGATGGGATCCCTATGTGATCTCCAACCTCGGGCATATTATCACAAATATATGTATTCCTACAAATTTAGAAAACATACACTACAAAAGATTAACAAAAATACAACATAAAATTAATCGCTAGATACGTAGATAAACATAATTTATGAAAGTACAGACAGAAAAGAAGAACAAATCCAACAGAATTAAACAATATACACAACAAATTGGAATTCACAGAAGAAATTGAACGTAACAACTAAATCATTTTTTTGGATCTTAACATAGTTAAAAACACGAAAACAAAGAAAAAATGAAATACATATATACAGAAAACCAACAACTACTATGCTTACAATCAACAACAAATCACGACATCTGTACCAACAAAAAATCAGCGCATTCAGAGTTTAATTAATAGAATGTTAAAATTGTCATTAAACAGAATTAATTACAATAAGGAATTACGGTAAATCAAAAACATGGCTATAAGCAATGGCTACAACAGCAAAATTATAGATTCATTTGTAAGAAAACAAAAGAGGAAAACCGACATAATTAAAATAACGAAACTCGAAAGAGAAACAAATTTTAATAGTACATGGACTACACTAACATACACAGGCCACGAAACCGCAAAATTGGCAGAAACATTGAGAAAAATAAGCAAACATTTAAACATAGCCTACAAAACTCATCCATCCATAGTAATTCTGCTCGAGGGCAGGTCTTTCACTGCAATCATAGCATTTTCATGCTATGCTTTGCAGCTTTACTAGGGAATTGTAGGTGTGATAGCTTCCCGTTGCCTTTCACACCGGTGAAGGATGATGATGATCGTTTGGGCCTTAAAGTTTTCCTGACATTTGTCTTACAGGTGAAGAAAAACCCCGATAAAAACCTCACCCAGAAAAACTGCCCCGACCGGGGATCGAATCCGGGCCCGCTGCGTGACAAGGCAGCACGCTACCTCGAGACCACAGCGATGGACACAAAACTAATAATGCATTAAATAATGTAATAAGTAACAAAATAAATTAACATAATAAATTTAATAGCAAGGGAGTATATAAATTAACATGCAAAGACTGTGACAAGTTCTATGTAAGTAGAACAAAAAGAAGCTTTAACGTAAGGTTTAAAGAATATCGTAACGATTTCGTATACGCATATGGAAAGTCTGTTTACGCTAAGCGCATAATAAACGCCGGCCATAGAATGAACTCAATAGAAGACACCCTTACAATAGTACACAAAGAGGGAAACCAACAAAAATCAATATATTGGAAGACCTGAAAATTATCAAGGAAATAGATAACAATTTATATTTGAAGAGAAAAATTTTCGCCTAGACCGGGACTCGAACCCGGGACCCTTGGCTTTCCGGGCCAAGTGCTCTACCAACTGAGCTACCGAGGAGCTCAGTTGGTTAGAGCACTTGGCCCGGAAAGCCAAGGGTCCCGGGTTCGAGTCCCGGTCTAGGCGAAAATTTTTCTCTTCAAATATAATTTATCCTTCTATGAGAAGTGTTAAATTAATAATAAAAATCGTCAGATAACAATTTGTTAATAAATGAAAGCACTCCCAGACTAAACAACCCACTGTACGATATCGTCAGGAAGAAGCTTTAGTCACGTACAACACAACATTAGGACCAGCACCGAGAATATCAAGTAATGTAGCGAAGGAATACCTGCTGAAAATGGAATGGAGATTCTGAAAGGCCTTCAGACAAAAAAAGCATACATATTTTATAAGTTGAGGACGACGGCTCTGACCTAAGAAGGTACATTTTAACTTTATTTTAGTTTATGACTATCCACCTCAACGGTTTTAAACAATTCATTTTATTGAGACTTAATATTGACATGTGTTTACATATTGGATTGTTTTGTAATGCATCATACATATTACATTATGAAATGTGCATGTTAAATTAATAATGTTTTCTAAATAAATCCAATTTATTCATAAAATTACAGTACATACGAAAAAAAAAACACAATATAAAAGGGAATGCTGTAACAATTTTGTGAAATAAATTTTTGTATTACTTAGAATAAAAATGTGGATAGACATACATCAACTTTATATTTTAAACTATAATACTTTTTTTAAAGGCATATACGTGACTAATAATATGCTTACGTAACTGTAAACAATACTTAAAATAAGTGTAATAACAGTAAACAATACAAATAATTTATCTCATATTTTTAATATGAATTATTCACATTGGAAATTTATATATTAAAATTTATCATACAACAAATTTACTCTAAATATACACTTTTCATTTTTCACAAAACAAAAATAGAACGAATTTTACTAACTGATGAACAGTGGAGCTCCGAACTCCGTTGCCAATTACAATGACTTCTAAATTGACAAGCGCCTAATTAATTTATCTTTTTGTTTAAAAATAGGAGTATATGGACTTCATATACGAAAAATATATGATTCATATAATAAATAAAACTCTTACATTCCTGCAGTGAGACGGAAAATGCCTTCCATTTTCAGGGTAGTTCTTATAAACCATGCTATGGATGTCATTATAACTTAAAAACGTCACACTGACTTGACAATCTTCACTATTTATTCTAGCGCCCAAACCAACAATACTCAGTTATGCATCAACAAAATAAGAGCTGGACCATTTGGCGCTAAGCTGCATGATGCAAAATTTAGATTAGTATTAATGAAGATCTAGTTTCATAGCCGTTTGTTGCAAAACACAGAATCTCATAGTACCGATGGTGTTTACGTTTTTCTTTAATAATAAGGTTATATTTAAAGATTTGGCGCTAAAAGTGTGCGTACACTTACTTCATGAGGCAGTGCAACAGATGGCATCAAAATCTCAATTTTTTTAAATGGCGCTCAGCCGGTTGATGCAAAACGGCGTCCAATTTAAGGACGTTCTTCAAACATCAATCGTTCAAGAATTCGAGTTGCCATGTCCGACCAGTGGTACTGTATCATAAAATTAAAGTACTTTTCTATTATAAATTTCTAGAGACTCTAGGACATACTGTATATAATTCGAAATATGATGGCAGAAGCCTTGCTAGATTACGGATACACAGTTTATGAGGAAGTTCATGGTGTGGCCACTAATGGAAGTAACAGACGAATATTATTGCATTTAGACCATCCTCTAAAATTTGTATGATATTAGATCCCACAATCCGTTTTGAGACTCATAGTGGCCAACCTGAGGAAGTTGACTGTGAAAACAAAGCCATATATGAGCCAACAATTGACTATTACAAAGATAAATACCAATTAGATAGTATAACTGCCACAGGATTGATGATCGGGGCAAGAGGTACTATATCAGGATTCTTAGCTAAATTTTTGAATTCCTTAGATTTGGACAGGGTGTATCTTTCTAAAATTGCCATCGCTGCCATTAGAGGATCAATTTTAATTTTAAGAAACCATATTTACAACATTTCTACTTTATAGTATGTATAGCCTACTTCAATTAGGCCTACAATTTTAAATTCTTTTTAATGTATTTACAAAATGTATTTCATCAATATCAAAAAAATAATTGTCTATATCGCTTTGTCCCTGAGGCAATCCTCTAATGAGGAAAGTTGTATATAATAAAATATACCAATTTTCAATCCAAGTGGATTAAATCGGCCGCGGTGGGCTAGTGGTTATGCTCCTTGCCTCTGGTCCCGAGGGTCGCGGCTTCAAACCGGGCCGGGGTCGATGGATTTTTTAGGATGGAAAAATCCAAGGAGCAAGTCCTCCGGGAGGGACTTTAAGCCGTGGGTCCCGAGTCTGAAGATTTTAAGGCTCGTAAAAGATCCTTAAGCCTGAATGAAAAGGCCTCTAAGCAAAATTCACCAAATTTTCCAGTCCTAGTGCTACCTTGGTTTCCTAGATGTCAGTATGGGGCGGAACGCTGACCACGGACCACTCAAATGACATCTATACGAAAACAAGTGTAACTAAATTAGTATGGTTAAAATTCTTTCCTGTAGGGGGAGAGCGCCTAAATCTTTGTTAAGGGAAAACATGGGCTTACACAAGTAGATTAATGTGTAATAAGTTTTTTTTATTGCCTACTATATTTATGTGTCCACCGCTGTGGTCTCGAGGTAGCGTGCTGCCTTGTCACGCAGCGGGCCCGGGTTCGATCCCCGGTCGGGGCAGTTTTTCTGGGTGAGGTTTTTATCGGGGTTTTTCCTCACCTGTAAGACAAATATCAGGAAAACTTTAAGGCCCAAACGGTCCCCGAAATCATAAGGCCATCATCCTTATCATTATCATCCTTCACCGGTGTGGAAAGCAACGGGAAGCTACCACACCTACACAATTCCCTAGTAAAGCTGCAAGCATATCATGAAAATGCTATGATTGCAGTGAAGGACCTGCCTTCGGGCAGAATTACTATGGATGGATATTTATGTATCGTCTTTGTGTGGATTTTCAGGTTTTTTATGTGATGCGAGTTATTCCACCGGTAATTTTATGTAACAAGGATGACGGAAGTTTGTTCGCCGTGGGAGAAACTAAACATCAATAAATTATTGAAAGGAAATACCTTGTAATTAAATTCGAGTGAATTAAGTGAAAATAACAGTTGCTGTGTAAGTATACATCTGTGATTTGACAACAAACCACTCGTCATTCGCGTCTTCTAACTTTCACTCTCTACAAATAAGGAAGATACGTTTCACTTCTTAATCAAAATCTTAGATGTTTCATAAGAACAATAATAAACACTCTTTACATCATTTAGAGTGCGCTGAACGATGAACTATGATCGTCTTAAGATTTGACCCAGTTACTTCTTATTTCATGCAGTAATTAACGTAATTTACTTGGTATTATGTTCCACTGGTCGATCACATTAACTACAACTTTTACAGTATTTCATAACTCGTCTCTTTTTATATAAAATAACTGCAGGGTATCATTCGGAAGGCGTGTAATCATCGTGATTCTTAATTTCTTACAAAATCCTGAGAAAATTAGGTGGGTGGTAACCTGTTTTATGACGCTCTTTAAAGCTAAGGTCATTAGCTTTGTTATATCAGGCTTGAGGTTCTTTGACATGCCGTAAATTTACGTCACGAGATCAATAGGTTTACTTTCCTTTCGAAAGAAGCAGAACAAAATTGTAAGCTAAGGAAAAAGCATTAAATACATATTATGGTCAATTTAATTTTCTACAGAGACATCAGTTGCCCTTTTATTGCAGCTGTATTTACTTTACTCCCGCCTCTCCTACTTGTGTACTTTCACCTTTCCACTTCATAAAATGATGTCAACATTTTGCATTCGATCTCCCCGAAAGTATGATATTTTGTTGCACTGCTGAGGCTGTGGGGTCAAATGGCCTCAGCAGTAGCATGCGGAAGAGTACGTCGAAAGTGATGTGATGACCAAATACTTTAGTTCAGGAAATAAAAATATAGATAAAGATACGAAAAAATCACTTAAAATATGTAATGTGCATATTTAAAAAAAAAGTATGTATATTTTATAGTCCACCGCAGTGGTTTCGGAGAAGTGTCGCTGCCTCGTACGCATGGGGCCCGGGTTCAATCCCTAGTCGGGACAAGTTTCCTGAGTGATGTTTTTTTCGGGTTTTTTCTTTCACCTGCAAGACAAATGTAAGGAAACTTCAAGGTCCAAACGATCTCGCAACATTATCTGGCCATCGTTATCATATTCGCCATGTTCAGTATGAACGTGTGTGTTCCATCTTAATGTTGTGTTGTCTCGGAGGATACTCATTCAGGGAGGTCCTCCATGTCCTTGTGAGGTCAAAAAAATATATGTACGACCCGTAGCTAAAGTCCCTGTCCCGACAGGACATGTCACTGGGTGGCGTGTGGCACGTAAAGTACCTATAAGGTGAGAAGTTAAACTGTGTTAATGGAAGTTATATATTGTTCATCGTTATATCCAAAGAAAAAATAAAATAATAGTAGATTCCTTATTTTAATGTTATCATTTGTTATACATAATTACAAGGAACTTCTTCAGATTATCAACACTGGAATTTTGTCGATTGTCAGTTAATGTGAACAACGCAATTGTGTTTTAAATCGAAATCTTGGAAAAATTCTCGACTATCAGCTAGTAAACAGTAAACACATTGTCCCTTTACGAAATAAAAACAGCCGCAAAACAATATTTGCAACAGTTACGTAGAAACAAATAATTTAATTTCATACTATACTGAATTTGATTGTTCACGTTATTAAAAGGGGTGTGGAAATAGTATATTACGATGCGAGGTTGGGAAGTGGCTTTTACAGAATTGAGGAAAAATGTTTAAAAACCGAGTGATAGCGAGGTTTTCAATTTCCGAGATTCTATAGAACACTTCACAAACGTGCGCTGTACATTATTTTTTGCGCGATGTTTTTTCAAAATAATAAATAATAGTAAAATAATAATATCTTTGTTGGGAATGTTTGCGTTCATTATAAACAATTGACTAACGTTAACAGTGTGAGCAATGTTTATTAGTTGAAACAACAGGAGGCCTTGGGAACAATTATTGATAACATGACCGCAAGTACGTATTTATTGTTTTATATTGTTTCAAATAATTTTCAGTTCATTTAAAATGCAGTGATTTGTTTCGTATAATGTATATTAACACTACCTTTTGGATATTTTCTGTATATACATTGTACGTACGTAGTATACATAGAGGGCAGTGGTTTTACTTCCCGCACGTGGGTGTAAATGTAATATTAGAGTATAGTTATTTAGGTTGGCAACCCCGAAATGTAGGAAGCTGAAATTTCAATAATGGTCGCCATTGCTGGTAAGTACGACAAAACGCACTATCGCGCAAAAAATAATGATTACAGTTCTCAAACTATTTACCAACCGCAATTTTCACAAGTCCCGCGCCGTAGCCGAGTGGTTAAGGCAGGAAGCCTTGGTGCAGAGGTACGGAACTTGCGCTAGTTCGAGTCTCCATGGGGGAAGACATTTTCTCATGGTATTTCAGCCAGTATGGGACCGGTGCCAACCCAGCATCGTGAGGCATTTGGGTAGCTACAATAAGTAGCGGCTCCAGGTTGACAAGACCAGCTATAACGGCTAGGGGACCAGACATGCTGACCACATGCCACCCCTACACTGGCTGATGATCATCTACCTCTGTGATTGCACATGTGGATGTGAGACCAGCAGCCGGATGGAAGGCTAAGGGACTTCTAGGCCTGTCGCGCCAGGAGCTTAATTTTCACCAAGATGAAAAACTAAAATGTAGCGTGTGGTGGCTCATTTTAACACAAGCAATACTAAGATTACTCCTTATATGTATATACGATCCTGCAGCAGTAATTTCAAACCTGTCACCTTTAATCAGGCGTTGCTTACCCTTAACACCCGTTCACGACACGTTACTATAAATACAAACCTTTTAATGTTCACAAAACTGCTATATACACCTCGCATACCTCTTATTGGCAGCATTGTATCCCGAGGAAGAAAATTGAATGTTGCGCGACGTCAATAAATGACACGAGGATTGTTTAATTAAATTTCTCTTATATTTAATAAGAACTGCTCAAATAATATTTTATTTAAAATATATTAATATATCCTTACTTCATTCGGCTTATTTATAGTAATTTGCGGAAATTCATCACTCGAAGCTCCCTCCATATACAATATTCTAAATGGCGGCCCTGAAATGAGCATCATAATAGTACACTTGATGACTTATTTACACAATGTTATTAATTTAATTAAAGATAAGAAATTCAACATAGTATAAACTGTAGTACGATACAAGGACGAAGACTTTTATTCGTTGAAAAATTATCCCCTTTCAACTGATAAGTAAAACACTGTCTTCCTTCCTTGCATCGTAACATAGCCTACCATTATTCCTTCCTACGTATCATTTCAGAACTTTACGATTTTATAAAGTGACTGCAAAATGGAATAGTAACGTGTAGTGTAAGATTCAGAAAGAAACGAACTGTCACGAAAATATTAAAAACCTTTGAAAGTGTAATTATAATGTTGCACATAAACAATCACAAATAGCTTACTCTTACTTAAGTGTATATTTTATACTAACTAACTCACTGGCACTAACGAACCCGTAGGTTCATGGCCGCGCGGACGTATGCTCTCCATATATATTTTATACTAAACAAGTAATTATTATTATTATTATTATTATTATTATTATTACGATTATTATTATTATTAATATGTAAATTCAACAAAAACTTAGAATAAAAACTTATGTTGATGGAAATGGATTTTATAAGGAGAGTAGCAAGATGTTCAAAATTAGAAAATATAAGAAATACTGTCATACGAAAAAAAAATAGTAAAGTGATCCCACAACAGACCTGGAGGCCCTTGGGGTAGTAGGAGGTTAAGGCTCCCACTTTTTCTAGACAATCGACATTTTATGTCAGCCGGGTTGTCAGCCCTGCGTGACGGCCGCCTTTACCCCCAGAACAAGCGTCTGGTACTCATTTCGGTTAGAGGCTGAGTCGACCCCAGGGCCATAGTGCCGCCAGAGGGTTTGGGTCAGTTTAAAAATCCTGACCCCAACGGGACTTGAACCCTCGACCCTCCGGCTTGTAGCTCAGTGCCTTAACCACTACGCTACGGCGTAAATATATGTATATATATTCGATAGTAGATTATATAAGATATAAGCAATTAGATTGGTACGGACAAGTACGAATGGAAGAAGAAAGGTTAAACAGAAAAACATTGGAATGGTGTCCACCTGGAAGAAGAAGGAAAGGAAGACCTCGAAAATCGTGGATGCAAGAAATAAGAACTGGAATGAGAACAAGAGGACTGGAGGGCATGGAGTGGATGGATCCAGACAAGTGGAGAAGGAAAACAAAACTTTCGGCAGAGAAAGATGTGTAAACATTAAAAATCTGTATATAAACAAAATAATAATAATAATAATAATAATAATAATAATAATAATAATAATAATAATAGATGGGAGGATTCATTAAATCCCACTTGATGTGAAAACAGGTCAAAAGGCCTAATTTCATGAATAATAATAATAATAATAATAATAATAATAATAATAATAATAATAATAATAATAATAATAATAATTATTATATTATATTATTATTATTATTATTATTATTATTATTATTATTATTATTATTATATTATTATTATTATTTTATTATTATTATTAGTTCACTGCTGTGGTCTCGTGGTAGCGTCACTGTTTCGTACGCAGCGGGCACGGGTTCAAGTTTCCTGGGTGATGGTATTTTCGGGATTTTTCCTCAACTGTAAGATAAATGTCCGGAAATTTTTAGGCCCAAACTGTCTCCGAATATCATCTGGTCATTATAATCATCATTATCATATTCGCCATGTTTAGTATAAATGAGTTTAGTCTTAATGTTGTTTTGTCTCGGAGGGGGCCCGGACATTGAGATGATCGCTCAATGGAGATATCCTGTGTGGTCAAAAAACTACATGTGCGATCCATAGTTAAAATACCTATCCCGACAGGTCATGTCATTATTGGACCCAGGTGGAATGTGGCACGTAAAAGTAGGCCTACCTATAACGTGAGATGTTTGACTGCGTTAATGGAATGAAATTAACTCACAGGCACTATCGAACCCGTAAGTTCATGACCGCGGGGACATAAGCTCTCCATACGTCCCTATCCTGATCTAATGTTTTCCAATCATTCCCTGTATAATCCACTTCCTCAAATCATGTTATTCTCCCACTTCATTCTTGGTCTACCAACTGGGCGTTTTCCCTCTGGTTTTCCTGCAAGAAGCTTCCATGCACGTCTTTCATTTCCCATTCGTGCTACATGTCCTGCCCATCGCAGTCTACGAGACTTAACCCTTCTTATTATATATGACTTCCTATAAAGACCATGTAGTTCACTGTCATGTAGTCTTCTCCATTCACCTGTCTGTTCATCTCTCTTTGGTCCAAAAATGTTCCTAGGAACTTTATTCTCAAATATTCTTAATCTCCTTTCCTCCCTTAAAGTAAGAGTCCATATTTCGCATCCATATAATGTAACTAGTAGAATTATAGTTTTATGTATTTTCATTTTTACATTTTTTGAATGGAGTTGGGAAGCCAAGTGTCTCTGTAATGCATAATAGCACGCATTTCCAGAATTGAGTCTATGTTTAATTTATTTGTGCATCTCATTCCTATTTGTGATTATTGTTCCTAGGTATTTGATTTCAGCCACTTCCTCAAAATGTCCCTCATTTGTCATTAGCTGTCAATTTCCATTATATGTGTTTCTATGTGTGAACATATATTTAGTTTCATTGATATTTATTTCCAGTCCCAATTTCTTAGTGTTACTCAATAGTGTGTGCGTGTTGGCCTTAGTATATCTTCGCTATCGCCCAATAGTACATCATCAGTCTAAACTAACAGCTTATTAATACCATTGAGTTGAAGGCCTTCTACATTCTCTAAAGGTATGATGACATGCTCTAGTAAATGGAATGAAATTATTACTATTAACTAGCTAATACCCGGCGTGCGCTGCTACTCCTAAATAAATGTTAATGTGTTTTTACCACCAGCCTTGAGCTGCTATACTTGGCATCAACGAAAGACAAAACTGGTTATTGTGAGTTATCCGTAGAAGAAAAATATATGTTGTCGCGAACTTTTTTGTAGGGTTTTTTTGAGTTATTCAATTCCATGTAAAATAATTTGGTGTATTTGTTATGGTGTAGGCAGCATAAGCCATTTAAGCGTCAAAATATGGACTTTATTTCACTTTTTCACTACAAAGAGTGATTTTTTAGGGGTGAAGGGGTTGACTACTACAACTCTCTTATAGCCTATGTTCATCCCCGGAATCTCCTGAACATTTTTCAAAAAGCCCCATCGCAATCGGATGAACGGTATGGCAGAGCACGCATGCCCGGGAATCTACTTATCCCGATCTTCTTGGAATCAATGAACGACAAAAATGGTTATCGTGAGTTATCCGTAAAAGATAAACATATGCTGTCGCAGACTTTTTTGTAGAGTTTTTTTGTGACATTCAATTGTGTGTACATTAATTTGGTGTGTTTGTTATGGTTTAGGCAGCGTAAGCCATTTAAACGTCAAAATAGGGACTTTATTTCACATTTTTCGCTACAAAGGGTTATTTTTATGGGTGAAGGGGTTGAGTATCACAACTGCCTTATAGCCTATGTTCATCCCGGGAATCTCCTGAACATTTTTGCAAAACAGGATCGGCCGCGCATAGAATATGAACAAACCAACAAGTAAAGTAAAGTGATCCCACAACAGGCCCGGAGGCCCTTGGGGTAGTAGGAGGTTAAGGCTCCCACTTTTTCTAGACAATCGGCACTTTATGTCCGCCGGGTTGTCAGCCCTGCGTGACGGCCGCCTTTACCCCCAGAACAAGCGTCTGGTACTCATTTAAGTTAGAGGCTGAGTCGACCCCAGGGCCATAGTGCCGCCAGAGGGTTTGGGTCAGTTTAAAAATTCTGACCCCAACGGGACTTGAACCCTCGACCCTCCGGCTTGTAGCTCAGTGCTTTAACCACTACGCTACGGCGTGCCCCGAACAAACCAACAAACAAACATTATTTTTTATATACCGGTATTAGATTGGACTTCTCCCTTTTAGATACTTTGACGTACCCCATGCCACCTGAGTCTTACGGTGATACGATCTCTCGGGAGTGGATGTTCAGGTACATACTACACAGTGGCATGGTGGGCCTCTCCGGATATGAGATTGACTCAGTATGGGGTCCACCTTCCAGGCAGCAGGAATATTTAAGGCAATACACATCATTCACTCACACTTACTTACTCACTTACTCACTGGCACTATCGAACCCGTAGGTTCATGTCCGCACGGACATAAGCTCTCCATATATCCCTATCCTGAGCTAATGCTTTCCAATCATTCCCTGCATAATCTACTTCCCTCAAATCATAGTTAATGTTATTCTCCCACCTCATTCTTGGTCTACCAACTGGGCGTTTTCCCTCTGGCTTTCCTACAAGAAGCTTCCATGCAAGTCTCCCAATTCCCCATACGTGCAACATGTCCTGCCCATCGCAGTCTACGAGACTTAAACTGTTCTTATTATATCTGGCTTCCTATAAAGTCCATGTAGTTCATTGTTATGTAGTCTTCTCCATTCACCTGTCTGTTCATCTCTCTTTGGTCCAAAAATTTTCCTAAGTACTTTATTCTCAAATACTTGTAATCTCCTTTCCTCTCTTAAAGTAAGAGTCCAGGTTTCGCACCCATATAATATAACTGGTAGAATAATAGTTTTATATATTTTCAGTTTAACATTTTTTGAAAGGAGTTGGGACATCATTCACTCACACATTCATACTAAACAAGGTGAATATGATAAGATCATTATGATAAACAAATGTTGTTCGGTGACATTGCGAGGAAATAAATATGCCGGCTGCTAGATCAATTTTTTAATTACGGCTTTGAGATAAACCCCAACTCTTAATGGTCGAATTTCGCTAATTTTTTAGAGAATAAATCTACTATTTTATTCCAATGATATATAATGAGCTTCGTTGCAAAAAAAAAAATTGCGGTAGGTAGAGCGATTTTTAAATTTTACTTCAAGTTCTAATGGTCTAATTTTGCTGCTTAACGAATTCGACCTTACTTTTCTTAATCGATTGCTATATTTGGTTCCGAAAAATAATGCGGCTGCTGCTACAGCGTTTAAAATACAAAATACTGGAAACGCCTTCCAAATATTGAATTTCATTCGGTCGTGGTACTATTATTTAGGGCCTTTAAAATGGCGTGTAATCCTTATTGAAATTGCTTCATACAACATTATCCAATTAGAACAAAAAAATAGAACAATCATAGAACAAGTGAATACGTTCAATTTTTTAGGTTACAATGTCACCATAAGAGTCGAGAAATAGATGATACGTTAAATGCTTTTAACTAGTTTTGTGGAACAATACGCTGGACGTTAGGTAGTTCGAAAAGAAACATTATTAAAGTTTTACAGAGTGATGGCTATACCAGCTTTACTGTATGGATGTGAAAACTTGGTTTTAGGGAAGAAAGATAAGCTGCTGAAACGAGGTTTCTGAGGTTTGTAGCCGGCTATACATTAAAAATTAAAGTGTAAAATTATGGAGTATTTACCTGAAAGATCCGTCTCAACTTTATTAGTTATTTAAATGTAGCGCTTTCGGGACTAGTCCCATCACTAGTTTTGAATCCTGCCGATGATGGGACTAGTCCCGAAAGCGCTACAGTTAAATAAGTAATAAAGTTGAGGAGACGGACCTTTCAGGTAAATACTCCATAATTTTACACTTTAATTTTGAATAATACCCCAACGGAACATACCATGAATCTTATAAAAGTTGGCTATACATTATTTGATAAAAAGAGAAGTGAAGACATTAGATCGGAACTAAACATATGCAACGTTATAAAAATACATCAAACCAATTGGACAGAGCACCAACAACGCATGCTAGAAACATCAATTACCTGAACAGCATACAACTACGATCCTTGTGGAAGAAGAAACCCAGAAAAAAGCAGGCGAGACCAATTTTGATTGGAGATGGAACGGACCTTATGACCGATACCGTAATGCATATGGTGATGATGAATGTATTCTATAGGCTCCTTATACCATTCTTCAAAAATAATTTATTTTAGCTCTTTAAGAGTGGAGGGTTATAGAAACATTTGCTTACTCTAGTTCCCAATTCACACCACATTTCCTGAATAATATTCATATATGGAAATTGAGGTAGACGTCTGATTTCTCCTTCATGCTCCTCAAACCAGTCTTTAACAGAACCAGTAATGTGAGTAGGGACATTCTCATACTGAAATATAGTATTGCCTGAAAGTAGCAATGTCTGTACCATTGGTTACACATGGTCCTCTTAAATGCTCTCATAGACCTTAGCAGTCTCTATTCCATCCACTGTGGTAATAGGACCTACAGAATACCAGGATAATGCTGCACATGCCATTATTAACCCTCCACTGTGTTTTACAGCAGGCACTAATCAGTCTGAGTTGTAAGTTTCTTTTGGTGTTCTCCAGACATGTTTCCTACCAGTAGTAGGGAAAATGTAAATGTCGACTTGTAAGGTCATATTAGATATATCAAATCATTAGCAGTCCAGGACTTATTTTCATAAAACCATTGTTTTCGCTTTATTGAATTTCTCTCTGCAATCAATGGATTACTAATTGTTGCTCTGTCATAAATATCTAAGTTGTGCTGCTCTCATTTCAGCGTTTCGGTAGAAAATGGTTCTCTAAGTATGTATTTAATTATATAGTCACTTTATCTCTAGTAGTTGTATAATTTTGTGACACAATTATCAACAGAACTCTGCTGTCTCTGACCTTTGCTTTCTGTTTGCAACCACTGTTCTTTTTTTTAGATGTTTTGTCTTCAGACAATTATACATACATGAATTTAGAAACTGTTCTTCTTGAAAAATCCTTAAAATTTGGCAGATTCAGTCACGGTATCTTCGACCAACTGGGCATTTTGTCTTCTTTGAAAGTCACTAGGGTCATCATAATCCTCGTTCTACAGTTACAAATAAATGCGAAGAAATCCTCGTGCAATTAAATACGGAGTAAATATCTGGAATAAAATTGTGCACTTCTGACAGCGTCTGCACGATAACAAGTTCATGAACATAAATATACCAGAAAATAAGTATATCCATTATTTTTTTTGTATAGTCTATAATTGTAGACAAAATTATATGTATTTGTTATGGTCATTTTCGATATCTTCTAGGATCTAAAAATATTGTGACACTATAGCCTTGATTTTTCTTCTAGGTTATTTATCCGTAAATAATCACAATGAATTTGTTAAAAATTCCACTAAACACTTTATTGAATTCTTGAATTATCAACAAACTTCTATTCACAATTACAATTCCCGAAATAATCGTCTTTTAATTGTTATCTCAGTTAGAACACTTTTCCACTCACTGATAAATAAATTCGCCACAACTTATCGTCATACTGTTCACCACAAGACTCGCTGCCGCAGACTTTACCGCAGATTGATTGCGGTCTCATGTCTCTGCCCTTATATAAGGCGCGAGGAAATCTCCAGAAACAGCTTCTAGGCAGTTCGATGCCCAGAATCCTCTTCAAAGAAGAGAGAGACACCGGTAGAACCATCTGGCAACACACTCCAGAAAATTCTGCTGGCTGTGCGGGTAATCTAACTCGCCATGAGCGACTCGCCCGCGCAATTCAAACGTCGTTATGCGACATGTAACAATATTTGTAAAATAATCATAAAACTTTTCGTGAGAAAAACGTCAATAGATATCACATTGCAAACACATCTGCAGTACATTATGTAGAGAGGACTTGCAGAACTGTTGATACCTATTTGTCAGCCGGATGAGGACGTTAAGCCTAGGGGACCTCATTTTTCGACAGCAGTAGACTACGTGCGACACCGGGTTTCACCTTCCTTCTCTTCACCATCAATCCTCATACAACACACTTAACACTATATAGACACGAAAACATTGAGTTATTCTACACTCCCCTCTATACACAATACAAGAATAAAAACATCTAAGTAAAGAGGTCTGCCGAAGTGGTGCGCAGAACCCGAAGCACAAAGACTGCAATGGGTGGCATTAGAACACGTACACGCAGACACACACAGATCTTCGGAATTCGTTAAAAGGAAATATGAAATTGAAGCGACACTCGTGCTTGGCGGAGATCCGATTTTGATGGCTTCCTGTCCCGTCCTCGCTGAAACATCTTGTAATAATCCTCGCATTGATTAATTACACTGGTCAACAGTGATTTTGTTTCATAAAAGATTTTGGGTGATTCATATGTATTTTCATCTGCTGATTCCAAAAATGAAGTCAGAAATTTTCCATCACCCACCATTTTTTTGTAATTTTGAAATAATTATTTTCCTATTATTAGCATTTTTGGTATATAACATGATGATTAGAAGGATTATTTTACATTTATATTTAATTTTATTGTGCCAACAATAGACTTTATAATTTTTTGCGATTGTTGCCTTGAATTCATAACTTATAACAATGACATTCTCCTACAAAACTGTGATTGTATGTTTTAAGTACGCAGTTGAATAGAAGCTTTCTTAAAAGAAAGAAGCTAATTCTGTGCTCACTTCTGTAGTCAAGAGAATTGTGATAGAAGTGTATTGTAAAGACTAAGTAGTGTATTGTATTGTAAAGAGAAGAGTAAAATTGTATTTGTATAAGAAATATGTCTCGAAAGTGTGTTAACGATAGAAACAACTTTTGTTTCGTGTGTGGTGAGCCCACTTTCAAAGCGCAGAAGCGAAAGTTTACTCCTCTAATAAGAAGAGCTTATCACTGTTATTTTAACAACAAAATAGCCCAGAACAAGATATGGGCCCCGGAAATCTGTTGTACCAAATGTGTAACACTATTAACTGGCTGGTTGAAAGGATCCCGTCATATGCCTTTCGCAGTCCTAAGGATCATTTGGCAGACTGCTACTTCTGCTTGACAAATATATCTGGAATAACTTCCAAGTCAAGACACACCGTTAAATATCCAATGTTAGATTCAATAATTCGACCGGTACTTCATGGGCCTGGTTTACACATACCAATTCCACCAGATCACATAACAATGATTGAAGAACTTTCTGATGTTCAGGATTTACAGAATGATTCAGATTTTGCGGAAGATGATGCTATAAATGAAACTCACTTTCTAACACAGGAGGATTTAAATTATTTGGTTCGGGATGTTGGTTTAAGTAAAAGCAAGGCAGAATTACTTGCTTCAAGATTGAAAGGATGGAAGCTACTGCAGGATGATACCAAAGTAACTTTTTTCCGCAATCGCCAAAAGGAATTTTAGGATTTCTTTTCTAAAGAGAAGGTCCTAGTTTTCTGCAATGATGTTGAGAATTTGTTCCAGTCACTGGGTGTTGAGCGTAAATCTGAGGATTGGCGTTTATTCATAGACTCCTCGAAAACAAGTTTGAAAGGAGTGTTACTACATAATGGAAACATATATCCATCCATTCCTTTAGCCCATGCAGTTGGTATGAAGGAAAATTACGAGAATATGAAGCTCTTACTATCCGCTATAAAGTATGACAATTTTTCTTGGCAAATATGTGGGGATTTGAAAGTTATAGCCATCTTACTTGGGTTACAGCTTGGCTATACTAAATTTTGCTGCTTCTTGTGCAAGTGGAATAGCAGAGATAGCAGTTATCATTATATTAAAAGAACTGGCCAAAGAGAGAGTCAATTAATCCAGGACAAGAAAATGTTCCTCACCAACCACTTGTACGTTCTGAAAATATCTTATTACCTCCACTACATATTAAACTAGGCTTGATTAAAAATTTTGTGAAGGCAATGGATCGTGATGGCAGTGCATTTCTCTTCCTCAAAAATAAATTTCCAAGGATCGTGAAGCTAAATTGAAAGAAGGGATATTTGTTGGCCCTCAAATAAAGGAACTGATTAAAGATACACAGTTTCAGAACAAGTTAAATATGCAAGAAGCAGCTGCATGGTAATCTTTCAAAAATGTTGTCTCAAATTTCAGGTCTGATAACTACAGAGAACTTGTCAATGAGATGACTGAGAACTACAAGATAATGGGATGTAATATGTCTTTGAAAATTCACTTTCTGCACTTCCATCTTGATTTCTTCCCTGAAAATCTAGGGGCTGTGAGCGACGAACACGGGGAGCGCTTCCACCAGGACATCGCGGAAATGGAAAGGCGCTATCAGGGTAAATGGTGTCCAAATATTTTAGCAGACTACTGCTGGACACTGAAGAGGGATATTCCTAAAGCGAAGTGCAGCCGAAAATCCAATTCACATACATTTTGGGTGAGCAAATGTAATTTCAGCTAAGATATAATAAATTGCAATGTATAGACACGAAAAATATGTTTCATGTGATTACTCGAAAACCCTGGGTGATGGAAAAGTTCCGTAAAAAGATTTGAAATCAGCACAAAAAAGTAAGTTAGAAACACACATGTTCTCCCTTGTAACATAAAAAAGTTCAAATTTTGTTGGCCAGTGTTACCTAAGTAATCGTCCATGATTCATGCGGAATATACAATTCCTCCCTCCATTATTGAAATGAGTATTACACGTTTAAAACAGCTTCTCCGACGGGCGGTCCGATCTATCAACTTCAGCAGTACGTACAAACCTATTAATATTTATTTATTAAAATAATGAAATTCAACACAGTAAAATATAAAATTATATGCGTTGCAAGGATTGAAATCATTTTTCGAATTCGTTTTGAAATTCCGGCCGCAACTCATCCCTGAAACAATGTTTTCATCCTTGTAACGTAAGTAACTATTAATTCCTGGCAACCTGGCAGTAAATTACAATGACTATTTAACTCATGCCCCAAATGGGAGTCAATGACCAATCACGTTTCAATGATTTCTGTTTTACAACCAATCAGAGTCGTATTTCACCAAATATTTATCAGTGTTATAATTACCATATTAAAGAAAACTCCTCCTTACAATATTGCGTTCCTTTGGCAATAAATAGTATGATATGGTTGCAGTGATAAACAAAAGAAGCAGTAGAAGCGTACCTATCGTTTCTCATTTGTTTTCAAACATCGCCGTTTACATTAAATATATAAATATTTTTAAATAACTATAGTTAAATAATGATTTGTGAGTAAACAGCTTAATTTTATTCGTTTAAATAGTCCTACAAATGCCACTCTTGATTTCCAAATTCTCTAGATAAATTCACTCCTCACTTCGTGAGTCGTGAATTTATCGATAATTTGGAAATCACTCGTGGCATTACTTATGATAACAAAGTTAAAATAAAATAAGAAAATTATTAACAAATGTCAATGCATAAATAAATTCCGACAGTTACCAATATAAAAAATAGGCATTTTGTCATAAATCCGGGCTCTCGTGATGACTCAGACGTAAAGAGGTACCTCGATCTCCAGGATGGGCGTGTTCCTGAGCTAATGTTCTCGAATCATCCCTGTATAATCTACTACCCTCAAATCATAGTTAATGCTATTCTCCAATTTAATTTTTGGCCTGCCTACTGGGCGTTTTCCCTCTGGTTTTCCTACGAGAAGTTTCCATGCCCCTCTTTAATTCCTCATTCGTCCCACATGCCCTGCCCCCCCCCACTGCAGTCTACAAGACTTAACTGTTCTTATTAAATCTGGTTTCCCATAAAGATAATGTAGCTCACTGTTACGTTGTCTTCTACATTCGCCTGTCTGTTCGTCTCTCTTCAGCCAAAAACTTTTCTTACGAATTTTGTTCTCAAATACTCGTAATCTTTTCTCCTTCCTTATTGTAAGAATCCATGTTTCGCATCCATATAATATAACTACGAGAATAAGAGTTTTGTATATTTTCAGTTTAATTATTTTTTTGAGAGAGAGAGAAATTCGAATGAAGAATCCCAATAGTGCATAATATCATTAATTTCCAGAATTAAGCCTATGTTTAATTTCTTTATGCACCCTATTCTTGTTTGTAATTATTGTTTCTAGATATTTGAATTTAGCCACCTCTTGAAATTTCCCCTTATATGGCATTTACCGTTTATTTCTATCATACGATTACTTCTATGTGTGACCATATGGTTAGATTTATTAATGTTTACTTCCAGTCCTAATTCCTAGTGTTACACAATACAATATGCACGTTGGTCCTCATTTTTTTAACTCCTCGCTGTTGCCTACAAATACTAGGCCTACATCGTCAGCATAAACTAACAGAGTATTAAATCAATTGAGTTGTAGGCATTCTTCATCCTCTAAAGATTTGATGGCATGTCCTAGTACAAATTAAATAGTAGAGGAAATAGTGCATATCCTAGCTTTAACGCACTGTGATTTTACAAAAGTATCTGAAAACTATTTGGCTACCCGTACCCTACTGTGTGTCCCATTAGACACATTCGAATAATTTTAACTAATATTTTAGGAATTCTGAACTCCAGCAGGTAGACTACTATACTGTACAACTTCCCTCTCTTAAATGAATCGTATGTCTTTTTTGATTCCACATTATGTTCTAATTTCATTTTTAAAATCGGCCTTATAATAAAAATCTGACTTTTTTTAGAATCCTCTAAGTGCAACCTGACGGATTTTTCGCGACGACTAGAAGAGAATATAGAACTACAGTCCATAATCCTATATAACTTATCAGAAACATCTAACATATGTATTAAATGATTGAAACATAGACATCTTAGCACTTCAGGAGATTAGATGAGCATAGCAAAGAATAATAAAGAAAAGTGAGTGCACAATATATCAACTAACTCACTGGCATTATCGAATCATTAGGTTCATGATCGGACATAATTTCTCCATAGATCCCTATCCTGAGCTAATGTCTTCCAATCATCTACCTGTTTAATTAATTTCCCTCAAATCGTGGTTAATGTTATTATCCCACCTCATTTTTGGCCTACCTACTGGGCGCTTTCCTTTTGATTTTCCTACATAGTTTCCATGCCCCTCTTTCATTCCCAATTCGTGCCACATGTCCTGCCCGTCGCAGTCTACGAGACTTGACTCTTCTTCATACATCTGGCTTCCCTTAAGGATCGTGTAGCTCACTGTCATGTGGTCTTCTCCATTCACGTACAATAGCCTATAAGCCTACTGTATTGTAGTAAATTATAGTTAATTACGTCATTTTGGGATACGATTTATAATTAATCGGAAAATAAGACATTCAATTATTGGATTCCAACAAGTTGAATGAGAATAAGAATAAAAGCAGATTTCACATAGTTGTTACAGCGTCACCAGTAGACAGCGACAAAAACAAGTGGTATTTACAGTTTACAAATACAATTTGCATAGACTATGTCATGAGGTTTTTGCACGCATTCCAAGTATAACTTTTGTAATGGCATTGAAATGTTCATTTCTTTTAGATTTTTTGTAACAGGTGCTCGCTGAGGACAGTTGCGTGTTATACTTTTTTTTATATAGGCCTTTTTTATTGCATTATAATTTCAACCCGTGTTTTACCATATGCCCGTGGTAAAACACGGGTTGAAATTATAATGTAATGAAATAAGCCTATATAAAAAGTATAACACGCAACTGTCCTCCGCGAGCACTTTTTACAAAAATACTAAAATAAGGAAACATTTCAATGCCATTACAAAAGTTATATCCACGTGCAACCAATGTTCAATGATTACACTGGTCAACATGATTTCTGTCTCATGAGTACCAACAGTTGTACTTAATGCAGTTTTTATCGTGTTTTCAAATATATATTCGGAATTTCTCCATCACCCACAGTTTTTTATTTCAATTTCAATTAATGGATTTAAATAATTATTTTTTTAATAAACGTTTTTTCGTCCATTTATTATCTTGGCGCAGTGAGCGATGAGCACGGGGAACACTTTCATCAAGAGATTTCAGCTATGGAAAAGATATATCAAGGAAAATGGAATCCTGATATGCTGGTAGATTTATTTGGACTATCAAGAGGGATGCTCCACAGGCGAAATAGAGCAGAAAATCGATAACTTACTTTCTAGCTGAGTTCGAATATTCGAATATTGTGTAGTTACGAATCAACTTTCATAAGATTCATGTTACGAATGTAGAAAATATTAAAGTGCCTGAAATTATAAATTTCTGTCTCTCGGAAACCTTGCGTGATGGAGAAAAACCAATATCATATTTGAATTCAGGAGAAAAAATACTATCAGAATCACTTTTTTTTTTTTGCGCAGTGTATTCAGTGATTATTCCGTGTGCCAATTTACATTTACCCCGGCCGATACTTCACGTGCCTCTGCAGTGCTTACGTAAACAACAACCCTCTCACGAGACAAACTAGTCGCGTTGCAGTTACCTTCATGTCCTAATCACTTTTTGACTTGAATACGTCTTTATTGCGTCCATAGTGGGAGGCAATTCAGAAAACAGATGATTGGTGTTGCAGCTACATATCTATCATCTACATAAAACATTTAATTACACCATTCCATAGATAAAGGATCAAAGAATTCGTTACATTGAGTGTGGAATGTGATGCATTGCGTGCGGCGGAGGGGAAAGCGCCGCCATTTTGAGGTCTATCGCTGCGTCACATAATTTTCGTTTAGTATAAATTTTGACTCGGAGAAGTTACGACGTTCGTTTGAGTTTCAATCGTCAGGTCTCGTCAATATCTATCGATTGCGTATATAAAACGTTAGTGTGAAATAGTTATAGTGAATATATACGGTGTTATAGTAAACAATTAAAATAAATAATGCAATGTCGGCCTATACTCGTCAAAAAGCCAAATCCAAACATATAAATCGTATACGACTCGAAAGGCTTCTCAATGTCACATACGTAAAAAAAAAAAAAAAAAAAACAGACGGACGAGTCCACGACGAAGCCACATCCCGATTTTTTTCTTTGTTAGACATCAGCATGAACGCAACAACAGGAAATGATAGTGGCATCGAAAATAATTTTTTCCATGATAACATAGAAAAAGGTTATGAAGATGGTACAACCAGTAATAGCCTACTACAATAGTATTCGATACTTGAATGCACAGATTGGAAGTGAAAGTATGCGTATGTCTTATTACTGGAAAGTAAAAACACGACGTAAACAATAAAATTTGAGATAGACTTTCATGTTTTCACTAAATTTGTGGTATGTAGGTCTACTTGTATTTTTCCGTTTACATGAGTGGACTAAGAAACGTGGAGATCTCCAAATAAAGAAGCAGTAAATACACTTGATTGATTACAAAAGTTACAGTGAGGTAATGTATGCACGGAGTTACAGAGCAGCTACAGAATATACACAGTGATTATGTAAGAGGGTGCAAAAATTAAACAGGACATGGGGGTTGCTCCACTGAACAATTTGAGATAGGGAACCTAGGATCCGAGAAGCCAGCTTAAAGCGATTGTCTTTTACATTACTGTGTAGTCGTATTTACTTACATAATTTATCAGTTATCTGCAAGTATCATCATTAACACTATTAACGTAGGCCAATCATTATTTTCTCCAACAGATCAGATTTTTAGTATAAGACAGATTTTAGAAAAGAAATGGGAATATAATGGCACAGTACATCAACTATATGTAGACTTCAAAAAAGCATATGATTCAATTAAGAGGGAGAAGTTATATAGTATCCTGCTGGAGTTCGGAATTCCTAAAAAGTTAGTTAGACCTATACGAATGTGTCTAAATGGTTCAAAGAGTAGGGTGCGTGTAGGCAAACAGTTTTCAGACACTTTTGAAATCCAGAATGGGTTGAAGCAATTAGATGCACTATCTCCTCTACTATTTAATTTTGTACTAGAGCATGCCATCAAATCTTTAGAGAATGAGGAAGGCTTACAACTGAATGGTATTAATAAGCTGTTAGTTTATGCTGGTGTTGTAGTACTACTGGCCGATAGCGAGGAGATACTAAAGGCCAACACGCACACACTATTGAGTAACACTAAGAATTTGGGACTGGAAGTAAATATCAGTAAAACTAAATATATGGTCACACGTAGAAATTAAGTATATAATGGAAATGGACAGCTAAGGACAAATGAGGGAAATTTTGAGGAAGTGGCTGAATTCAAATACCTAGGAACAATAATCACAAATAGGAATGAGATGCACAAAGAAATTAAACATAGGCTCAATTCTGGAAATGCGTGCTATTATGCATTGCAGAGACTTTTGATGTCCCAACTCCTTTCAAAAAACGTTAAGCAGAAAATATAAAAAACTATTGTTCTACCAGTTATATTATATGGGTGCGAAACATAGACTCTTACTTTAAGGGAGGAAAGGAGATTAAGAGTATTTGAGAATAAAGTTCTTAGGAAAATTTTTGGACCAAAGAGAGATGAACAGACAGGTGATTGGAGAAGACTACATAACAATGAACTACATGGTCTTTATAGGAAGCCAGATATAATAAGAACAGTTAAGTCTCGTAGACTGCGATGGGCAGAACATGTTGCGCGTATGGGGAATGAAAGACGTGCATGGAAACTTCTTGTAGGAAAGCCAGGAGGAAAGCGCCCAGTTGGTAGACCAAGAATGAGGTGGGAGAACAACATTAACTATGATTTGAGGTGAAGTAGATTATACAGGGAATGATTGGAAAGCATTGGCTCAGGATAGGGATGTATGGAGAGCTTATGTCCGCGCGGCCATGAACCTACGGGTTCGATAGTGCCAGTGAGTAAGTAAGTAAGTAAGTAAGTAAGTAAGTAATCATTATTTTCTTATAACAGTTGCTCAAAAAACTGACGGCTACCAACCTCAATGCAAGCACGACATCGGCAAATATCGTGGCAAATAATTTCATGTCCGTTTCCACAGGAGTCTCAAACACAAGCGACTTTAGATATCCCCATAGGAAATAATAAAGGGGAGCCAGGTCACATCCTGCATCATGACTTCCTGGTCTTTCTTGCAGGAATTAAAATATGTAATTCTTCTTGTATCTTGTAAGTCCATGTTTCCCTTAACAGAGATTTAGGCGCTCTCCCCTACAGGGAAGAATTTGAACCATACTAATTTAGTTACTCTTGTTTTCGTATAGATGTCATTTGAGATGTAATACATGTAAATAAGCAGCACAGTACATGTAAACTTGTATGCATGTTAGTTTTAATTCAGCTGGAAAACAATAATACTAGACAGTGTGATAGACAAGTTTACTTCCATATCTACTTAGAATGGCTTTTCGGACCCTAGTTTCCCTACCTTAAATTGTTCAAAGGAGCATCCACTATGTTCTGTTTAATTTTTGCACGCTATTACAGAATCACTTTGTAGGATACAATCATTAATACCTAAATTGTATGGTAAATAAGATATTGCAGCGAAAATACGAGATAGTAAAACTAAAAAAATCCAGAGATTAAAGAAAATTTAAAGAAACAAATTAAAATATACTCCAAGATCCAGATTGCAGTACAGAGCTAAATAAAGGGAATTGGTAACGTGGAAAATGACTATTCTATCCATTATTGATTAACCAAAAGAAATAACTGGAATGACAATCAATTTGAGCTAGAAACTAAAGAAAAGAATAAAGCACATGAATAAATCCTACATTGGTACCGCACGACAATTCCAGATGAAAGGTATGAAAAAAAGAGAAAAAATACGCAGCGAAGAAAAGAAAAGAAAAGGCCTCCTTTTAGGAGCAACTTACAGGTTTCAGTTCTCAAAAAACCGCAGAAATGTTTATATTTAGTAGATGGCAGGACGAAGAATTTTAAATCTAGGAATGCGGCTTACAGGAAAATCAATTAGTAGATCGCCAACTAACTAACTAACTCACTGGTAGTTTCAGGCCCGAAGATTCATGATCATGCGGACATAAGCTCTCCATATATCCTGAACTAATGTTTTCCAATCATTCTCTGTATAATTTACCTTCCTCAAATCATGGTTAATATCATTCTCCCAACTCATTCTTGGTGTACCTACTAGGCTTTTGCCCTCTGGCTTTACTACTAGTTTCCATGCTCTTCTTTCGTTCCCCATTCGTGCCACGTGTCCTGCCCATCAGTGTCTACAAGACTTATGTGTTCTTATTAAATTTGATTTCGCATAAAGATCGTGTAGCTCACTGTTATGTAGTTTTCTCCATTTCTGTCCATCTCTCTTTGTTCCAAAAACATTCTCAATACTCGCAAACTTTTCTCCTCTCTTGTATAATGTCTTAACGAGTTTGTTAGGAATATGTTCCTATGATTAAGCTTTTGCCATAAATTTCTTGAAATAGACCCTGGCCAGAGATCCTAATGGGAGACAATTTTATCTACGAAAAAAAAAAAAGAAAACTTCAGTAGTACCCATGACCTGTTCAAAACAAAACTCACTTCATATTTCCTTAGACAGTATAATATATAACCGTGTTCCATGTATTATTTTGTCATTCCTTTATATTTTTAACTTTTCTTACCAAGCCAATTACTTAAACTAATTATAGGTTATTATTGTTTTATTATCATCATTATTATTATTATTACTATTTTTCTTTCTTTCCCTTGTCAACTTTATATTTTGTAGCCTATATCTATTATGTACCATTAATCAACGTGTAGATAATTCATAATTGTTTTTATATGTATAATTTAACCCTGGTGAAGTAGAAGAGAAGACCTTACGGTCTTAACTCCATCAGGTAAAATAAATAAAATAAATAAATAAATCTGGTGAAGGGTGATATAAAATGAATGGTTGAGCAATGAAATGACATGAAGGGGAGGGAAAGGAGAACGCAAGGTGTTGGTAGGATGAAATTTGGGAAAGCGAAAACCCCAAAAAATCAGAATTAATTCATTCCAGTCCATATCCCTGTTTATAACAGTTGTAAACAGGTTATCGCCAATTTTTATAAGAGTGAAACCAGACTTATTGTATTGCTTCAAACGCTTTAAAATTATATGCATGAGAGATTTTATTAGAAAATAAATTTCATTTACGGTTGAAAAATTTTGTTAGTATGCTGTTGACAAACATGCATTATTACCGACCTTGGAAAGTGATGTAGTAAGAGATTAACAAATGACTTCTTTCTTCGTTGAAATTTCCTTCCACAAATTTACGTACAGTTTGTTTTCTACAGCAATGTTTTGCGTTTTATTTAAACTCAAACACTCAAATTAAAAAAAAAAGAAGTATTAAAATTATGAAGCATGCTACCAATCAACCCTAGGCAGAAATGAAGAAACTCTTCCAAGTAGAACTAAAATATCATTATAACTGTTCCTTGTATGTACAAACATTTTAGAAATCAGTTTAAAACTCGTCAAAATAAGTTCCAGATGGTACATGAAGCATAGCAAACTACAAATATCTAATAGCATAAACCTAAATTGTCACAGGCTACCAGAAGTATAAACAGCATATCACATAGAGGTAGTAATCTATATAATCATCTCCCTACCAATATTGAACTTCTTAAAATCAAACAATTTAAGCTTGCTGTAAAGATCATCTTATTATCTCACATACCACTTAGCATACGTGAATATCTAAATTTAAAATTATAAATATAACTTCATTAAGATTGCATCACTGTCTTTTCTTGTGAAAATACTGTCCCTTGGTACTTGTAAAGAGGAACGAGACGTGTATCATTCTACTTGGGCTTCGGAGGGGGCTGAGGAGAGACGACTATACATCTGCCAGCAAGTCCACAACGATCTCAGGATGATCTGTGACCGTATCAGATAGTATAGATAATGGAATTTATTGCCAAAGGATTTTTTTTCAGAATAAATAAAATACATATGCATTTACATTGCGCACGGGCCTGCTTGGCCGTACGTGCATTATTTTTCCATGAATAAAAACTAAAACTAATAATATAAACAAATACCTACAAATACACCTGTATCAAAAAACAATAACAGGCTACATATAAGTAAAATCTGTCTCTACACTAAATCACAATAATACATATCTTATGTAGATATCGTTATATAAAGACACTTTAATTCTGTATTTTAGTTGCAATTTAATATTACATTTTATTTTAATAATTGTAGTTACATTGTATTCATGTTAACATTTGTATCTATTAGGTTCAAATTACAATGTAATTTAATTTCGTTATATATATATATATATATATATATATATATATAGGGTTTCCAGTATAAAACCGGACACTCTGCGGCTGGCAGAGTGAAATGCGGACGAGGAGAGAGCGCAGCCTGACGGGTGAAACCCCGTGAGGCGTGTCCGGTTTTATATTGGAAGCCCTGTACATATATCCACCGCTGTGGTCTCGAGGTAGCGTGCTACCTTGTCACGCAGGGGGCCCAGGTTTGATTCCCGGTCGGGACAGGCTCCTAGGTGAGATTTCTTTCGGGGTTTTTTCTCACCTATGAGTCAAATGTCACGAAGCTTAGGGCCCAACGGTTCCCGAAAATCATCCGGTCATCATCAGCATCTTATCATTATCATCATCATCATCCTTCACCGGTGTGGAAATCAACGGGAAGCTACCACACCTATAATTCCCTAATAAAGCTGCAAAGCATAGCATGAAAATGCTCTGGTTGCAGTGAAAAACCTGCCTTCGGGTAGAATTACTGCGGAATATATATATAACTTATATATATATATATATATATGTGTGTGTGTGTGTGTTTTATATTATTATTTATGTATAAATTGTAATTTGGACAAGTGCTAAAGCATCTATGATGTTCTGATAGATGATAAATAAATAAGATTTAATAAGGTTGGAGTGCAAAAATTAATATAAATAGGATGAAAATTGTACTTCCAGAGTTCGAATTCACGAGAAAAGTAAGAAAAAATATTAAAAAGTAAATTAAGGATAATTTACAAAGGAAAAGAACTTAAATTTGGAAAAATATAATAACAGCAAATCTTTGTAATATAGGCTAAAAGTATTCTGATATGGGCTAGTCAATTACACTGGTCAACATGATTTTTGTCTCATGAGTACCAATAGTTGTACTTAATGCAGTTTTTTATCTGTTTTTAAATATTTATTCGGAATTTCTCCATCACCCACAGTTTTTTATTTCAATTTCAATTAATGGATTTAAAAAATTACTTTCTGCTTAACAAACATTAAATGGATTACTTCAAAATCAAAACATACCGTGGTGTACCCTGACTTGCAATCTGCAATAATACCAGTTCCATACTGCGAAGAATTGCCCTTACCAAAGCCTCCAGAACATGTGACATTAGATGAAGAGAGCTCAGATTCTGATGGAAGTACGGAAGAAGAAGAAGAACAGATTTTGGTGATACAACTTTTGAACACAGCTGTTCATCTGAGCCTCATTTATTGACTCATGAAGATCTTAACGATCTCATACGAAATTTAAATTTATCCAAAAACAGGCTAAAAGGATGGAAACTTGCCTGACGGAGAAAAACTGATATCATATTTGAATTCAGGAGAAAAAAATACTATCAGAATCACATATTTTTCTTTCTGAGACAAAAAAAAGTTTATTTTTTGTTGCTCAGTGTTATCAGTGTTGTGATACAGTAAAGCTACATGCCTTAGGCGGCCCCTGGGGTAGTAGGAGGTTAAATTTCCAACTTTTTTCTATACAATCGGCACTTGTTGTCAGCTCTGGTGACAACAATCGGCACTTGTTGTCAGCTCTGCGTGACGAGCGCCTTTACCCCCAGAATAAGCGTCTGGTACCCTTTCCGATAGATGATGAGTCGACCTCATGGTTGTAGTGCCTCCAGAAGGTTTGGGTCAGTTTAAAAATCCTGATTTCACCGGGACTCGAACCCTCGACCTACCGGCTTGTAGCATTACGCTATGGCGTGCCCCATTGTGATATAGCGTTTTTGGAATTTTAATTTTACGTATATATAATAATTGAATCGCTGAGTTGAAAAGGTCCACCGCTGTGGTCTCGAGGTAGCATGCTGCCTTGTCACGCAGCGGGCCCGGGTTCGATCCCCGGTCGGGGCAGTTTTTCTGGGTGAGTTTTTTATCGGGGTTTTTCCTCACCTGTAAGACAAATGTCAGGAAAACTTTAAGGCCCAAACGGTCCCCAAAATTATATGGCCATCACCCTTATCATCCTTACCATTATCATTATCATCATCATCCTTCACCGGTGTGGAAAGCAACGGGAAGCTACAACACCTACACAATTCCCTAGTAAAGCTGCAAGCATAGCATGAAAATGCTATGATTCAGTGAAGGACCTGCCTTCGGGCAGAATTACTATGGATGGAGTTGAAAAGGGAAGAAACTCCAAGTACCCTACTTTTGAGAAAACCTTAAAAAAAACAAGTAACTTCTTACAAATTGTTTACCAATTACAATATTGATCCTCTGCTTACAGGAAATGCAAATATAGTGAGAACTCATAATTTCTGTGGTAGCCTATACACGTGTTTTATCGCCCTTCGAAGGCAGTGGAGTTTCTTCCTTTTTCAAATCATCCAAATATTAATACAGCATATTATATAAACTTAATTAGTAATTATAAGACAAGAAAACTAAATTAAAATCTCAAATACACCACTTACTTTCCTTTACCATCCATTGGAAAATGATCATTAACCATCCATCCATAGTAATTCTGTCCGAGGGCAGGTCTTTCACTGCAATCATAGCATTTTCATGCTATGCTTTGCAGCTTTACTAGGGAATTATAGGTGTGGTAGCTTCCCGTTGCTTTCCACACCGGTGAAAGATGGTGATGATAAGGATGATGATGATGGCCGGACGATTTTTGGGGACTGTTGGGCCCTAAGCTTGCTGACATTTGTCTTACAGGTGAGGAAATCCCCGAAAAGAACCTCACCCAGGAGCCTGTCCCGACAGGGGACCGAACCCGGACCCGCAGCGTGACAAGGTAGCACGCTACCTCGAGACCACAGGGTTGACTTACAGCATTAACCATAAGCGATGTTAAACGAACGATAGCTTTATCACTTTTTGCATATAAACTTGAGAAAGCATATTTGTAGTCTTACAGATCCATTAAAAAAAATTTCCATCACAAGTGATGGCTTTTCTTTACTGCCTCTTTGTCTTGCTATGGGAGCACACACTGTCAAACTCGTAAAATATAATTCACAATCATTTTTACTTTTCCCATCACACAAAGACATGATTAAGCATATTATTTGATCTTCCCCTGATATATTCTCAAAACACTTTTTTGGTCAATTGAAATAAATAAAAGAATATACATATAATAAGGGGGCACACCGTAGCGTAGTTGGTCTTGGCAATGTAGGCCTACTACAAACCGTAAGGTGGGGGCTCGAGTCCCATTGGGTCGGGATTTTTAAACTGGACTGATGACACCATGTCCCGCGCCGTAGCCGAGTGGTTAAGGCAGGAAACCTTGGCGCAGAGCTACAGGACTTGCGCTGGTTCGAGTCTCCATGGGGGAAGAAATTTTCTCATGGTATTTCGGCCAGTATGGGACCGGTGCCCACCCAGCATCGTGATGCATTTGGGTAGCTACAATAAGTAGCGGCTCCAGGTTGAGGAAACCAGCTATACCGGCTGGGGTACTCGACATGCTGACCACATGTCACCCCTACACTGGCTGATTATCATCTACCTCTGTGATTAACACATGTGGATGTCAGGCCAGCAGCCGGCTGGTAGGCTAAGGGCCTGTCGCGCCAGGAGAAAAAAAAGATGACACCATGGCCCTGAGGCTGACTCAGCCTCTAATGGAAGTAAATACTAGATGCTTGTTCTGGGAGTAAAGACGGCCGTTACAGAGGGCCTGGCTAACATTTCTGGAGAATTTTCTAGAAAGATGGAAGCCTTAACCTCTTACTACCCCAAGGATCTACTAAGCCATGTAGTGGGATAACTTTAATTGCAAACGGATGCTATGGCTTTCCTGGTGTAAAGCATTAATGGGAAAATATACGTGATTTGTTATTCAAGGAATTTTAAGTTTAATACTATGAAAATAAGTAATTTTAAATAATAAACAAAACTTAGGTATTTACCTACGGCTAGGACCTGTATGTTTAGCAGGCAATGGCTTCCTTTGCTGTTGTATATTCTTGACCATTCGCTTTGACTAATTTATATTTATTCACTAGGTAGTACCCGGCGTGCGCTTCTACACCTAAATAAATGAAAATTAATGTGATTTTATGTTCAGTCGAATAAGTAAAAGGAAAAAAAAATAATTATAAATTTATATTTTTTGGATACCCCGTGCTGATTACCCGGTGTTGCCCGGGAATCTACTTATCCCGATCTTCTTGACATAAATGAGCTGAAATACGAAAATTAATTCCACTAGAAAGGGCGATTCTGAAGGGTGTAGGAATTGAGTATCACAACTTTCTTATAGCCTATGTTCATCCCGGGATACTCCTGAACATTTTGCAATAAGCCCCATCACAATCGGATTAACGGTATGGCCGCGCATAAAGTACAAACAAACAAACAAACATTTTTATATAGTATTAGATAGGGTACTCAGTCAAGTTAAATACACTTTTTTTCTCTGACGCATTACGACTTCTGATTCATTTTCACTCATATTAACACCAAAGAATCGCAGTTAAATCAGGTGATATTTAACAACAACGTAACAGTTACAATTCGTCACTATTATTATCGTGCAAAACTGGAGACTGCATTTTTCAATCAAACGTATTTGGCGCTACCGCGTAGCCACCTAATGAGGTAAGAAGGAAGAAACTCCGGAGATTCTTACTTCTTCAACTCTGTGCTAACTTCACTGATGCATCATTGCAAGTAGAATTGTCAGAGTTTCTCCCTTGTTTCACCACATAATGTGTCGAAGCAAGATTTACAATTTGTATATATATTAACTCATTTTCGAAAAAAAAATGGAGTTTCTTCCCTTTTCAACTCGGCGATTCCATTTATGAACTAGCAATTAATTTTAATAAAGTACAACTAAAAGTACAGCCGTCTCGGTGGATGCGTGGCTAGCGCGCGCGACTGCCCCGACTGGGATCCCAGGTTCGAATCCTGGAAGTTCTAGAGGGGTATACCTGGATTTTCGGGTTTTTCTCGGGGTTTCCCTTTTCCGGAATTTCATATGTCCAAAACTATCCATTCTCAATTACCTCCCCTTCCCGTCATTTCATATCACCCTTCAACTTAGTTTATATAAAAAAGTAGTTCGGTTGGCAATCCACAGGTCTTGACAATTTATGATTGTGGGGATGTAGTGAGAAGTCTACCAAGGTGCTGGCTCATGACTCCGAGCCTGAGCAATAAAATGGGCAGAAAAGATAAACGGGTGGGTTGTAGTCCATCCTCGCGGTCACGGACCCAACACAAAAATGTTTATATGAATCATGAGAGAAAAACCTGGAGTGTCGGACCAAGAAGACAAGCTGGAACTTATAAAACACAGTAGGGTAGACTTCATTCCGTTCAGTCATAATATACTAAGATAGCGCAATAGATATTTCGGTCGCGGTGCTGAGGGGAGACTGCCCGCCCAGCCCGAATAAACAACTAAACTGAACTGTAAGCAGATTTCATTAATAAACTAATTTTACTTAGGCCTATAGTTAAAATAAAAATTTTAGTAATAAATTATAGGAATTATGTTCACAGAAATAGAATTCAATGATATTAAGGTAATACAACTACTAACAATGTCATAGAAAAACATAAATCAGTTGATGTTAATAATTTTACATATCTGGGAAGATAAATTCCTATATATATCCTATATGTTCTACTTCGTACAAAATTCTTACAAATATATTAGTAAGCAGACTTACTCCCTATATTGATGACATTCTAGGAGATCATCAATGTGCATTTAGAAGAAACAGGTCTACAACAGATCAGATTTTTAGTATAAGACAGATTTTAGAAAAGAAATGGGAATATAATGGTACTGTACATCAACTATAGCCTATGTAGACTTCAAAAAAGCATATGATTCAATTAAGAGGGAGAAGTTACATAGTATTCTGCTGGAGTTCGGAATTCCTAAAAAGTTAGTTAGACTTATACGAATGTGTCTAAATGGCACATAGAGTAGGGTGCGTGTAGGCAAACATTTTTCGGACATTTTTTAAATCCAGAATGGGTTGAAGCTACTATTTAATTTTGTACTAGAGCATGCCATTAAATCTTTAGAGAATGTAGAAGGCCTACAACTCAATGATATTAATAAGCTGTTAGTTTATGCTGATGATGCAGTATTATTGGCCGATAGCGAGGAGATACTAAAGGACAACACGCACACACTATTGAGTAACACTAAGAAATTAGGACTGGATGTAAATATCAATAAAACTAAATATATGGTCACACGTAGAAATTCATTATATAATGTAAATGGACAGCTAATGACAAATGAGGGAAATTTTGAGGAAGTGGCTGAATTCAAATACCTGGGAACAATAATCACAAATAGGAATGAGATGCACAAAGAAATTAAACATAGGCTCAATTCTGGAAATGTGTGCTATTATGCATTGCAGAGACTCTTGGCGTCCCAATTCCTTTCAAAAAACGTTAAACTGAAAATATATAAAACTATTATTCTACCAGTTATGTTATATGGGTGCGAAACATGGACTCTTACTTTAAGGGAGGAAAGGAGATTACAAGTATTTGAGAATAAAGTACTTAGGACAATTTTTGGACCAAAGAGAGATGAACAGACAGGTGAATGGAGAAGACTACATAACAATGAACTACATGGTCTTTATAGGAAGCCAGATATAATAAGAACAGTTAAGTCTCGTAGACTGCGATGGGCAGGACATGTGGCACGTATGGGGAATGAAAGACATGCATGGAAGCTTCTTGTAGGAATACCAGAGGGAAACGCCCAGTTGGTAGACCAAGTATGAGGTGGGAGAATAACATTAACTATGATTTGGGGGAAGTAGATTATACAGGGAATGATTGGAAAGCATTAGCTCAGGATAGGTATGTGTGGAGAGCTTATGTCCGCGCGGCCATGAACCTACGGGTTCGATAGTGCCAGTGTGTAAGTAAGTAAGTGAGTGAGTATATATTTATTTCCTTACTGAAGTAAATATATATATATATATATATATATATATATATATCCATCCATAGTAATTCTGCCCGAGGGCAGGTATTTCACAGCAATCATAGGATTTTCATGCTATGCATTGCAACTTTATAGTAAATTATATATGTGGTAGCTTCCCGTTGTTTTCCACACCGGTCAAGGATGATAATGATAAGATGATGATGATGATGATGATGATGATTGATGATGACCGGATGATTTTCGGAGACCGTTGAGCCCTAAGCTTCCTGACATTTGTCTTACAGGTGAGGAAAAACCCCGAAAAAACTTCACCCAGGAGCCTGTCCCGATCGGGAATCGCACCCGGGCCCTCTATGTGACAAGGCAGCACGCTTCCTGGAGACCACAGCGGTGGACATATATATATATAAATTTCAATATGAATATAAAGTGGGTCTGGTATTGAGCTGATCACTCATCCAGATAGGCCCTAAAACGTGTGTGATCCAGAGATAAAAAAATGCTCTCCCGACAAGTAGTGTCCCTGTAAAGCCAGGAAGGCGTGGGACAAGTAAAATGCATACAAAAGAGAGGTTAAATTAATGTAGAGAGAGAGAGAGAGAGAGAGAGAGAGAGAGAGAGAGAGAGAGAGAGAGATATGGAAATCAAGTTTTGTTTCCAAACGCACTGAAATAAAATAAAAATCAGTAGTAATATTAATTTTGGTATATAGGCTATCCTTTAAAATTGGTAAAACAATTGAAAATAAAATATTATTTGTGAACAGGTGCTTATGAAACATAAACATATCAAAAGGCCAGAAATAATATAAAATAAAGAATAATTTTAAAAAACAGTTTAAAATAATAGGAAGAAACTTTGGCGAGAGGACTAGTTAGAGTATGTAAAAGAATTATGTGTTAGATCAACTTTAAAACAAGATTAATTTTTACAGCAATTTGTGAGTAGATTGTCAAGGAGAGTTTATAGAAGTAAATAAAGTTTATGTGCAGTTTTTCAACATCGGTAATTGTGCGTTTTCACACTATGAGTAACTAACTTCTCAAGAGTTCCGTTAGTTGGATTTCAAGACTCAATACTTGAAAATACTGTCACAGTTACATCGATTTTCAAAATATCCACCTCCCATCTCATTGCAGAGCGTACATCGGCCGTGTAGTGATTGGCGCACACGTTCAAATACGCCTAGCCTCGTTTGAATTATTTCAGTAACAGCGTTGATTCGGCCTATAATATAAATATGTGACTGTACTGGAGTCTGATAAATAGACTGTTTCATGTCGCCTGACAAAATGTAGTCGAGAGGGTTAAGATCAGTTGATCTCGGAGATCATGGAACTGGTCCCCCTCCGCCAATCCTTCGACCTGGATACGTGGTATCCAAATGTCTCCTCACATTAGCATCGAAGTGAGCAGGAGCTCCGTCATGTTGCTGCCACATTCCGTTGCGAAATCACGTATCACAGGCTCCGTACCTGTGAGGTGTTGCCAAGTGCTGAGTCTTCAAATCATTCGAACTAACACTGATCTTGAGACATAATTAACTACTCATAGTGTGAAAACGCACAATTTAAAGATATAGGTACCTTATTAAAAATGTATCAACATATCTCAATATACTACCCCACCTCCGTTGTCGGTGTTTTTTTTTGCAACATCTGTATATAATGTAAATAAGTTTTTGCGAAGAAAAGTATTAAATTAATTTCCCTCATTGTTCCATTTTACATGTTTTGCAGTCGGTACGCTCTAATTTTGACCTTATTTTTTTCCGCTCGCTGAACTACCTACACCGTTTTATGCTATCCCGGCATTTGTAGATTAATACAAGGTGATTCTCTAGATTACCAACACGACACTTTTGAAAAAATACTCTTCAACAATTTGTTCTGTTTCGTACTTAAATGTTCACTTGTCTTCGGCATGGTGACAAATTATGAACTGAAGTGTAATTGTAAAACATTTGCTACACAACTGACTTTTTTCTCAATATTTTTGTATTAACAATCAGTATATTATTAAATGAAAGACCGTCCTATGTTATATGTAAGAACTACATAAACTTGAACATATTTTTGGCGCATATTCTTTATAAAGTGAAATTCGTTGCAGAACAATAGCTGCGTCGTAACAAACAATTCTAATAAAAGTAAACAATGCATTCATTGCATTAAATTGCAATAACAGAGAAATTGCAAAAATACGAAAATAATTACATAAAAGGCAGAATAGTACAAAAAAAACTGTCTCTAATGTTTGTTCGATAGATCACGAATACAGTAAATGCTCCTTATTCGCGGTTCCCTTATTCGCGTTTTCATTATTGGCGGATTAAAAAATTGCGACACAGATCCTGTATTCACGGCTAAACATTTCTTTATTCGCGGATCCAGTCGGTATATTAGAAGGATTAGTATCCTTTATTAACGCATCGGCAACTTTTTTTTTTACTGCAGGAACGTGGCAAGACGGCTTTTAAAAAGAGCGATTCGAACCAAATGGTCAAATAAATATCAAAGTAAAACAAACCTTATTGTCACTAAGCCTAAAATTCGTTGTTAAAAGCCACCGCCGTCGTATTTCACGTGCCGCTATGTCCGTTATAAATGCCGCCCTGGCCACGATCGGCGTTTTTTTTTTCAACTTCTTATTCGTTTCAATAATTTTGATTGAATAACACGTGTCTCTTCTGCTTTGTTGCCAATTTATAATGTCGAGTAAATGAAAGGAAATTAGTTCAGAAGCGGAAAAATGTAGTGTTGCCGCTTAAAGTAGAAACAGATATGCTTGAACGTTTACGCGTTGGCGAGTCATTTGCGTCTATATCACGCTGATTCATTGTTGGTGAATCAACTCTACTATTCATCAAGATATCCGAAGACAAAATAAGGAATTCTATCGCTGAATTCACAGCTCAACATCAATATGAATTGAAAGACCTTTCAAACGCGGCAAAAGAGAAAAAAATTACTAACTTCTTCAAGCCCTTGCCTAAGACTGACAGTAAAAATTAATATAATTTTTTTAAAATCTCTCATGAATTGATTTGGTTTTGATAATTTTTATTTTATTTCGGAAACTTGGAACATATCCTCTCTATGCCCATACAAATTACCATTCCATATTCGCGGCATATTGCGGAACATATCCACCGCGATTAAGGAGCTATTACTCTATAATGACTCTACAATTAATTTTCTTCTGACTGTCAACAATATGAAATGGTATTTCGCTATAAATCCGGGCTCGAGTAATCAGTTACAATTTTTTTTTAAATCTGAAACGTCATGAAAATAATCGATGTATCAAATAGACGTAATGCATATGAATGTGTGACATACAAAGTAACTCATGCAGATAAATATACAGTGAATCTATTTAATATTGCGGCAACATTATATTTCCTCTTTGTGGAGTTTTATTTGATAAATATAATATAATATATCATAAATGAAAATATTACATCTACTAAAATAACAGAATGAATTTTTTAAAAACAAAACTTATTTCATAAATATTATAAATGTTCTCTTAAGTAATTAGAATTTCTTTAGAAAAGAAAACCACCACTAATATTATACAATTGGTCCAACAAACAATTTTTTTCTTTTAATACAAACACATATTATAAAATTCACTTTGGCGTCCTTTATATCTTAGGCTATGACCTCCCTCAAACTTTTTAACATACTGGCAATTATTTTTTGGGTTTAATGCGGGTCAATACAAGACCATTCTTCATTTAAAATCTTCTCAGGTTATTTATTTATTTTTACTTTCGTGTTTTAAGCAATTTTATTTTGACCTCTTGCCCACAGTTTTTTATCGGGTTGGGATCTGAACTCTGGGATGTGTTTCTATATGACGTCCGGACAGTTAAATAATAACCACGTTCTATTCTTTCACCCTTAATATTTTGGATTGTATTGATAGAATGTATAACTATCCCCAACACCCAAGTTTCAGCACACCTATGTAGATTGTGCTGTATATGTAAATAATCTTCCTGTTTAATTTTGCAGTCAATGAAGATCATGTCACCTACACCTGTAAATGAAATGCATCCTCGCGCCATCACATTGACTCCACCGAGTTTAACCTTTGTATGCAAATTCTTACTTTTCAATTCTTCATTTGCTTTATGGTATCCCATCAGAAAAAAAAACATTTATCTTGATTTCATCACAAAAAAGCGCTTAATTTCATCAATGTTTATCCTTACTAACATATTCTTTGCGAATTCAAGTAGGCCTATCTTCCTTCTATTTTACTTTGCATACGTAGGTGTTATGCCCCTAAAATTATACTCGTAGCTTTATAAAGACCAATCAATAATGATTGAGCCCGTAATTTATCTTAGGATAATCAAGAAATTAAAAATATATTTAATTTGATAATTTTTCTGAATATTTCATTAATATAACCGTTAAGGCCCTTTTAGCAAATTTAGTTAATAAAAATGCCTACATATCCAGGGGTCTCGTACCTGGCACACAAGTCACGAAAAACATGTTATTCAGAAACATTTCCGTGCGACGAACGCAGACAAACAAATTACGCGATATAGGGATATATAAGCTCCGGGTTCTCTGCCAACATAGAGGGTGTAGAGAGATAGCTCAACACCCCATGTAGTTCATCACAGTCGGACTGCTTCCACTCGGATGCCGCCTATATTGGACTCACGTAAGACTGCTTATGTTTTTGTACTTTACATAGAATATGTATTAGGCCTATTCGGTTCAATATTTTGAAGTCTAAACTCAAGTGTTAAGATATCCAGCCTAGGAGGCTTATTAAGGTCCTAGCTAATATGTTTTTGTTCAGGCTCATATTTACGTCTTGTATGTTTAATACACTAAGACATTAGGACTGGAACTAAATATCAGTAAAACTAAATATGTGGCCACACGTAGAAATTCATTATATAATGGAAATGGACAGCTAATGACAAATTAGGGAAATTTTGAGGAAGTGGCTGAATTCAAATACCTAGGAACAATAATCACAAATAGGAATGAGATGCACAAAGAAATTAAACATAGACTGAATTCTGGAAATGCGTGCTATTATGCATTGCAGAGACTCTTGATGTCCCAACTCCTTTCAAAATACGTTAAACTGAAAATATATAAAATTATTATTCTACCAGTTACATTATATGGGTGCGAAACAGGGACTCTTACTTTAAGGGAGGAAAGGAGATTACAAGTATTTGAGAATAAAGTTCTTAGGAAAATTTTTGGACCAAAGAGAGATGAAGCAGACAGGTGAATGATATAGACTACATAATAATGAACTACATGGTCTTTATAGGAAGCCAGATATAATAAGAACAGTTAAGTCTCGTAGACTGCGATGGGCAGGACATGTTGCACGTATGGGGAATGAAATACTTGCATGGAAGCTTCTTGTAGGAAAGCCAGAGGGAAAACGCCCAGTTGGTAGACCAATAATGAGGTGGGAGAATAACATTAACTATGATTTGAGGGAATGATTGGAAAGCATTAGCTCAGGATAGGGTTGTATGGAGAGCTTATGTCCGCGCGGCCATGAACCTACGGGTTCGATAGTGCCAGTGGGTAAGTAAGTAAATAAGTAGGGGCCTAAGTAATGTTTAATAATATTTCAACTTTTCTTTCTTTTATGAACTATTTCCGTTGAATTTACTTTTGTTAAATATATAGGGCCTGTAAGCTATATATATATTACTTATTTATGTGTTTGTTTCAATAACCTGGTTTTTGCTATTGTAGCTTTATATAAAACTTGATTTAATGTTAGGCCCGTCTCATTAATGACACGCTACCCCTTAACAGGAGACCAGCCATAACATAGGTCTATGGCTCTTTTCATCGCATTGTACATTGCTCTTCTAATACAATTTATTTCTGGATTCCCTTTCTAGACGAGCCCCTCCCACAATTCAGAAGTTATTTTCGGTGCACTTATCCTCGGGTTCACTTTTAACCATCCATAGTATGAATCTTTAGGCCTATTCTCGCTCAGATAATGTTTAGATTTTTCTTTTTGTGGGATCTTTCTATTCTACTCCCTTTGCGTATATACTTATTTCCATGTTTCTTACAGCCATTATTAAATTAAGGGGACCGCCTATTGAATTTCAGTATTGTTTTAGTTTTCATCTGATTGTTTTAAAATTTCTGTCAAATACATTATGTGCTTATAAAAGCGTTTCTGTGAAGTTTGGTGTTTATAAGTAGAATAGTTTCAGAATAATTTTTTAAAACTATTTTTAATAGGCCTATTTTCTAAAAAAAATGCTCCTTGCGATGAATTTTTAAGTATTTTCTGATACAATTTGAGATTCATAGTATTTATGGTAGGGGCACGCCGTAGCGTGGTGGTTAAGGCACTGAGCTACAAGCAGGAGGGTCGAGGGTTCAAGTCCCGTTGGGGTCAGGAATTTTTAAACTGACCCAAACCCTCTGGCGGCACTATGGCCCTGGGGTCGACTCAGCCTCTAACTGAAATGAGTACCAGACGCTTGTTCTGGGGTAAAGGCGGCCGTCACGCAGGGCTGACAACCCGGCTGACATAAAGTGCCGATTGTCTAGAAAAAGTGGGAGCCTTAACCTCCTACTACCCCAAGGGCCTCCTGAGGCCTGTAGTGGGAACACTTTACTTTACTTTAGTATTTATGGTAGGGGCACGCCGTAGCGTAGTGGTTAAGGCACTGAGCTACAAGCAGGAGGGTCGAGGGTTCAAGTCCCGTTGGGGTCAGGATTTTTAAACTGACCCAAACCCTCTGGCGGCACTATGGCCCTGGGGTCGACTCAGCCTCTAACTGAAATGAGTACCAGACGCTTGTTCTGGGGGTAAAGGCGGCCGTCACGCAGGGCTGACAACCCGGCTGACATAAAGTGCCGATTGTCTAGAAAAAGTGGGAGCCTTAACCTCCTACTACCCCAAGGGCCTCCTGAGGCCTGTAGTGGGATCACTTTACCTTACCTTTAGTATTTATGATTGCACTAAACACATTTGCTATGCAAAAAATATTCATAAAGGGAGGATACCGCTTATTTTTCATTTTAAAAAATATGTTTTTATCACTTTCATTATTTCTTCCATCTCAATTTAAAAGTGCACATAAGTCTTAGACTAGTAACTGCATAGCAATTTTGAATTAGCATTTATTTGAGAGTATAACCCCAAAACTTCACTTTGATAGCAAAAAAAAAAAAATGCATCGTAAGGATCATTCTAAGTTTTAGAAAATGTCAAAAAAATGGAAACAGTAAAATGCGCATACTTAAGTTTAGGTAGTGATGCTGACCATATGTGCAAGGGTATTTAAATTTTTACGTCACGGTCTCAATTTTGCTCCTACAATAAACAGTTTTCCATGAAAATGATCCTAAAGAATCAGAACTATTAAAAAGCAAATAAACAAAAAATGTATGTTTTACCATTTGTTCAACATTTTTACCAGTCGGTTCCCTTAATCATATTTGCTGTTTGTCTTGGCATTTATCTTTCACTTGATGATGTACTCCGTATAACGTCATAAATGTTAGTGCATTGTTCTCACACACTATTATTAATCATCTCAGAGGTATTATTTGGGAATAGAAGATTA